>CM014081.1:2357052-2794552 GCA_004119915.2 Collichthys lucidus
GAGACAAACATTAGATCCCATAAATAAATGTCTTACACCGAGGAGCTCACGAGTTGGAGGTTAAGATGGTGACAATAAAACACACCTATTCCTGTTTAGATTTAAACTAGGGACCGTGTCATCTCACTACTACGGCTATTTAATGACACTAATAATAATGAGGACAATTACTTTATATAGACCATATTTTTGGAGTATTATCTTGAAATGATGTTATAGTTTGTGGATTAAATCTCTCACAGTCTGAGGTTTAAATTCAATTCAATTTTTATTTTTGGGGATTTGACTTTTAAAATACAACATTTTAATTCAAACTTCTACATTTGATGATGTTTTTAATGAGTAAAAAACACAACAGCGGAGCAATATTACACTGGTCTTGTACATTATTTACTTCTCTTAGGAATCATAGTGTTTGTTGTTGTCTTATATTCAATTTGCAGCTTTTCCAGGGTTAGTAAGTATTATATATAGCATCATACTTCTTGGACAGTATATATGTGACTATTCTGTTGATGCAACACTAACAGGAAGAGACAAACTGATAATAAGGACACTTTCCCTGAATGATAATTAACGTGTTGTGTTCTTCTCTGTCTCAGTGGTGTATCAGGGCATGAACATGACTGTCTGTTATCCCAGCGTGAAACAAGATGGCATCCAGAACGAAGGCAACGCTGTCGCCATAATCGGAGCTGCCATCATGTACTGCTGTGTCCTCTTTGCGTGGTGAGTAGGCATGCTCATGAAACGTGGATAAGGAATAAGGAATTTTGTGGTTGACGAATGTGTTCAAATCTAAATTTCATCCCCAGTAATGAAGCTTCCTACCTGGCAGAGGTGTTCGGCCCGTTTTGGATGATCAAAGTTTACCGCTATGAGTTCCAGAAAGCCACCTGTTGCTTCTGCTGCCCCTGAGGAAGAGGAAGGTTGGTACTGATGATGCTTTGTGTTGTGCTTTCACATCTCATTCACTAATATTAAGACAGAAGCAAGACAACCCGGAGGCCCAGGATCCCAGAGACCAATATTCTGAGCTTTAAACTGTGACAGTCTATGCTGTCCATTCTTTATACAGTCAGTGGTTTTAACCTCATGTTCACTTTGCTGGATCTTATTCATCTGCAATTCAAAACAAACAAGACCAGCAGAAATGTCGATATTAGAAGAAATCAAACAGTTTCATGACTGACTGCTATAAAATAAAACTCTCTTTAAGCCGTATAAATGGGTATCCTATGGAGATTTGGCCATTATGCAGCACTATGGAGCAATGTTTTGATGATGGGAAAAAGACTTCCAGCTAGTAAACATGCATGTAAACAATGGACAATTTTAAATGTTAGGAAAATAACAGCTTTGCACATATTTTATGAGAAATCATGTGTTGCTGCAGCCATAAAATCAATTTCTTTGAGCCAGCGTCCATCAGAGGAAGCAAAATGTTCTGTGTAGTTTTGGAATAGCACATTTTTATGTGAACTTGGCACCCTCAACAAGATGTGTACCGCATATTCATTTAAAACAAACCGACATCTCCAAACGGAGTGTAACGTAATGGATGGGCTGCACATCTAAACATCGAAGCGCTCTTCTGGACGGTTTGAGAACAGATAAATTCAGCTTTGCTTGGATGTTGCTGCAGGCCGTCTGAGAGCTTTGATTTTTTTGCAGTTGAGGAGGAGTTTGAGATCGACGACGAGAACAAAGGCTGTCAGAAGGTCATTCACAACGAGACCCAGAGAGTGGCTTACAGCTACTTCTTTTTCCATTTTGTCTTCTTCCTGGCCTCTCTGTACGTCATGATGACCCTCACTAACTGGTTCAGGTTAGTTGACGACAGTTTCTAAGCACTGTCTAAAGCAGCATGAAGTTAAACAGTGTTGTTTTCCTCCTCCAGCTATGAATCAGCAGTGTTGGAGACCACCTTCACCCACGGCAGCTGGTCTACCTTCTGGGTGAAGATGTCGTCCTGCTGGGCCTGTGTGATCCTCTACCTCTGGCTGCTGCTGGGCCCTCTGTGCAGCTGTCAGTCTGAATCCAGACCTCGCCGCTCGCGTATCAAACGGCGCACAGCGTCCTGCCGTCATGTCTCTGTCACTGTCTGACACTCTCTCTGTGAGGGGCCTTCGGGTAGGAGAGAGGCAGACATGGCACGATGGGGCAGGGACAGGAGGTCAGGAGACCCGTGATGCCCCCCGCAGGAGGGTTTTTTTCAGGAATGGAGGTCACGTGGGTTAGGTGTCAAAGACTCGCAGTGATGTGAGGAGGAAGAATCAGAGGGCTAAATGCTCAGCGTCCTGTTGATATGTGAAGAACTGGATAAAAACCTGATGTCACAGGCTGGACACCATGAAATTAAACCATTAACTGTGGTTTGGAAACACACTTAGAGTATGAATTGCCAAAGGGAAAGGGTGAACTCTCACTCCCTATAATGTGGGAATTACAAGTAGGTGTAAAGATGGATACATTTATTTTAATTTTAGTATTATTTTAAGTTTGTCTGTAATTAGACTTTTAATATTATAACAGGAGGAATTATAGATTTTTACTGATATAATGTCAGAAGCACACATCTCTATCATGTCTTCTTTTTTTTATTATTGTGATTAATAAAATAATAATTTCTTCATGAACAAATCTTTCACAAAGTTATGAACAGAAAATGAAAATATAGACGAACCGGTGGGTGACGTCACAGATACGTTATCCGTTCTTCTCATTGTCGTCTCTGGTGTTTAATTTGAGTAATCAGCAGCTGAGTGTTCGGTCAGGAAAGAAAACTTTGTTTTAAACTCTTTATCATCAGTCTTTTTTTATCCTTACAATTTAAAACTTACATGGTAATTTAAAATTTAAAATATCGAGTTACCTATAAAACACTACATGCAAATGTTTGGCTACTCATCTCGTGAACAAATTGAGTTAGTTACAGTATAAGCCTTAAAAAAATGAAAGAGGAATGAAGCCACAGCTTGTTGCTTTTACATCTGCTTGTGTACAGATTAAACAAACGAGTCATAGCGTGTTAATTAGTTAGCTTTAGAGGTGTGGCTATGCATAATTTTGGACAAAAGTGGTGTCGATCTTCTCAGCTAATGCTCGTAAAAAAATATCAAGTCGGTATTTATATATATCCCAAAATGTAAAAGCATTCCTTGAACATCTGTTAACGACCTTTCCATCCAATGCAATAATGAACTTTGTCCATACCTCTAGTTCCAAATCAGTTGCTGGAAAGGCAATAAATGGAAGTCACACTGCAGTTACATACAATAATAGCATTATCTTTATTTTATTTAGTGCTAACAGTTACAAACCAGAAAATGTACAGGCAGAACCAGTTTAATTACATAGTTTTATTCATTTATGAACTTTGTCATTTACTTTATCGACGAGGCAGCTTCAGGGTTGGTTCGTCTTTTCAGCCCAAAGCCAAAGAAAGATTTGTTCATGTGTTTAAATAGAACCTGAAGTGTGTATCGTGGGAATAACTGATTCTCTTTTGGTACTTTCAAGACTGATTTTTAAATGCTTAAATGGAAGGTTTGCCGGAGCAACTGAGAGGCAGCTAAACAGGAATGTATGACGTTCTATAATTTCTTAAACTGGAGAGCAAACATTGATTCATATATTTGACTCACAATGAAGAAGCTGCATGCTCGCTTTGTTGCTTTACATTATCCATGTCTAAATTCATTCAAAATGTCTGGATGCTTGTTTACATTTTGTTTTACATGTTAAAAAATTAAACCAAGCGTGCTCAAAAAAAAAAAAAAAAAAAAAAGCTCACTTCCAGAAGGGATGGAAGCTTTCTGTCTCATGCCTTCAAATGAAGTAGTCGTGTCTGTAAGACGCTGAAGTGAACCTAAAGTAGACCCCTTGTTTCTCGGATGTTCATATTGATGTTGGAACGTGGAGACGTGGAAACGTGGGACTGGTTTTTATGACACTGAGCTGAGTGTCTGTGATGACTACCCCACAGTTAATGAGCAGTCACCTGGCTCAGTCAAGAAATATACACGTGTACAGTAATATTACCAATTTAATGTCGTGTTTCCTTTTGTTCTAGATGTGAATAAAGTGTAAATACACTGTTTTCTTACAAACGATGCTACTCTCGTGTCAGATTTTTTTTAACTGTGTTACGTGATAAATAGGTCGATAAAATACAATTTCAATCGCAAATTCTTGGTTGCGTTTTGTGAATATCTACAATAACTTTACATTAAGCAGAGTGGGTCACACACTCCAAAGTAATTCTTTTGGCACATGAGAGAAAATGTTATAATTTCAAATGCATAACAAAAAGGCACAAAAGTTAACTATTTAACAAACCGCAACACAATTATATTCAAATGATACTTTGGTATATTTGTAGCTAATCAGTGCCACACGCATAAAATACTGTATATTTCATAATCTCTGTCACGTAAAGTATCACAAAGCAGACCTGATTGAACACACTATAAAAAAAGAATACCACAAAAGAGCAACACAGACACTGAAAGACGTTAAACAAGTGACACACAAGTAATGTTATAGTTTAAGCTTATTTTATGTATATATATATATATATATATATATATATATATATATATATATAAATACATTGTGAAGCAATATGTTGTTACTATATCTCGAGTTAAATCTAAAAGAAAAATCCACCTCTTAAACCCAAATTGTAGACATTAGGCAATTAGCTGCAGTTATGCATGCCGTTTTAAATATTTAATTTTTTTTAAAGATAATTAAAGGTGATAACAAAGTTAAACTGTTACAATTTAATTAAAAATAAATTAATATCTGTATGAAAGAACCTGAAGCAATTCAGGTATTCATTAAATGTATTATTCACTTTTTATTGACAATTTCTGAATGAGTTGTAGCCAATGCTTAAGTGTCAAAAACTGCAATTTCCCTAACGTCCACTTGAGGCTGGCTCCAGAATGAGTCGCCTCCATGATAAAATATCCAACTTTACAGCAGAAATAAACGTGTTTACAGCCCGGTACAAAAAACTGTTGGTTTTAAAACATTGTAACATTTTCTGCTGAGCTGCTGGGAATATCTGGATGAGTTTGGTCCAATCCATCTCCAGAAATAAGGTGGATTTTTCCTTTAAGTTTACACATACAAAAATACAATAATTATAAAAAAAATGTTTTAAATGATAGCTGTGGAAAAACAGCAATAACAAAAAGGCCATTTCAGTCAATGTTCTTCTCTTTGGTATGTGTTTAAAGGTGGTCACACGCATCCACCTAAAGTGCTCTATATGGTACAGTAAGCTGGTCAGGCTTATAAATAAACATGGAGTCTTTATTTTTTATTTATTTATTTATTTTGGTGTTTCTTAATGTGGCGAGTTTCAAATGAAGTCGATGATCCAACGGTCATTTCTCTCCAGTGACACCACCGTGGAACTCATTAGACCATCACATGGATCACATGGAGTCTGATGATGTTTTGAACGTCCAGAAATTAAAACGTGGGAAGTAAATAAAGTTTTATTCTCTGATGCACGCTTATCCCCTCAGCTCTGCCGGCTGTTTCGGTCCTCTGTTGCTGCAGAGTCTTCCGAGCGGTCGCAGCAGTTCATCCTCTCTGGGTCTGTATGGCACCACGTAGCTGTCCTCCTCCATCAGGATTCGGTTTAGTGTGTGCTCATAGTTAATGTGACGACGCACCATCATTATATACTGTCTCCCCTCCTCCATGTGGGGGCAGTCACACACATTAGGGGCCCACAAGAACTCCCGATGCTCCAGGCGGAAGCCGTTGCGGTACGTGTGGATGATCTGGACGTCATAACGCGTCTCCTTGCCTCTGTACAGCTTCCCAAGGACTTTGCCTCGGAAAACTGACAAGAAGCAGAGATAAATTAATAACATATATTCATTTACATTAATGTCAAAGCGTCACCAGCAAAGATTCAGACTTACCAAAGTCCTTCTGGCAATATTGTCTCTGGCGTTCTCTCCGACCTTTAACCCGCTGACATTTCCCACAATGCCCTGCACAACAAACACATATAAACATAATACAGTCACGATTTAAGGACGTTACATACCTTACAACCTTGACATGTTGGAAAACATGCATGCTTGCTTTCTTATTGGGAGTTAACTGAACATGGACGCATTAAGAAAACTGGATATAGTGCTGTCACTAGGCCTTGCCGCCAATTTGACTCAAGGGTCACTCGCTTGATCAAGTTCTACGTCAATGCATTTGAATCACTGTCAACATCTAAGATTTGATCACAGATTTAAATGGGCCTGGTGGGAGTAACTACCATGCCACTCATAGTTTTTAGGCAGGATTAAGAACAAGGAATAGCCATGGAAAAAGTGCTGAGATTGACACAACAATACAGCATGTTTTGACCTCATAGTGGCGCTAGTGGAAAAGTCAGAGGATCACCAAAGTCAGTAAGAATCATCTTCTGGAGAACATAAACGTCTGTACAAGATTTCATAGCAATCCATCCAATAGTTGTTGAGATACTTCAAACTAAAGTGGCATATTTCAAGCTCAAACAAAACATACTGTTAGACATTAAATCAAAGTTATAGTAACAAAGCTGAGGTAGTCTGAAACACCTTCAACATCAACTTATTGGCACAAAAGGAGTCGATCAGGTTTTTCTGACTACAGACAACTGCTTCAAGCAGATTTTTAATACCATAGTCAATGCTAACTGGTCCCAAACAGAGAACTACTAACATGAACATGATGTCATAAGAATGAAAACGAAATGAAAATTGAGTGTGAATATCAGGCTGCAGATGGAGCTCCAGGTGTTTTGCATCTGGATACAGAAAACAGAGAGAAACAGGAAGCCAAGCTCCATAAAGGCACCTTCGAACAACTCCTAATCTGTCTTATTTACACCTTCTACGTCTGTTTGTCAGCGTATTCACCTCTAGAAATAAGAATTAGCTCACAGACTGGAGCTACTGACCATCAAACACCTAAAAAGAAGTCCTGTCCTTAACAAAGTGTGGCGTTACTGAACACACATATGAAACCCAAGGATCAACAAGCAAGCCAATTTCCTAAAATAAATGAGGAACCCTCGGTCATGATTTGTTGTTAGAAATGGTGAACGTACTTCCAGGTGAAGGCTGAGGCAGAAGGTTCCTGTGGTTCTCCTCACGCTCCAGGCGGGGGAGGATGGGCTGATGATGGCGGTTGTGATGGGGAGATTGGCGTGGCGGCTTCACAGGCCTTAAAACTGACAGACACAAGCAACACAATGTTGGTTAAAAAGCTTCTCAGCAAGTTTAATTTTAATGAATGTCTTGTATTTGATTAATTCTACTAGGTAACAACAGCAAACGTCAAGTAGAAAAATAAAAATGTCTTTCATGTTGTGTCCTGGCTAAAAATATATCACTTTTAGTTTATGCAATTACAAGTCTCCTGGATTCAGTTAGTTGACATATATTAACATCAGTACCAGAGAGTAACTCAGAGCATCTTCTGTCAAGAATAAGGTGGATAAAACGCAGGCACATTTCAGCTCATGATGTTGCACAACGGACCAGAGTTAACAGTTCTTTGTTTTGATCTCAAAATGCCTGGGGTGTGTACACAGTCCAATTTCACATGAAAATGGCTTTATTAAACAAATAATTATGCGATTCTCTTGGAAATTATGTCCAAACCCAGCGTCTGGAAAGTTCAGCCCGTTGCCTAAAATTTCAACACACCGTTCCATTCCTGCGAGCAAACAGCAAAACAAGAGTCAGATTGTGTTTGGCCTGACGCCATCAGCTGGAAAACCTTTCCAGAGAGAGGCTATTTACATTTATTACACTATTGGATAGAGCCTGACAGAAAGCACAAGTCCTCGGGCCGTGTGCAGATTTCCATGTGAATGTGCATACATAAGGAGGGAGATCGAGCACATGTGTACTGCAGGCTTATCATGCGAGATAAACTAGCTGCATTCCACGGCTTCAGCAACCAGGTCAGCCCTCAGATAAATACTTTTAAATCAAATGAAGCCTGAGGAAGGATTTCTTTCTAACGCCGTCGCCCACCACACAGGTGTTTTCACTTATTGCGCCTGATTGGATCAGGACTTTACAGGCGTGTACAGACCGTGATTGATTAAGGCTGTGTCCGAAATCACTCACTCATTCCCTACTCCCTACTCCCTACATAGGGAACTAAATGTAGTGGACTATATAGTGAGCTTAACAGAAGGAATGTTCGGACACTTTCGGACACTTCTCTTGGCGCCGGTAATTACGTCATTGCTGTCGCATAATTAAAACGTACCACATTAATGTCGTCTCACGTAATACTTGTCCATTTACTACTGCATTGTTATTAAATTACAGTCTTTTGATTACTGTCCTGTACGTTTTATTTTTGTGTTTTGTTTTCTATATTTGCATATTTTTATATTTTGGCTCTTTAGTAACAGAAAGTTACAGTGTAATCTACTGCAATGTTTAATTATATGCTGTTCGTTTTACACTTTTTTTAAAATGAACGTAGAAAGCAATTTTGCCTAGTTTTGAAATGTGTAATAAAATAAACAATAAAAAATAAAATAGTTTGTGTTTAATCAATAATTAAATTATTGATGATCAGGAGGAGAACTAGAATAGTGAGAGGGAGAGAGAAAGGAGAAGATGCGCTGCTCTTCTAAGACTAGCAAGACGTCGTCAAATTAGCGCCTTTTTAATTAGAGTAGATATCATTTTCTTTAATTAATTTAATAAACCATCCTCCGTCAAACTACACCCCCTGCTGACTCCCGTCCATCTGCCATATTTATGTTACTTTCCGCGCCCAGAGAACTTCTGGCAATGCATGATGGGATATCTTGCTTCGGTTAGTGACCATCGGATGTTCACTACATTTCGCGGTGAATTGTGGGATACATTCAGTGCACTATATAGTGGACACTAAACATTCGGACACCACTACAAAATGGCGTGGTCACTATATAGTGCACTACATAGTGGTTAGGGAGTGATTTCGGACACAGCCTAAGATTCCCCGCTCGTTCTCCTGTTAGTTTGTTGCTTTGGACAACTTCCTTAACCACTCCTGTAAGGCGTGACAGAAAACACCTGTGAGGGTGATTGAGATCAGTGAATCATTTTAATAGTTTTGCTCCAATTAAAATAAGAATTTCACAATGCTGCTGCTGCACACTTCAATAGCCACTCAGGCACAAAGCAATAAAACATATTGGCTCTCTCTTAGAGGAATCGTTCATTCTGAAATTACAAGCCCAGTCATCATCTTTTAAACATGTCATCTTTTAAACAGAAAGCCAAGCACAAGAGTTATTTTGAGAATTTCTATCCGCAAACCGAATCAGATCTATCCGATTACTCCAAGCTCTCCAGGTGCACCTTCTCCGTGCTCTTGCTGCATTATCTCAGCGCTTTAAACAGCATCCAAAGCCAGTATCCCTCATTACCTCCTAATATTTCAAGCAGTAGTTCTCTACTGGCAGAGGGGCTGTTTTGCTACCGTTGCGTGACTGCTGGCTTGTTGTAGATAAAGCCAATGAGGAACACCTTGGGCATAATGTGTAAATACTGGATTTTTTGGACCACCGGTGCAAGCTACAAATTGGCTTTATTATGATACCATTGTAATGACGTCAGTAATTGCTCGGATCTGGAAACAGCTACAGTTACAGAGTCAGATGGGACAAGATGTCAGAAAGCATAGCCAGATTACCTAATTCACTTTCTGAACTGAAAATTATATTAGTAATCACTCCTCAGCGAGGAAAAGTGTGCACAAACAGTGACGGTAAGTAGCTTGTTCACAACCATGCTCGAGTTTCTTGTCCAGTCAGATGTCTTTTCATGATGCTGATGATCTTTTTATGGATGTTTATCTGTTTTTAAGTTAACAGAGGCTTCATAGCTTCAGGTGTTTGAACGAACACTGAGAAACTACGAGACCTACCTGTGTTTTAGCTAGTGCTAGAGGCAAAACTTACACCAATGGGATCGGGTGGTGACAGGAGGAGCCCAGGTGGTGGTGGTGCTGGTGGTAGTAGCGGCGGTTGTAGTGGCTGGTTGATCCCAGGGGAGGTAGTTGGCAGTGTGGTGAGCTTGACGCAGTGGACTCCTCCTCCCATGGTAGAGGTCATACTGTTCCGGTGGCAACCAGTACTCATACTCAATACCTGGGTTTCTGTCTGTCGCCAACACCTGTACAGAAGAACGGCATGGAAACATCTAGTCTAGCCTGGAAAGGTTTTGAATATTTTGCAAGTGCATGCATCAACATTTAGATAATACTGAAGTGAAATCACATAAATCATGTTTAGTTTGTTTGATTTGACTTTTTCTGCAGCAGAGCAGCTTTTATGCAACACATAGGGTTTTATATTAACTATATTTTCTGTAGACAATAAAATGACTGATAGTGTTCTGCAGCTTTCGATCGTACCGTATCTAATATTACATCTTAGATAGAGGGCGGCTGTGGCTCACAGGCAGAGTGGGTCGTCCACTAATCAGACGATCGGCGGTTTGATCCCCGGCTCCTCCGGTCTGCATGTTGAAGTGTCCTTGGGCAAGATACTGAACCCCAAGTTGCTCCCGAAGGCTGTGCCATCGGTGTATGAATTTGTATGATGATGAGCAGTTGGCACCTTGCATGGTAGCCAAGGCCATCAGTGTGTGAATGGGGTGAATGAGATATGTAGTGTAAAAGCGCTTCGAGTGGCCGGAAGACTAGAAAGGCGCTATATAAGTACAGTCCATTTACCATCTTATAGTAGGGATGTCCTAATTAAGTTTTTTTTCTCTCCAATCCCAAACCGAGTCCTTAAATACTGCCGATACCGAATCTGATACTTGTATTCACCAAAATATGCATCGACTTTATCCAAATGGAGGTTCTGTACCAAAACTATTAAATTAATCTTTAACTGTTGATGTTGTATGAATGAAAGCGTGATTATATGAAACTGACCAGACCAGCAGACTGATGTTCTTAGAGGAAGCAATAACTAACAGCTGTTTGGTAGCGGTTGGTCTGTTTGCGAAATACCTGAATGTAAGCAATAAATCATTTATCCAAACCTGATGTTTTACTGGCCTTGTGAAATGCCTAACAATGAGCCAAATAACTTTAATTCAACAATGTATTGCACAATGAAGGAGAGTAGAGTGTCTCTATCTAGCGGCTTTGGTAATTGTCTGGCTCAATGGTGCCAGAATGTTTGGTTATGACAAAGAAGACTTACCAGAATGGCTTAAAAAATAGACAATTTGCAGGCGAAACTAAAGACTAAACTGTCCTTTTCTGGCATCTTCTCACCATTAGATGGAGGTCTTCCCGGGTGGGTCCCGGTACCTCAAAGCTCTCGAAGGTGTCCGCCGAGCGTCGGTAAAGCAGCTTTGTCCCGGCTACGTTGTACTCGCCTGGGATGCTGATCTTCCAGTTACCGTTGATCACAAACTGGGAGCGTCCGTTCTGAAGGGCTGGATGAGGGAAGAAGGTAAATGACGGTGTTTTTCAGTTATTATACGTGAGTCAAATATTTCCAAATGTGAACAATATAAGTGGGTCATGTTGAGGTCAAGGCAGGCTGTCACAAGCAGGCTATATATGCCAGTACTGGGAGAGGGGATTTTCCATGACATGAAATGGAAACAAGTACCTTCACCTGCTTTGCCCAGTGTGGTCAGATAAAGCCTTTATGAGCCTCTCTTTCAAAACTACAGTGTGTGCCATTTTAGGTGGGGGGGCTGTTTTATTTTGGTCTCATAAACAAGGATGGGAATAGGTGCCCTTGGTTATTACGTTGCCTGGTAAACACACCCGGTAGGTCCAGATACCAGATGGGACTGCTGAGCCCCTCCTGTCTCTGGGGAGAGGAAGTAATAACAAATGTAGGAATTAATTTAAAGTGCCTGATTAACACCGACTGCAGTCATGGAGCCAGTGACGCAAACTCGGTCTTCTTGGAGAAAGCTGAAACTGATATACACAGCAGGCCAGGAGTCCTGTGTGTGTGTGTGTGTGTGTGTGTGTGTGTGTGTGTGTGTGTGTGTGTGTGACGGGCTGAATCTTACCTAGATAATTCCTGCTGTTATCGGTGACTCGGATATGAGTGGCTCCAGCTGGTATCATGGCCACTTCGTTGTACCCAAAAGGTCCGCCTGGCAAACAGAGACACTCAGGAGGCTTAGCTTTTTCTTTACTACTTCTCATGATTAAAGGAAAAGTCAGTTTTTTTTAAAACTTTAGAAACACGTGCTGCTCTAAAAAAAACAAAAAACAGCTTTATAAGCAATAAAAGAGGCCATAAAGAGAAAAACCGCAAATGGGTTTTAAAGTTAAAGTTATTAGGCTCTAAATGAAAGGGAACATTAAACATCAGTAACACATAATCTCTTATATCCTCTATAATTCTGGTTCAATCTGCAGGTTGACTCGATCCTAGTGTTTTGTTTACGCTGGGACACTGGGATGTGACTTAAAGCTACTTAGAGGTCAAACAGAATGAGAATTGATGTATACAGTATAACGTAAAGTCAAACTCTATGTTACCATCAAGGGATATTTAGTCACAGTGAGAAACTCTTTCATGTGTCAACCGATGTTACATGTCAAAGTTATCTTACTAGTCACAGGGAGGACTACACGGCCTGTAACGAACAGCTGTTCCCTGTCTCCTGTTTTAAGCATATCGCCTGATGTGACAGGCATTTACCAAGCTGGGAGGATCTAAAGGCTTGTCTATACAGGAGGACTTTCAGACATAGATTTTAAATCATCAGTCTCACATTCATCTGACGGAACAGTTACTGTAGATGTTTCTATTTTAGTCGACACGGTTAAAGTGTTTTATGCATATAATTACAGTAATTGTGACTCAACATGCAGGGTTTGTGTTGACTGCGACTCATATTGACCAAAAGTCCTCATATCTTGTCCTTTGCTGCATCGATATTTAAAAAAAAGAAAAGACTAAACCACTGGAGTACCACCTTAAAAGAACTATTTTAGTCCAGTGTGTAAGATCTAGGAGGGTCCATTGATAGAATATGGTGGAAATATAACATAATGTTCAGAAGTATCTTTTTATTAGGGTATGATCACATGAAAACAAGAATTGTTATGTGTTTGTTACCTTAAAATAAGAGCGAGAACAGGTTCTCTTTCAGAGAGTCTGCCACATTACACCACCATATTTCTACAGTGGCCCAAAATGGACAAACTAAACACTGGCTGTAGATAGAACCTTTTGCATTTTGAATGAGTTTTGCAGCACCATAGGTTCCCGTACAGCGAGGAATATTCAGTTGGTTGCAATCTGCAACCTCATCACTAGATGATGACTTGATGACTTGCCTTATTTCTTTGACTGGACTCCACTGAGCTGTTTCCAGCTGAGTGCTCATGTCCGATACCTCTACAATTAGTAATGGTACACTTTTCGTCAAAGCGTAAATAAATAATTGGTGGACTTGGCTTGTGTATAATTGCAGACTGGATAATCATGGCATCACCTAAGGTGGATAGTCCAACATTCATAGAAAAAAGGGGCAGTGGCGACAAGCTCTATTAGTATAAAGTTTTAAGCAATTATGCCAGTGTTCTTGTGTGAGGTTTCCTGGCATTGTGACCTTTGAAGAAACATCTTTTAAATGAGATGACGAGATTTTAATTTAAATTTTTAATACACTTTGAATCCATTTTTTTTTTAATTGATGCATTGATGAATGATTTGTGAAAAGTTGTGGATACATTCCAACAACAAAACATTTGACAGGTCGTACTATGCACTTCATATCCAGGGTAATCTTTGAATAGCACACTAAATCATTTTTAAGCAATCAGTAACTGACAGGTAATCAGTAACTCAAATAATTTGGATGAGATAATTATGTTCTTTTGAGGAGATCGTGCCAAACACTGTTATAAAGTCTTAATTGTCATTATAAAACAATCATAATCTATGATGTCTGTAATGACTAACTATGATTAATGGATCTGTTTACGAGCACAAGGAGAGACGATTTATGAATGAGCTGAAGTCATGACCATTGATTGCACAACGATATTTCACTCCTGAATCAAAACAAAAAGAGGCTGGGACAGCTCTATGGTTCCCCTGCTGCTCTGGAGTAAAAAGTAGCCGCAGGATGAACTCCATTCATTACAGCCTCTGAAGAGCGTGTAACGTTGCGTTGCCCCTGCTTACTCCGTTTAAGAGAGAAACTATGCACAAGATTCGTCTGCTTCATTAGCTATATGAAGATGTAGCACTGCGATGGAGGAAATGTCAGAGTCACAGACGGGCAGTGATGAGCTCAAGGCCATCGCCATCTGACCTTGTGAGGAGCCGTTCTTTGCCACCACCCTCCATCAGTTTTCTCTCCATTGGGAAACGCAGCTGTGAGAGGAGAGAAAACTTCCTAAGGCCGTTGAGTCGCCCAAACAAAGCGGCCATTATCAGCCTGTTTTCTTCTTGCTCATTCTGAGTCATTATGGTCAGCACTCGGCTCTGCCTACTCAGAGCTGTGTGAGGAAGCCACTGTCTTAGAGTTGATTCCCGAGCCAAGTCTTATGGCAGAGGTGTTTCCGTGCCCATGATGTGTTCAATCCCACAATTTGACTCAATTCTCAGTAGAGGGCAACACAGGATCTAAAAGAGGTCTTTGTCCTGTCTTGATCACACCTTATTCACTTTTCTTTACCTTCTACATCACTGCCAACATTGTTCTGTCCAATCACAGTCTGAATGCTTATTTGCTTTGTTGACTGTTAGAAACCCAAAAACCCAAAGTAGGTTCACCAATAGGGGTCCCCTTCCAGTGGAGAAAGTATGATAAAGTGCCCCTTAAGGGTGTTGTTAGACTGGTGAAACCCTGATGAGCCCTCTTGAGTGCTGTTCCAATGAACAAAATGTGGTAAACTGCCCTCTAGAGTTCCCTTCCTGTGGAGAAAACATAATAAAGAGCCCACTAAGGTGCCCTTTTTAGTGGAGAAAGCACAGTAAACTGCCCTCTATAGTGCTGTTCCAGTGGATAAAGTTGTTTATTGGACTTGTTAACCTGTCCAGTTTGACTCAAAGTTTTTTTTTTTCTACAGGTATGTCCTTCCTATTTTTTATCTTCTTTTGATCATTTTCTTCCTTTTGAAAGGGGATATATGGAGAAACCTGCAGATTCCGACCTTCCCCCAACATGTTTCCTATGAACAGCATGTTGGCCTTTGAACTGCAGATACCGATGCAGGTAGAAAAAGTTTTTATGGCATCGAGCCAAAGTGTAATTGACTTTGAGCCTGAAGAACTCTGTGTTCTTCCTCCTCCTTCCTGAAATCTTAACGACTGTAATTTCGGAGGACCTGTTGTTAGCTGAATTTATTCCTGGATGGCAGCCAACAGGTTTTGTTTGGCAAAACTGTTACTGTGGTTAATGTGCACTTTATCAGAGAACAATAACCTTTTTGACTCAACCTGATTGACTAATAACACTTGGGAGGGAAAACACAAAGTAGGACTGGAATTATCCCCAGATCGTGTTGGCCTGAAACTGCTGCAATTGATTCCTCGTGGAGATAATATGGCCATTGTGTGTGTGTGTGTGTGTGTGAGTGTATCCTACCTGCCTCCAGACCGTTGCTCTGGTACACACTCTTGTGGTGCATACAGGTGGTGTTTTGGCCTCCACACACCATACAGGCATCCTCCTGCTGCTTTGAACCCAAGATAGAGTCACAGCCGGGCTTCTGTATGACACACAAACAAGAGTCTGTCTCTGCTGAAACTAGTTGAGCGTCGACACACAGCACTCACAACTGCACACATTTTCTGACGAGAGCCCCGGCAACTTCTAACCTTTTTTTTTTGTCACCTTAAACCTCCCGCCATAACTCAACTTGATCCACTCTCGCTCTCTTTCGCTTATTTGCTTCTCCCTGTCATTTTCTTCTCCTCACAAACATTTACATTGGGGAAAAACAGCAGCTCAGGGCCTCAAGAATGGGGGATTGGTCAGAGAGTTGTCTCTGTAAACGTTAAAATGCCAAAGCAAAGAGCATAGAGGATGAGCTGCATGGTTTATGGTGTGTGAAGAACCTTGTTGGTAGATAGATTACAGTGGCTGCTTTCTTCTCTGGCCTTCATCTCCCGCTCTACAGAGCAAACCAATCAAGGGGGAGGTTCCCAGACGAGGGAGCAACAATCTCGGGAACCTATAATCAGTCCCCTAAGCCCCTTAAAAACACAAAAACACTCAAAGCATCTGTGTGTGCACAACAAGAAATGAAGCTTCGGTGACAGAGTACCAGAGTGCATGAGGGCCCCACTGAGGGTACGACTGTGGTCCCCCAAAACTCCAGGAAACACTCATGCAAGCAAACGTTATTGTAACATAGAGAGAAATAAACTTAATGCTACTGATTCTTTCAGTTCACATCATTTCACTACAATCATTCTGAACTTTTGTTAATCGTTAAGGTCATCCGACATGAAAAACAGCAAAACATTCTCTTGCTTTAGGCTGCTGCTTTCTAGCCATCCCGGAGGGTCAAGGGTTTACAGTGTTGGTCGGCCAGTCCACCAGTTTGGACCAGATTAAAAAATATCAACAAATATTGGATGGACTGCTGTAAAATTTGGCTCAGATGTGCATGATCCTCAGAGGAGCAACCCTAAATGAGTTCAGTGATCCGTTGACTTTTCCTGTAACATCAACTTTGGTTCTGAGTGAAGCAAATATTCAAGATCCTGAGAGGATAAACTGTAATAGCTCCTAAGCTGTACTTAATGTTTAGTGCCAAATTAGCCTAAACTAACATGCTAAAAATCAGCATTGTGACTGTAAACATGTCAGCATGTTGATGTTAGCATTTAGTTCAAACTTCTAAGCCTCACAGTGCTGCTAACTTGGCCGTACGCTGACCAAAAACCAAAAAAAACGTTTGGATTTTGGACTATGTGCTGGAAAAAAACAAACATTTTAAAGACATCACCTTTGGCGCTGGTTATTTATGATGTGCATTTCCTGTCATGATCGTCAGAATATGGAATTAAATCATTAGAATATTGCTCTCAGATTTAACAGCAGATGTGACAGCACATTAACATACACTGCACAAACACGTGTT
Organism: Collichthys lucidus; assembly: GCA_004119915.2. Lineage (NCBI taxonomy): Eukaryota > Metazoa > Chordata > Actinopteri > Sciaenidae > Collichthys > Collichthys lucidus. The sequence goes on from CM014081.1 coordinate 2,374,177, forward strand.
GTGTCCAAACTGGACATGTGTTCTGCAATCTGAATTCAATTTGTGACCTGCAGCCCTCCACACCAGCTGCAGCCTTGCATCTGTTTCCTGTTTCAGGCTCTCTGCTGCTCTGACCTCAGTCAAAGGTTCAGAAATCCACTCATTTACACCACACGCCAAAAGTCAGCTCACACACACACAAACGTATACACATACAGGTATACAGACATACAGACACATGTTATTCCTTTGTCAGTGGTGTAAAAATAACTTTGCCTATGAGTGTCCCCCTCTTGTAGCAGATGTGTCTACTGAGCATTACGTATGAATGCTATTACTCTGCATGTGCTGCAGGACCCGAGGGATACGAGTTCACTTCCGACCATCCCCATCTGTGTGAGGGTGAGAGAGGTGAGCAGGGGACAGGCTGGATGTGGGAGCAGAACTCTGGACTGTGTGTTGAGCAGAGCTGTAATGCTAACTGAAGGCTGCACTCTTGCCCTCACGCACAGCATGGAGTTCACTTCTCCAGAGAGCTCCAGTCAGAGTGGTCAACATCACTTATACCACAACAGGGTGGGAATGAAGAGAGAAAAGACAGAGAGAGAAAAAACTTTCGCTCAGTCAGAGGCTGGGGAGTTATTTCAGGCATCCGGGGATCTGGAAGTGAAAGTCTGATTCATTTTCTTATAGACAATGAAAGGTGACTGGCAGTTCCAAGGCTTGGATGGCCATGAAAGTCTTCTGGTTCTGATACAACAGGTAAAAAACTGTTTATCGAAACTATCTGTTTTGTTGATTAAAAGGCCAATGATATTATTCTGGGAACATAAAAGCAAAAGAAGAGAGAGAGCAATTTGCTCATTTTTGTTAGGAAACGTCGATCAGAGGTTAAAGATTGGCTGCATATGCTGCTAACAGTGAGCACAAGCTAAATTTTAGATTTTGTGTAAAGCTGATGAAACATTTAGCCGGTTAAACCCAATATCGGGTGAATTTGGCCACTGTGGCGCAGTGTGTTTGACTACATGAAGACTATGGAGGTGAAGGATGGAGGTTAAGCTGTCAGAAGAGTATAAAGATTAACCTAAAATTAAAATAAACTGGGAAATTGGACTGGGAACACCAAATTATACTTTTTCCATACTTTACATAGAATTAAAAGTGTTTTTGTACTAATGTTAAATGTTGAAACATGTGCAGCTGCCGCTTTTATTAAATAAATCTGTACTAAAAACTGTCAAACTTTTGTTTTAAATCAGGAACTGTCTGACTAAAGATTATGAATTTGTCATTTTTCAGTGCCCATTTTTAGTTTTAGCGTGGTGGTGGTACAGTCACATTTTGGTCACAACCAGCAAGGCGTTGAGCTTTGATACCAATGTTTGACATTTGCCGTTTACATGCTACACCCTGGTGGAATACTTTTCCCACAGTAGCTTTGCTTATCTCTATAAGCCGCATTTAGACCGACACCAGAGACCACAACTCGAAACCAAAAACTCTTTTAAGGAAAAGCTGAATGGAAAACTTTGTCACATTAGGCCCTTTAGAGCTGCATTATGCTTTTTTCCAACCAACTATGCAGCTCTATGGAGCTTTTTAGCCTACTTTAGCTTGTTGTTTTTGTTCTATGATAATGATATAGTATGCTTCACTCTCAGAGAACCAAACAGAGCTGAAAGGACAGCAAATATTGGATTTAAATGTATTGAATAGACTCTAATTGTGTCAGAATGTACAAATAGATACATATTTAGCCATAACAACCTGTTCTTTTGCCTGTTTGTGGTTGGAAATCAATGAATGCAGCTCTAAGTGACAAATTATTAAAAGAATAACAAGCATTAGTGAACACTAAATGCATAAAGAAAACACATTAGTATTGTTGGCACTCACCAGGCAGTGTCCATTGACACACACCGCTCCAGGTTCCTTGTCGCAGGCTGTGCCATCGAGCACACGGCCAAAGTTGTAGTAGAAGTTGTGACCCAAGGCCAGGCAGCTCAGTTCACAGGGGTTAGAGCCTGGCAGGGAAGATCTCCAGTCAGTGGCTCATTAGTTTATTATGGGAAAAAAAAATAGGCGAGGTAAACAGACAAGGGAGGGAGGTGGCTGAGAGACAGAAACAATAGCAGGAGGTGATGGGGAGAGAGTGGAGAAGGAGTGGACGGAACAAAAAAAAACTAGGAAATGTCAAAGAGGAAACTCATACACCCACAACCTGTGTGGATTAAACACCCTGCAGGCCTCACAGTGGTCATGAGAGCCATGGCAGCACAGGAAATTTACCACAGGACCGCCAACAACACAGTAACTAAAGTTACACACACAGGGGACAAACACCATCTGCAAAGCCACAATGGCCTGCAGGGTGTTTAATCCACACAGACCCACAAACTTCATGCACCTACAAGCCCACAGACTGAACACACATGTGGCATGCATAAAACCTGATGTAGTATGGAAATAACCTGTCCACATCTGTTGTGGAGTATATGTAGTGACCTGAGACTGGAACTGGATTTATTTTTATATATTTCAGGTTTAATTAATCAGATTAGAACTAATATTTTAACCACACTGGTATTAGAAGCTCGGCATGATCTGACGGCACTTGGTTTTTAAGTCTTAAACCAAGGCTCAAGAGACATAACCACAGTTGACTTAGTTACACTTCGGGTAATCTCGATGAACACATATCTGTATCTGTAGACAAAGGACAAAGGACTTTGGTATAGAAAGCATGATGGTTTCCGTTTGAGGGCCAAGCAGTATTGACCAACCATATTTGAGCAAATTTTACAGGTTAATAGTCCGCGTGGAGAGCAAAAGAGGTGGAGCGAGTTGGCCGGTATGCAATCTCAAGACCCATCGGCTATCATGTGACAACAATTTAGCTTTTTATTGAAGATCCTGGTTGTAGACGTCGTCTCTCAAGTTGATAATAATACTGTAAACAATGAGCAGCACATGGAAGAGGAAGTCTTGGCTTCGACACCCAGAAAGTCCCGAAACATTGAGGCTAACTCGTCGTTGGGGTAAGGGTTCTGAAATTGTGCCTCTGCTTGTACATAAGCTCTGATGGCTTTTACACATCTATGTTTGTCCGTATCCATCAGCTGTCAGTCAAACTGGGAAGAATTCATCTATTCTTTGCTTAGAAGCTGAACAGTGAATTGTCACACTGACCTCCATGAAAGGTCGTCCATTTGAAGGAGTTTCCAGCCACTAACGGTCTGTCATTGAAGGCAGCACACTGCATCTCTCTGAAATCCTCCGAGCTAGGGGGACACTCCTGCAAACACAAACACAAAAACACACACGCACACACGCACGCACGCACGCACGCACGCACGCACGCACGCACGCACGCACGCACGCACGCACGCACGCACGCACACACACACACACACACACACACACACACACACACACACACACACACACACACACACACACACACACACACACACACACACACACACACACACACACACACACACACTATAGCATTAGGACTATAAACTCAACTGTAATAACTTCATGCCTTAACCCTGTCGCAAGTCTGATCCTAACCCTGAAATAAATCTCTCTCTATATGTTACAGTGTAAACAAATTTTTGTTGCTATCACAAATTGCAGCAGAGAGAGAAGTCTGGGATTTGTGTCCATTCACTAGAAGCTCTGAGCTAATCACTCCCTACAAACTGCCACATGCACATACATTCAAGCATGCTTAAACATGCTCCAACCCATCTGTGTGTTTTTCCTTTAATCAATATGGGCCACGGTGACTTGGCTGTCCAAAACACACCCACCCACCCACACACAGCCCAACATGTCTGACACACAGCCGTTGACCTCGCAGCATGCTTCCAACACAATAGACAGTCTGATACCTGACTACAACACTTGAGTGAAGACGTAGGTTAATATGTCAGTGAAATTCTAGATCACACCCTCCAAAGCGCTCGGCCTCTACACCTGCCCTGAACACACTTCTAAAGCAAACGTCATCCATTATTCTTAAATGTTTGCATCGAAAGTCAGTTTCATACAGCGTGGAAATGTTTACGCTAAAATGACCTTGGTGTTGCAGATCTTGTATTGTCTGGGATCTCCTGCACATGGTCCACCCACCGGGTTCCTGGGACACAGAAGAAAAAGAGATTTATTACATGAAACGTGGCAAACAGACAGCTGGAACGAGTTTTTATTTTCAACTAAGAAACTACGTAAGAGAGACTGCAGGATGCTGTGATACCTAGTTGAACAAAAATTTCCAGATATATAGATATGGCAAACATTAAAATACAGTTTATTTCAACTCTGCAGTTGTATGTAACTGTGGACAAAATGAATGAGTGTAAATGAAGTTTGACATCATAATAATGTAAGATTTGTTGTAAACTGTTGTGATCAGCAGAAAAAAAACTTCTGGGTGGAACCAAAAATAGTTCAAATACATCCGATTCTTTTTCTAAAATGTGTGTTTTTATATCGGAAATCACTAAATATACAACTAAATATTTTATTGCCATTTGAAATGTTTTAGCCTAACATTTGAATGCTGCTGCAATGTATTTCTACTATGATACTCAACTACCCAAAAGTATGATTTCGAAGATATTATTTAAAATTAAAAACTCATTTTGAAACAGACAACACAGTTGAAATGACTTATAAATATCACATAACTTTTCTTTTACTTTCAGATACTCCGAGCTCCGTCACCCTGCAGGGCATGGCTGGTGTTTACCTGGTGATGCAGGTGCGTGTCCTTACTGAGGCTCCGCTCCCACAGCTACGTGAGCAGACAGACCAGCCGCTCCACGTCGCCCACTCGTTCCTGAAGTGCAGCTGCCGCTGGACACGCCCTGATGAAGACTCGCCCGAAGGACCCCATGTAGAGATCCATGACTAAGAAACAAGAGAGAGAGACACTTAACATTTAACACATTTAAAAATGTAAGATTGTGGAGTCACACGCCGCCAGGTATTTCCCTGATTTTGGTGAAACTGGATCATATTTTATGGAGAAAATGTTTTCTGGTTTTCCCTCTGATGTCCTCCGACTGCTCCGCCTCAACTCTCTGTGATTTACAGAGTTTAAGATGGACAGTGAAGTAAACTGCTGACAACTGTAGCTGCTGTTAGCTCATGTTAGCTCAGTTTGTTAACCGGGCTGTAAGCTCAGATCACTGGAGGAGTGTTGAACTGGTACCACAGGCAGTTTGGACCACCAGGAGGTGGTGGTTGAGTGAACGCTGATGGGGAGCGGAGCCAGTGTTGTGCCAGAACCAGAGCTAAGCAAGCGTGCAGTCTAACCAGGCTCATGGACATAATAACAGAGGTGAAAAGACCCAAGAGGATGATGGAGGAAGCTAAGAAGAGAAGGTGAAGTAAAAGTCTCAGAGACAGGCGCTGAGCTGGGCTGACCACTATTAAGTACCATCTTTATATTAGGATCTCGTTACACTGTTTATAACACCTTTTAATATCTTCAGAGATCACACAGATCAGTCTCTGTCCTGTGCTGCCGGGCTTTGATTATATTATATATTGGACACATTATAACCATGACTGTGGAGTCATGCACAGTCGAGTGAACACCGCAGGAATAACACAACTCTCTGCTCTCTAATCACTCTGCGGCATCACTCTGCAGTGTTGGGTCCAGCATGTTTAAAGCTGTCAGGTGGCAACTTGGAAACTGTTATCAGCACACAATCCCTGCATGTGTGTGTGTGCGTGTATGAGAGGAAAACACAGACTACGGTGTTGGCAGAGTGATGGGACGTCGTTTGTTAAGGGAAGAAAGTCTGTTGGGGTTGTTACGTGTGACGCCTGATAAAACCCGTGTTATTTATAGGATAGAATCTAACAGGCGCTATTCAAAGAGTGGTATAAAAAAAACAACTTGTGAGCCTGGCGGATCAGGATCATCAGAGCCAAACAATAAAAGTGATTAGAAAAATCTGAATGGTGCTCCTCAAACACATTCCAGAGTTTTTGCCCTGGAGGAGGACTGAAACTGGCAGCGTTCCCACTGCTTTCCCACACAGGAGCTGACTCACACACACTTTTAACTCTTTGCACACACTTTCAACGACTTTGGCTTCAGCTGCCCGTCTATCAGGAAGAGCTCAAGTCATCTGGAGTATCAGCCGTGCATAAGGAGAAGGCCATCCGTGATGGTGCAGAACACAACTTAAAGTTCTTGTCCTGGTTTCCTGCCTCTTTCCTTTCCTTCATTAAAATGCAGATGCATGCAGCAGGATTCTCCGCCGTGTAATCAGATCTGCTATACAGCAATGCGAGTGTGGTGTAAATAGGATGTTCTGCCATGTTTTACACTTAATTCTTTGTGTTGATAATAAAAGGCTCAAACAAAGGACTTTCTTTGTTTAGTCTGTCTTTATCCAAACAGTCTAAATTTACAAAGAAACAAAACAGAGAAAAGCAGCAAATGCTTTAATTTGAAAAGAAGAAGAAGAACCAGAAAAATCTACCCCCACCATGTAAGAAGGAGCACTACCACATCCTTCATTCCAACATTTCATCCAGCCATTAAGGCACCTAACTTTAACTTATATTATGACCCTGCTCAGTTGGCTCCATGATGCATACAGTAGCCTGCTATCTGTATTCAACCTCAGTCAACTCTACTGGTGACAGCTTGAACGTAGCAACCCGTTGAACTGAACATCCTGAGTATTATTAGCAGCTGCTAACCGGACATTCACGTCGATATAAGTTCAGGTTCATTGAACACAAAGAGGCTCCTCTGCGTCACACACCAAATCCTGCAGCAGGCTTTATTTGACAATGGCATGGCATCAAATGTGGAATTTCCCCAGCACCGTTTCACTTAAGCTTAAGTGACTCTACTCAGTTCAATTACTGACTAGTAATTCGCCAACATATTTTATGTTATTCAAGTGTCACAACTTTTGAGAAAAATTAAATGAATTATTACTGCGAAGCCTTTTAACTTCAAAGCGAACAATATTATTATGTGGCAGGTTGCCATGCCTCTTATGTAGTATCACCACGACAACAGTGCTTTTGATTTCTGATACCCATAAATCTTCGTGATACAACTCCCACATCAAACCCTCAAAAAAAACAAAGTGACTGCACGAGTGACAGCTTGCCTAACATTCATGTTGTGTTTCTGTAGCGAGAGGAAAAACACACACACCGTCTGCCTGACTGAGGCTCTTTGACTTTGTGACTCAGAGTACAATTGGTCAGACACACACACACACACACACACACACACACACACACACACACACACACACACACACACACACACACACACACACACACACACACACACACACACACACACACACACACACACACACACACACAGCTGAGAGCGACCTGTGCTATGACTCTCCATCATTTTCCATGGCAGGGTCACCTGAGGTTGCCCTCATTAGTGTTAACCACCGGGCAAATTAGCGTTGATAACAGTTGGAGATGGGGTCGGCCGGCATTCTAGATTAATGAAAGTGACCTTTGACCTTTACGCCGCACCCCTCCCCCTCTTCTGCCTCCTTCACATGAGCAGAGGAAACAAATCAGAGGGACTTGAAGGTGAAGAGTCAGAGTCCAACATGCAGGTGAACAGCTTCCTCGACTTTCCCCCCTTCAGTCCTCTCATCTGTCGGCAGACCAGCTCGCCCAGTCTGCAGAGACAGTCTGGAGCTGACAGACACTGGGGAAACTTTACACCTCGAAGACAAGAAGAGGTCAGCAGGTGAAGACAGAAGACACATTTACATGCATAACGCAGTGCATTATTCATCTCAATGTGCTGTGTAATGTTTTAGTAATATTTCATGTTTTATTGAGTTGATATTTCTGGATGGTGCAAATCATCTATGAACAGAAACAAGAAGAACAAAAACATAAACACAGAGATGAGGACAATGTGGTCTCTGTTCTGTAGCCGGCACAGTTTTAGCCACAAAATGTGAAAATACTGCTCCCTTAATACTAAAAACGAGCTCGCAGTTTATCGCAGATCTTTTGACAGCAGCCATGGGGATCAAGAAACTCCTTCTTCCTTCCTGTCCTGCCAGAAACTCATCAGATCACTTGAAAGCCTGACTGTTCAGGCTATTAATCAACATGTTCACCTCATGGCAACCTCAAAAAACTTCCACTTGAGACTGGCTCCATAAGTCCCCATGTTCAAGTGTCCAACTTCACAGCAGAAATAAACATGTTTGCAGCCTGGTACAAAAAACTGTTTTGGTCTCTGTAGATAATTTCCCAGTTCATGAAAACTGTACTGAGGGTGAATTTATATAGAAATCATCCGTTTAGATCAGTGATTCTAAAAACAGGGGTCCCATAAATTAATCATATAATAAAGATCATATAATACTGTGAAACTACGACTAAAATTAAAATAACTATTGTATTGCTGAAATGTTATTTACAATCCGTTCTTTCTTTTCTTTGTTTCAGTGATGGCCTGCTACCGTACTACAACGTATTTTAACATCAAGGTCATAATGAGGAGGTAACTGGAAAGCCCAATCTTTTCTGAGGTGGTGTAAACTACTGGGAACTACTGCTTTAGATTATATTAGGACTTAAAGTTACGCATAATTGAGGACACGGTCGCTTTGAGCGATAGGTAGATGCCGTCACAGGTAGCAACCAGGCAATTCAGACCACTTCAGTAGCTGGCAAAAGCCCAGTCTGCTAAGATGGACTGATTTGTCCCTTTCTAAAATGTGTCTAGGTAACCACTTTGGGGCTAAAATGAGGCCAAATATGTACAGTGTCTGACTAAAAGTTACAACTATATAAAACTAACATGCACACTTCAGACTTTGTATTCACCTGTCGCTTCATAAAGGGATAAATCCACCTGTGCTTCGTCTTGGTTACAACCAGCTCTTATTCTTGTATTTTGCATTTCTTAATCCATATGGTCTGTTTGTCTTGTTTTCATTCCTATCTGGACATCGACAGAAGAGTCACAGCCAGTGCAGCTGCGACGATGACTCAATGCAGAAAATGTTTCAGCAATCTAAAATGATGAAAATGATCTGTTCAAATGACATCAGTGTACTACGAACTCACTGTTTTTCCTGTCAACAGAAAATGAAAGACTGATCTTAAGAGCGTTGACCCTCCACTACATTCCTGTGTTTGACGTGATGGAGCGAATAACCCATAGGTAGCCTATCCCTGTCTATGTCTGGTTATTCCAGCCGGGCCTGAGGGAAGGTTAGGGAAGGTGGTGAGGGGGCTGTCTGCCTGACAACAAGACAAACAGTGATGAAAGATGGATGCTGCAGCAGAAAAAGATGGTGCAGCAGCAACCAGAGCATGGAAAGACCACGCTGGTTTATAGGAACATTACCATTCCAGAGACAAAATACCTCCACAAGACAAACATGCTGCAAAAACAATCTAATCAGCACGACCCAGACGCCGGCGACGGGCAGACCTGCTCACATCTGATGCTGGTCAAAGAGCTGTAATTGGTTTATTATCTAAACGAGCTGGGTTTTTCCTCTTTAGAACCTGAGAGCAGTGGGTTTTTCTCTGAGCAAATTAGCTTAATTGCAACATTTAAGTCTGTCAAACGTAAGAAAAAGAAGATATACTGTAAAGGCAGGAATAAGTAGGGGGGAAAGTTGTCGGAACTGGCTTTGGGCCCTGACAGATTAGGACTGCAAGGCACTGTGTGTAAATTCAGCATGGCGCACTTGTTGAAACACTGTCATCCAGCTATTAGCTTTGTATATTTGCACAACACAAAGGTTGACATTGTGGCTGCCGATTGACGATTACTGGGTGCAACTAAACTCAAGTACACTTGAAAGAACTCTCTTTTATTTAAATATATTAAAGACATTAAAGACATTAAACTTTAATTAAATAAATGTTGTTATGTCAACAATGAATTAAATGACGATGAAGTCTCAAATCGGCTCTGTGGAACTTTTAAGCCTCTTTTAGCTTATTGTTTTGTTTCTATGGCACACTTCCTCCATGGTTCTCTGCTGCTTCTCTTTGTCGTCAACACCTTTTGACTTTGGTCAAACTAATTAGTTGCAGCTCTTCTAACGTCCACTTGAGGCTGGCTCCAGAAGTGACTCAGTCTCCATCAGTCCCCATGTTCAAATGTCCAACTTCACAGCAGAAATAAACTTGTTTACAGCCTGGTACAGAAAACACTTTTGGTCTCTGTAGCTAATTTCCCTGTTCATGACAACTGTACTGAGGGTGAATTTATATACAACTCACCTGTTCACATTATATTAAGGCTTAAAGTTAGGCAGGATTCTGGTGCTTTGATTGACAGCTTGGTGCTATTACAGGTGGTTTATTTGAGGCAACCAGGCTTCATCCTGCCCACATCTTTGCCCATTTTTAGATTAGCTGGGAGCTGGCAAAGGCAGGACTGCCGAGATGGTGACAGTCTGAGCTTCTCAATGGCAATACAGGTTTTACAATCCAGGGTAAATATAGTTTCAGGTGTTGACACCGGGCAGAGGCATTTCCGTCGAGGCCATGCAGTGACTTGTGTTGATGTGAGTCGGTTGGACTTACACTCTGCGGGGACGACAGGCAAACAGGAGCGACCAGCAGCAGGATAAAGGTCAGGGCCTGGCACAGAGTCAGCTTCCTGGAGACACAGAGAGAAACACGCACATGTATGTTTGTTGGTAAGTGTTTTACATGTCATGTGCACAAAAGTGAAGGTGTTACAGCAGAGGTGTTTGAGAAGGAGAAAAAAACACAAAAGAGAGAGAGAACAGAAAGAAAAGATGAAACTGACACTTCAAACAGCAGAGGCCTTTAGGTCACTGATAATATCCACAAATAAGCTGCCACACCACTGTGATCCCCTGTGGGTAGAAGCCAAGGTCAGGAATGCCCCCCCATCCAGCAAGTATCATTAATTCTCCCCACCCAGTTCCCCCACCCACCACATCAGTGTCTTATTAACTCTCACACAGCCCGAGAGACAGCGACCACCCGCCTGACTGAACTTCCCCCAGCTGCCCCTCTCCAACCGTTGACTTCCATTATGTAAAGAGATGCCGAAAAACCACGATCACCTGCTGTGTTTGGATGAAGACCTTTAAATTTTATTAATAATCTGAATAAGAGCTCAATTCTTAATGGTTTTGATTCTGAATACAACTTTTTAGAGGAGAAATATGAAATATGCTCAACACATCAGAGCTTGAAATGTTGTTTAATAATGATGTAACTGAGAAGATTTCAGATTTCATTTCACAAAAAAAATACAACATACGTCAAATAACGAAAAAGTTGGACACTTTCCCACTCATTCTAAACTACATGACTCAATATGCAAAACACATATTTCTCAATATGCAAAGGAAACTACGTCGATATTTACAAAAGAAAACAAAAGTCACCATAAGACTGTAATTTTAGAAGTTATGCAGGTTCCAATGACTTCCTGTTTACACAGTTAATTGCTTAAAGCTACGGATATTTCCAAAAGTCACGTCTGAACTAGTTTTGCATTTAAATGGTGCAACCAGATTTAGCAAAAAAAAAGTTTGAAACAATCTAACAGATTCATGAATAGGCTAGTTGGTGCAACCCAATTCTAAAAATCTAAAGAAACGATTGGATAAAGATCGGATTGGATTGTTTTAAACCTTTCATGCACACACTGATCACCTTCTAGGCCCTATTTTTACATCTGTTTCTTGCTTGACCCCTTAATTAAAGTCAAGGACGTGTCATGAAGCTTTGTCGCATGTTAACAGGACACCATAACTGTCCAATTTTATTTAGGGTTCATATTGTTTCCCTATATAAATTGGCATCTTTGGACACTTTGGGATGTATAAGATTTTAAGTAAAGCTCTGAGGTTTTATTTTTAATGACTGACCTACCAACAGGCCTGTGTTTAAGGGTGAACTGACGCCCTTGAGCGCTGAATGTTTTGTGTGTTTTTTGCACCATGATGACCACCTTGTACTATGTGTATCGTTATAATCAATGACCTGAGCTCTAAAAAGCAACATTTTTTATATCGAAACTGAGCTAAAGGCAATTATAGGCAAGTGTGGCACCAACACAGTGAGTCAAGTCTGAGGTGCCACCAGATAAGACCTCCGCTGAGCTGCCTTTAGCTGACTTGTCTCTTCCATTACCCTCCGGGCGACTGTGAGAGGCAGATTCTCAGTCTTTTTCTGCCTCTGACTCATCAAAGGACAAGTCCCCTTTCTAAGAAGTGTCGGTGATTTTCTCGGAAAGCCCCTCTATTTCAAGTGCTTCCTGGCACTGCTGAGCTGACAGCCGTGGTGTGCATACCTTTACAAGCCTGATGGGATGTGTCATTTTTATTAACACAATGATAAAAAAATATATATTAGACGAGTCCCATCTGGAAATTTAAAGCAACTTCTTCTCTTTTTCCTTTGCAGCGACCTTTCCTCCCGTGTCTCACCTCATCCTCTCTCAGCTTCTAGTCCGTCTTATCTCGCTCAGTCTGTTTTGTCTCTTTTATCTCTCCCTGGGCCATAAACACAGACCCGGTCCAAAGCATTCGGAGTTGGCTTTTGGCTCAGTCCCAGGTCAGTAGTTGCCCTGTTCCAATTAAACGATACACATCTCCCTCACACTTGACTGAGCAGACCTTCCCTTCAGCTCCCGTCCTGGCCTTACATGGGGGAATTCATATCAGAGGAACAAGGAAGGTCGCACTGACCGAAAGAGGCAATGGGCTCGTAAAGTATGATTGATGTAGGAGGCTTTTTTTATTTTCACACAGACTCCATTTTACTTCCAGCATCTCAGCTGCGTGACTGAAGGACCATCGTGTTTGCAAGTTTGGCCTTCTCAACTTGGAATCGACTTCACAGTTTTGAAGACGATACTGTCATTTTCCCACAAATTAGCAATTACCAGACTACTTTAAAAAAAGTAGCTCGAATTGTGTAATTATCACAGGAAACATCACATCTGCATTTATTTCGTCAATGTCACTGATGCACTTTGTTTTCACAGGTCGTCGTTGGAAACTCCTTGCAAAAGGGCAGGTACTTTCAAACAATAATTGGCAGTGGTTGGTTGAACCATGTGTCTGTCACTGTGAACTTCAAGCAATCAGATCAAAGAACAATATAACATAGACAAACAAACACTGAAGTCAGTTGGAAGAGCTTTTTTCCATCAAGAAAAGTCTCTGTGCTGTTCTTCGATGAAGAAGCATGGCCCAGTTCTGATATAACTGATGCTCGCAGCTTCTATGCGAACTTCTTCAGCAGCTGCCAATGTTGCTTTCAAGCAAAATGTTACATGCACCAGGTGTAAAACCATGACCATAGCTCACGCTGTAGCTGCTAGCAGTTCCTCAGTGAATGCTGATTAGTTCAAACCACAGTGGTTTGTGAACACAAGTGCAGATTGAAGCTTTGCGAGATGGATTCTTGCATAATCTCGTGATCTTTTTTGAGTCCAGCTGTCTCGCAAGATTACGTCACTGGTAATAAGGTTGTTTAGCTATCATAAAAGCCAAATTATACATATAAATGCTGTTGATGTAAATCACAGAGATGGTTCCACTTCTTTCAGTTTCACTCGATGTTCAGCTTCAGTTTTTGAACATGAAAAGACAGCGGCTCTGGTCACTGACTGCTTGGCCTCCCTCCCTACAGGGGCCGTTACAGAGGTGAGCAGGGGTCAGTCCGCCTCCTCCGGCTCTCATTAAGACTATAGCAGCACATTAGTGAATAGCTCCGGGGCAGGGAGAGGGAAATGACTTTAATCAATAAGAGACCAGTTGTTTGTTTTGACTGACATTAGTCGCTTTTGACTGAGGGTGTAGAAAAAATAGCGACCCCACCCGACTAACAACACCAAATTGCTCTTATCATTAAACAAATAATGGTCAGACTGAAATCATCAAGCCAACGAGCTCAGTTTGCTGTCCATCATTTCTTTTCTGAGAAAATATTACATGTGTGCAGCATCACTTCACAGCAACGCTGATATCTTCCAAACCTGAAAGTTGAGTAATCAGTCAGTGAGAACAGTGAGAACCCCCTGCTTTTCATTGTTTTATAACATTTCAGACTAGATATTTTGGACTGTTGATGGGATAAATCAAGTCTTTTGAAGACCTCGCCTTGGGTTTTTTTTCAAAATTGTAATAGGTATTACACACACTTTTCTTATTTTATAAACTATTAACAATGGATCAAGAAGATAATCTTTGGAAGCACTTTCTAATTATGGTTGAGAAACTCTTGGTCTGGTTGTCTTAACCTAAAAGTTCCAGATGACCATGACTAAAATCTCATCAACTAACACTTGAACAAAGTGCAATCTGTCCAGACAACCAGACAAAGCAAAGGCCTCACCAGCGGAGCTAAAAGAGGCTGAAATCTCCCCGCTCTCATTGATAACTCCTCTGTAATGACTGAACTCGCAAACCTTTGCTTAAACACACCCTGACAGACAGGTAGCGCTCATGTTCCCACCCTGCACAAATAAACAACAAGCTGCACGCAGTTATCATTCAATTACATTGGAGCTATTACTGTGTTCTGGTTGAAGTGCAGTGCAGGTGAGAATTTGTTCTCTGACCTCCGGGAAGGTGTGAGTCATGTCAACACAGGAGACACCTGACTGAAGATCTCTGCTCCGTTAGTTTCTTTGTGTGAGGGTTTAAGTGTTTCTGTATGGTGACCTACAGGCGTCCTTTTTACAATTGGGTGCACACCCACCAAGTTTGGAAAAGCAAAACGTCTTCCAACCAGGGGCCGGTCTTAACCTTTGACCCAGCCAGAGATTTAGCTGTAACCCACCCAGAGTTTTGGGAGAGCCTGGTGGAGGGTCTGATGGTTATATGGAGCATGCTGCTGAATGAATTGACACAACCCTTAACAGATGTTCAATGCGAGGGCTCCGTAGTCAGCTCTGACCCCTGGATCTGTATTGACTATGAATGAGGAAGCAACAATCGAACGCTCAGCGGCGTCAGTCAGCACATTAACCAAAAGGAGCCTCTTTGAACACAAGTGGAGGTTCTTTGTGCCTCGGCAGCTGCTTCACTTGAAGGCGTAGTGGAACATTTTCGCGAAAAGAAATCAAGTACTATTGTGTTCCTGAAAACACCCAGGGTTGTGGTAAATGAATAAATGAAAGACAGACATGGTATCGTGTTGTTGGTTTTGCTGTTGCCAAAATGTCTAGACTCAGCCTCTTGCTCAACCATGGTCCCTTCCCTTCTACCATTCTTCCCTTTGCTTCACTGCACTTAACTCGCTCCTTCCACGACAGGGAGAACAAACTTGGTACACCGTCATACCTCAGGGATTATGAGATTATCTTTTCACAGCCACTTTGACTGAAGCAGAGCCTCTCAGGTCATCTAGTCATGGTCTAATAACATGGGAAACATGCAGAGATGCATGCAAGTAGTAAAAAAAAAATACACAAACATGATGAACACTGAGGGAAATCCCCACGTTTAAATATTAAAACAGGCTTCACAACCAAACACATCACTCCTAACACTTAAATACAACTCTACCCGCAGGATTGGGAGTTTTCTGAAGTGTTTGTCTCAATCAGTTTTATAATTACAGTTTAAAAACATTAATTGTCCAAAGAAATTCAAGATCTGGATCACCACCAAAACCAAATCAATTGTTCCTTGGCATAAAGCCAACACGTCCGTCAAATTTAACGGAAATTCTTCCATTGGGTTTTAAAACATCCTGCTGACAGAAATAGAAACAGTAACCATGTAAAACCACAACCCTAATCCTGCTTGGAAGCAAACCCTTTAAAACAGTAATGAACAGACTTTTCATCAGCTTCGTGCAGAGAGACACAAACACACAGTGCTATAAACTCTTATCTGACTGAACCTTGAAACTTGTGTGCATCAGTAAGATCACTGCCAGACTGACAAAGAGCAGGAGTCAGTGTGCACAAGTGGCATCAAGTTCTAGTTCAAAGTATCCCAGAGACAGTGTTGAGATAAGCAGGTTGTTGTAGTGGGACATGAAATGAGATTCTTCAGATACATGTCTTAACCTTCTGTTACAAGGCTCAACCACAAGGATTGCTCGATTGCCCGGGGCAAGTAACACCACATCGGGCTGATAAATTTAGAAACTCATTTGCCTGATCAAGCAAGTAGAAAAAGATAATTAAACACATTATTTTTATGGAGCTGATGATGGATGTGCAGCTCATCTCTCTTGAGAGTTGCACTTACGCAGTACTGATCAGGGTTACAAACCAAGTTTATGATCTTAAGTGCAAGACAGTATTTCAGTTATTCTAGGAACATGAGTTTAATCGAGTGGTGTTCGAGGATGTAAGCGAAACTCCACCTATGTATTGCGCACCTGGCAGCAGGTTTGAGATAAATAGTGGATAAAATAAGGTTGTTTTTCGAAGGTATGTCGAGTTTCTGAGAAATGTTGCTGAATTACCGAGAGCATCTTGTTGGCACAACAGTTGAGAGTCTTAATAACCACTACTGAGTAAAAACTGACATCGGTGAAGTATAAAAAAAAAAAACTCTGTTGTTTCAAAGTTTTGGCATTGCAGGTTTTGCTTTAAGAGTTGAAGTATCTTTGACTGGATGACTGACTGGAGTCTTTCCAGGATGTCGATACTGAAAGACAAAGGCAGAAGTGAACCTGTTGAGTACGAAAGGTTGTCGCTGAGGCAGAACGTTGTGGTCTCTTTCTTGCATGTCAAAAACTTGTTTGTACAAATGTTGTTTTACCTCGAACCACCTTCAATAAATCAGCTACCTTAAGTTTGTTCTTGTAGTTATAAAGTTGACTTTTCTATACTGTGGTTCAGGAGCTGTCTGTACATCTGCGGCCCATCAGAGTATGTGCATGTGCTCATACATCTGTAAAAAATGAATGCTTCAGTTCAGAAATGTACTCAGAAGATAGACAAAGACATTTTTTAAATGCTGATGTCCATCTCCACAGAAGGGAAGAGAAGGACTGAAATTCCTCCTTGCAGGAGAGTGTGACATCATCGCATGTAACACCAAATTAGAGTCCTCGTTTTGAAGCTATATGCTCAGTGTTCCATGATAGAGTAGATTTAATCTGTTCATAGGGCTCCATCCCAAACAAACATTCCTCCGAAGGGTTATTAGAGATAGAAAATTTGCCTAATCTCTCTCTCTCTCTTTCCTTCATCGTTCTCTTTCTGCAGACCAGTCAGGCTGACAGCAATCCACCTGACAGATTACACATTACTCCTGACACATTACATCAAATACAGCCTGTAAAAGAGAAAATCACACTTTAACATCTTTGGGTGCAGAAGTGTCAGCATGTATTGCTCCTGGAGGAAAAATACACATTAAAACTTAAAGTTTTCAGATAGATTCAGAAGAATCAAGACTTTGTGTGGAGTTTGAGCAAACATTCAGACCCTCTGTAGCCCCCGTGTTTGTGGTCTCTGTTGCAGGGATGGGATTAGATAAAATATGAGCAGGGTATTTATATCCGGTGACATTTAGGAGATAAAGGTAGTGTAGCAGGATAGGTGGAATGTAGAGCCAGGAGTTGCAATATTGCAGATACTGTATGGCTGTAGGATTACCTCATCCACTAGGCAGGAAGTGTAGCCTACAGCAGACTGGATGTGACTTCTGCCCTCAGAGCAAACATGCACACTGCACAGGCGACTACAGGATTATCTAAACTGCTTCGAGACGAGACAAATAATGTGCGACAAGAAATGTTGCAAGAAAAATGTCTTCAATGACACATTTTTCCTTCGGTTCTTGTGATGAAGTGAACCACAAAACAAACAGCTTCCAACTGGGGAGGGGGGAAATTACTCAACTGTCCCTGGAATTTATCACCTCCCATCCTTCACTGTACTGCAAGAAATGTTCAAGGCTTTTGCAGCTCCTTGCAAGCAAAATGACTCAAGGTAAATATTTAAAAACCGCCGCATATTTCCACCAACCATCCCTCCTGAAATGCAACTCAATCAAACTACAAACGAACTCCACAGAAAAACTCAACTTGTCTCTGGAATTTATCACCTCACATCAAGGCTGGACACTTCATATAAATCACCTTAATTCAGTTCTCATGCGATCTTTCCTGCAGGAAAGAAGACTTGTCTTACCTCGTCAGTGGTGAGGACATAGTAGATGCTTGTGGATTTGGGTTCAGGTATTCGCTGTCAGGTGCAGGTTTTGCTCCCGTATCATGGTGTGAAACGTCGCGGCTCAGATGCACAGTGCATCCCAGCTGCAGGTTGCTCCACGGACACACGGATTTCAGAGCCAACAACACCCATATCCAACCCTCTCCTGTGGGATTTCTTCTTATTATTGTTCTTCTTCTTTTACAAGCGAAAGTTTAAAGAAACCTTTTTTATTATTTATTTGCACTTTCAGCCGCAGAGTTCTTCCATCCAAACAGATGTGTTCCCAAAACGCATCACATCAGTCTTTACGCAAAGTGGACAAAGTTAAGTTAACAACACTAGTTGTGCTTCACAGAGTGCTACACATTACTCCAGATAGAAAGCAGTCAATTCAGTCCCTGGAGTGTGTAGCCTGTCTCACCTCCAGGCAGGTGATTCCACTTAACCCAGTCCTGCGCGGATAAAACACTCCTATATCAGCAGGTAGCTCCTCCAGCACTTCTTTCTTCTCCTTCGTTGTCCTTCCTCTCAGTTCAAACACTTCCAATGTGCGCACGGTGCAGGCAGAAAAAAAGCCCCGTAAAGAGCACAGAGAGGCACCGGGAGCGCTCCGCCAATCCGCCGCGGTCGGCTGTGTGAGCGCGGTGCTATTATGTCGGTGTGTCGGGTCTCTCTCTCTCTCTCTCTCTCTCTCTCTCTCTCTCTCTCTCTCTCTCTCTCTCTTCTCTCTCTCTCCACCTGAGCGCTGCTGCATTCCTGCGGTGAACACGCCTCGCTCCTCCAATCACAGTCCGGCAGCTCCTCTGAAGTGAGAGGTGACACAACGTTTTCCTCCAGAAATCATGAAGGTGAAGAGGAGCAGCTCCAAAAGTTTAGACCAAACATTAAACATTAAGTCCAGTGCAAGGACAAAGCTCATCAGTTCGTGGTAACCCCCTGTAGAGTGAGGAACATGTCCAAGAGCCAAACTGAGTGAAGAGCAGTTCATCTACAAGAGATGAAAACAAAATGCAAACTCATGAAAATTGAACTTAAATGTTCTGATTTTAAAGAGCTTTGCTGCTGATGTTGTAAAGGCACCGTTCTGCTATTGTAAAGGGTTATACAAATAAACTTGATTTGATCTGATTAAAATCAATAATCAAACTCGAGCAGGTTCAGAGTTCCTGAATATTTTGAAAATATGAATTTTTACTTGACAAGACAAACATTTTAACATGATCTTATGATAAATGTAAAACCCTAATCTGAAAATAACTACCAGCTATCAGATAAATAAATAATATAATGTCTGTTAGGGTGTTCCTATGTATGCAGGTTTGGTACATTTACTAAAGTACTGAGATACTTTAACTTTATACTTCTCCACTATACTCCACTACTTCTCCACTATACTCTCTTATTACTTTACTATTACAGTTTTTCCTGTCTGGTGGTTTATGATAAATTAGAGGATGAGGTGTTTCTTTATGCAGAGAACTTTTTATTTTGTATTATCTTCATGCTTCTTAAACTTAATATTTTATTGGATTAGCTGTAAGAAAAGTGAAAACAGGCTGTTTTTCTTATAAAGAGTTGATTTTTTTAGAGATACTTACAGGACACAGATGCTATATATAAAGTATATAAAGTATATAATGTAACATCTGCAGCAGTAAGAGGACACATACACAGCTGGACTTTTAATCCAAAGACATAATCGTTAAACATTGACAGGGAACATTTTCCTGCACTATGACTTCATACTTTAAGTACTTTTTACTGATAATACATACATGAGTTATGTTTTACATTTTAAGTTTAAAATTGAATTTCCAGATGATATATTTCCTATGTTTTCATTTTACAATATACATAAAGAGGCATTAACAAACAGCAGCATCCATGGGCGTATTAACATGTTTGGACAAAAAAAAGAGGTGCTGGGCCCCTTTAACGCCATGTTCATCCAACTTTTTCCAGTTGTCCATCCAACAATTTTTCTTTGCCTCGTGTTTACATGAGTTCCCGACTCATCAAAAGTGGCAGCTTGGTCAGCGGGCCCTTAGGTACCCTGTGCATGCAGGGCTCTGCGGTCAAGTTAACAACAGTTAAAGAGCAACATCTGGTTGTACTTTCAAAATAAAGCTTTGTTGAGAAACATTTCACATTTTAGAGTTGAAAAGATTGTGGTTTGCATTAAAATAACTATGCAATATAATGAGTGTAACGTTTGATTCATCCATCAACCACAACCACCTCCATATGTGAACTTTTTCACTCTTTATACTACGTCACATGACTTCATAAGTACATTACACCAGATGTGTGTAAGGGCTTTCACGGCCTCAGTGTGTGTTCCTTTTATGTGAGTGTAACTCACACACACACACTCACACATATCACCTTCCATCTCCTGCCTGTCATATCGTTCACTCCCTCCTCCACTCCCCACCTTACTCACTCTTTCCTAATTTCACCCTGTCTTTCTGCTTTCTTACACCCCGTCACCCTCTCCTCACCTTCTCACCTCCCGTTCTGTGACTCCACCAGGCTCATCTTCATCTACATGTCAGGACTCCTTCTTGCGTTAATCACTCCATACCAGCATTACTTTTTCACAGGGACGTCTAAAATTCCATGTTTCTTTGTGTAACTGTATCCCTCCTTTGTTTCTCACTGAGCTTTACATTTTAAGTATCTTCTGTTTTACAGTCAGAGCACTTTTTGTGATGTATGAGGCAGTAGTTACATGCAGGTCATCTCCGATTTCTTATATCGCTTGTCTTACAGCACAAATGGGATGACTTAGTGACAGTGAAGCAACCACATGGCCTTTGTGTGAACTCCAAAAGGCACCGTCTCCACCTTAGTCTGTGACAGTCCCTTTAAGCTCAGCCAAGGCTCATCTGAGACATGCTTCGGTTTTAACACACGACCTTGAACTATCATCTGGAGCCGAGGAGACATAACAGAGAGGGAAACAGGACAACTTTAGTTCTCGCCGGGGTATTAAATCAGTCCTAACTGTCAGTTTCTGTTATTGCGTCTAAGTAGCTGGCTTGTTTTTTGACCACACAGGGTTCATGTTGCTCATCTAAACATTATGCTGAATCAGACCACTTACCGGTACGCAGGATGTGATTCTGCAGTCATTTGAAGCTCATTACAGATGCCAGAAGAATGATTTACAAATGTTGTTGTTGACTTGCAGACGACATGAGCCTGCAGCGCCATGAATCTACAGGAGCATCTGACAGGCAGAGTGCGGTTACAGAACGCGGGTTTGGTTTCGCAAATGTTTGATTTAATCAACAGGGAACAACAGATAAGTCTGGCAATTATTACCATAAAAGGAAAAAACATGTTTGTCAATTTTGTTTTTCCATTGCACTCAATCCCAAATCCATAACTAACTAATCTCTATAAACAAAAACCTGCACGGTATCAAAAGTGTTCTGGTTTCTATTCATTTGTAATCAGAGTAGTATTGACCGATTAGAGACGTTTGGTTGCGTCCAGGTTAACAGTCCTGCATGCAAAGAAAACTAAACAAAAAGCTTATAGAGTCTTGCTGATTGTAGATTTTGTCTGGCAACTCCAACTCTATTCTGGCGTATAAAGTTGCTAATCAGACTGCAATAACCAGCGAATGGAAGAGTCCCCAGAGGCTAAATCGTTGCCCAACAATAGCCAGTAGGTTCTGATTGAAACAACAGCGATCAGTTGTTTTTTCGGACGTTTCTGTTACTTCAACAGTAAATAGTGCCTTTTATTGGGGACTATTTTCAAAGGTGAATTAATCCACATTTAGTGAGTGTGTTTCCATCCATATTTGGGGTCGATTCCAGGAAGCTGAGGTAGATGATCCTTGTCCTCACTCTATATGCAGAGTTTTATTGTTGTGACAATGCAGCTAACTCAGCAACGTGAGAGTCCTTAATATTTGTCACTTCTCCAGGCATGGTGGTGAGCGCTGGGTTGCAAAGCTCAAAGCCTTTTCTTTGGATCATTTATGCGCTCAGTTTAAACACAGAGCACCAGCCTGGTTTGAGATTGTTAGCCCTCTTTAATGCTCACATGTTGGTACTTCCTATCAGCATGAGCCACAACTGCAACTGTTTTAGGAGCGTTTCAGATGTTTTCACCCTTAATGACAAAACGGCTGAGGAGTGGGACCCCTTGTGGGTTCTGGCAGGGAATGGGTTTACGTCTTTTTTTAAATCCTTTGACTTGACGCCCTTTCCTGTTTCAGGAGAAATAGAAATGAGTTTTCAGTTCCTGAAAAGAAATCAGCAGGTGCCTGCCTCCATGACTAATTCTCTCAGAGCAGCTTTCAATCATTAAGTCAAACTCATCAACACCAAACCTGAAAAAACGAGCACTTGAACACACATCAGCGTGATATTAACTGCCTACAAATGACAGAAACTATCAAGGTAACTTTGGCCAAAGAAACATGGAAAAGTCCAACACATTCATAGTGTGGGTCTGGTGCCTTTAAACTTCAGGTCATGGTATATTTTCTTGCTCTTGTAAGTCCCCATCTTCGTCCCATCTGTGTTCTACAGACATTCATCACCGTGAAGGTGAGGACGACAACCAGATAGTTAACCCTGGCTGTAAGTCCATGCAGTTTGATAGTGGATGGAAATGATTACAAATCCAAACCAGCCGCATCTGTAACAACAGTACAGTAAGTTAACTGTGAGTTCATAACTTCTATAGAAATGTCTCCGTCAGCACTGAGTGGCTCCTCTGTGTATATAATGATTAGTCAAGTCTCTGTGCTTGTCCTGGCTTGTAGAGACATTTTCCTCTGCCCTCGCTATAGTTCCCTCATCTTCACTGAACACACTTCACTGTTTAGTGCTCCATGTGTTTACCGAGAGACAGATAGCCGAGTGTTTACAGTAATCATCACATTCATGCACGTACTCTCTCTCTCTTTCTCTGCATGTGTGTGAGTGCATTTGGCAGCCGACACTGTGCTACTCTGTAATAAGAGGCTTCTGAGATGAAGAGGCACTTAACCACTCCTCAAAGACATTAGTCTGGAGTTGGACTGTTACACCACAACCCCTCCATCCACCGACCCTTTCTTTCTGTTTTTTTTTTTTTACTGAGCTTGGCAGACTGCCAGTGGCAAATGGTGAAACTTGATGGGTGGACACGGTTTCACACGGCAGCACTGATGAAAGACCGTTGGTGATGGTGTGAAAAGTCATATACATTACATGCAGCATTAACACAGCTGCAGCCAGGAAGTTAAATGTGCTTTGGCTTGTAAACAGTGTCTTGTTGCTGTCTGGTGTAATTTAAATTTGACTTTAAATGTGAATATGTGTGCACCTGGACGATTTAAAAGTATATCCACTAGAAAACTGTTGATGTTGAAATCTCAGCTACAAACTTTGTTTGTTTTGTCTCTTCAAACCAGAAAACAAATCTTTTAACTCTCTCAATAGAGTGAGCACCCCATGTATGAAGGCTCAGTCCTTACTTTGGTGCATGCTGTCCACCCTCTCTTCACACTTCCCATTTTCCTGTCACTCTTTAGCTGCTTCTATCAGAAATAAAAGCTCAAAAGCCCCCCAAAATCTTTGAAATCAGAAAACATTTCCTCTATTAAACATGATCCTGATCCAAAATCAGTAACATATAGATGGTGGTTTGTGACTTAAGTGTTTTGCCGTTTCAGCGACCGAGTTGTGCAGTGGTGTTGGGTTGTGTGGGAGTGTGGTTTTATTTTTTGTTCTGAACATATCCACTGTAAAACGAGCTCGACACTCCCTCTCTCTCATTTATATTCTTAGTTGCTTGACCACCGCTGTCTCTCGGACACAAACCAAAAGAAGCTTCTTGGTGTCTTTGACTGCGAGCCAGACAAAGATGTTGGAGTACACAAAATAAACCAAATGACCAACTCAAGTGGGAGAGTATCATAGTTTAAGTCGATGAACACCTGGATCTTGCCCAGTTTCAGTGATATATCAGGCTGACTGTGGAGCAGTTTTACTGGTCTAATTGCCGGATTGGCTACCGCAGTGAGACATAGGGGGTGGTAGTAGCTCAGAGAATTGGCTTGGGGAACATTGGAGTCCAACACAGACCACAGTATGGAGGGTGGACAGGTAGTTGGAGAGATGCCAGCCTGCCTCCTGTTATTTCTTTGGGCCTGCAGCCCCCACCACCACCACAGCCTAAACCAACTACCCACACATGAATACACACTTCTCCCGACCTCGAGGCCACTGTTACATGGTGGTACTTTCAACTGATTACAAGTCAGTGTAGCATCAAAATGATGTTTAATCTGTTTTTTTAAGATGGAAAAGTCACATAATGGAGCTTTAAGATAGTTTCATCTGTGATGTCTGTGTTCCCAACTAACACTGCGGTAAAGTGGAGCAAAACAAACAAACTTTTTGGGTATCACGTAGCAATGAAAGAATTACAAACAAGATGACTATAAACAGTACGTGATCAGAACAGTATTTATGCAACAAATCAAGATGACACGACAGTGTAACGTGCATCCCAGCTGTTATGCACTGAGGTTCTTTATTTATATACAGATATTTCCACTTTATGTTTCGAATAGTCTCCTTTTGTTTGACATAAAGTCGCAAATATCAGTACAAATTTAAAGCTATGTTAGAATTTCTATGAAAGTGGTTATAAACACACAAGCCACATGGTAAAACCAGGTCAGTTCAGCATCAACAACACCGAAAACTAATCAATGTCTACAATGAATTTATGTCCCCTTTGTGCAGAGATATTTTCTTGATATTTTCCTTTCAACCTATGATTATATCGCTGTGTTTTTGATACAGGTCCAGAGGCAGATGCTAACATTAACAAAATAATAATAATAATAATGAAATGCTTCAGTATCCTTGGCAAAGGTATCCGCTCCCTGAATGCCATTTTACTCTTTGCATGTTTGCCCAGCAGGCTAAAACTGTGTCTGTAACAAGACAACATGCAGGTCTGGGCAGCACTAACGGGTGATTAAAACCTGGATGATTGTCATCAAGCAGTGGGGGAAAAAAAATACTAATCGTCTGGAGGAGCATATTTGTGAATTCAGTCAACACAGGAGAGTTTGTGGGTGCCTCTATGGCAAAATAAACACTGAGATTCCCGTAAGGAGATTGACTGAATTCACTTTATTCAAGACATGTGGTTGAAAAAAGATAAAAGTGGCAAAAGAAGGTAGAAGAAAATGGTATGCAATAGATATGAGAATTCTCTTATTGTATACAGATGGGACAAAATGGCTGGCATCCCAACATGCATCCTGGGTGGTATTTGAAGTGGAGGTATATGTGCCTGCTGGATGACATGACAGGCTTTCAGAAGACCCCTCAGGCACTTCCTGCTTTCATCTCAAGCTGTCATACGTCACCTGGGCAACACATTACTGTATACATGGATGTGATGTTGTGACATGTTTTGGATGTGGAGCTGGCTTTATGGTTGTAGCAGAATTATGTAGTGGGCAGGCATTCGCAAGAGGCTGTGAAGGTTTGATGTACGGGGTTCATAAAGTTCATAAAATAACGGAGGTGGAACAAAAAAGAACAACATCTTTGATTTACGGCTGGCAGGAAGGTATGAGAGAATTATAGTCTGTAACACTCAGGTAAGAAATCCTCAAAAACAAAGCTGCTTCCCAGGACCTGAGCGTGCACTCACGCCTGTTCGCCAGGACTTGACTGGCTCATGTAGCCATATGCCGTCAAAAGTCATCATAATAAGAGTTATTCATTACACACAACCACCATAGTGATTTTACAAACCACTTTCCCATTGGAGCAAATAACACACACACACAAAAAAAGACACTTAAAATCCCTAGTAAATACCATCCATTACATTTACTGGAGTGTTTGAATACTGTAAAACAGACTGAACATCTGCAACAAGAGTCAACTAAACTGTCCCATGCTGTTCTCAACTGACCGGATGAGTAAATCAGTACATTTTGTGCAAAAAGATGTCAACACCAGTCTGTGCTGAGTTAGCGGATGCCCAAACTTCTGCAAAAAAATTGCATTTTTTTAGTTTGTTTGTTTGTTCTCGCCCACAGTCAAAGAAATTTCAAAGCACTTTTTAAGGGGACATATTGCCTCATTAAAACCAGAAGTTGAAACTCAACACAGAATAGAATAAAGCCAGTTTGTGTGGTAATCCACATCAGACATGAAACCATCCTATTCACTGAACAAATGTCAGCAAACGTCTCCATGTCTATAAATAAACCGTTGTGTGCACTGGATGTATCGCTGATGATATACTGTATAACGTTATTGAAATCCTCATTGCTGTGGTAAACCAAACCTCCACAACCATATGACTGAGAGCGGGATAATATTGTTATTCAGATCCTTAGATGTCTCCAAAGCAAAATAAAGTCACATAACTAACAAGTAATTTGTCACAATTTAAGCTGGGGTGAAAACAATTTGCAAGTGTGTTTCACTACTTATATACATTCATTGTATATTCATTATTAGGGCGACAGGTGAAGTGAGGACGTTGACTATGAAAAGTCTCTAAACAGCAACCTAGCAATTCCAATAATTGTTATAATTGTCTTTATTCATCTTTTGCTTATAGTTTACTGTATCTGAAAGTATTTGTGGATACCTACACACTGAGGTAGTAAACAGTGTGGCTTCCTTGTAAATTTACACCGACCTGTAAGCTGTCCGAGTTGGTCTAAACAAGGTGTCTTGATGGGAGACATCTGCTGCCGATCCAGGCTGATATTATCTCTGTGTTTCTCCTTAACATGTGAAGTCTAGTAAACCTCACGGTTCAATGGGGTCTCCCTCCTGTGGAACACACTACATGTTACTTCATGTACAATAAATTACACACACACACAAACTGAGGTTGCACAGATGCAGTAGACAAGTTGTTTTTACGTCGGTGGGACGGTAGTCTAAGAAACACAACTCATCATCTCAATACAAACATCTATAGCCAACAAACACAGCTGCAGGAGTGAATCAACACCAATGTAGTGTGTGTGTGTGTGTGTGTGTGTGTGTGTGTGTGTGTGTGTGTGTGTGTGTGTGTGTGTGTGTGTGTGTGTGTGCATGTAAAAACAACTGCACGTTAACCAGATTAGAAATCACAAACACGCAGTAAACAAAGTCATCCCTGACTCGCTTATTGCCAACAGATGTTCCCACTGAGCACAAATGCGGTTCAAACTCGTTGGCTGAGAATAACCCATAAGCATGTAAGCGACCACATCCAAGCCTC
This sequence comes from Collichthys lucidus, assembly GCA_004119915.2. Classification (NCBI taxonomy): domain Eukaryota; kingdom Metazoa; phylum Chordata; class Actinopteri; family Sciaenidae; genus Collichthys; species Collichthys lucidus. The sequence goes on from CM014081.1 coordinate 2,401,601, forward strand.
CATTCACAAGGCAGACCACATATCAGATGCTGCTGCTGTTGCTCCTCCTGTTCTCATATGGTTTATTTGAGCATGTTCAGCTCTGATCCTGCTCCTGTTGAGTAGGATAAAGCTATTTCAGTCACTCGCATAACACACACAACACCAGCGGTGTGACTGGGCTGCTATCTCAGTGTCAGCATGCTAAAAATACAGATGACAAGAATTTACAGGGTTTGATAACTGAGGGATGATCAGATGTTCCCATTAATCTCAGTCCAATACTGTGGTACAGCTGTTGGGTTCATTACAAAATGTGGTGCAGACTAGGACTGTCACATTATCAGAAAAATATTGTTCTTGTATTGTACTGGAAAAAAGGTGCACAATGGAGAAGTGTTTGCATATTAAAGCTTCTTTTGCTTCTTAATTTTTGTCTGAAAGCTTCAGTAAATCTCCTTGTCCTCATTCTAAAAGAATCTGAATGTTGCAACAGTAATTAACTTTGATCCATGTCTCAAACTATGCTGTGTGGGATCTTTTCTGAATTTGAGGGAAGTGGTCCTTGAAAAGTCCTTGAAATTGATGTTTAAGAGGGTGTGTTTTTAACATGAAGTACGTAGTTTACAGTTTGATGTGTTATTCATAAACTGATACACACTTATGTTCTCACATATTGTGTTATTTGAAGCACACAGTGTGGTGTACACTGGCTGAACTACAGACAGGATAGTAGCTGTGTTGTACCTTTTTTGATGAAATTGTCTGGGGTGTTGCACGGTGGCATTACTCTTTGGTCCTAGTCCTTTACTAATGTAAAAGCAAAACATATTGTTTGAAAAGGCGCTTGTAGCTCAGGTTGCAGCAGGAGTTGGTGGTTTGACATCAAGCTCTTCCTGTGTACGTATTAAAGTGCCCTCATTAGTCACAAAAATGTCTGCCAATTGGATGTAATGCAATATATTTAAAACACAAAAAGCTCAAAGCAATTGTTCACATGGCTTGTACATGGACATTATAAAGCATGACATGACGTCACTGATGTTTCTGAAGAGCTGTCGTGAAGCTGACTGTAGTGGCCAGTCCAAAAATGGGAAGCTGAAGCAGGCTGAATGAAGCCTGGTTGCTTAAACAAACTATTTGTTATGGCAGCCACCTGCCAACCAAAGTTTCCATGCTCTTGATTATGCATGACTTTGAGTCTGAGTTGTAATGGATCTGAGGTAGACCCAGATGCAAAAGACAGTTGGTAGAGTACAGTACTTTTATTCTCACCACAGGTACAGCAACAGGTGGGCAGGAACCAGCAGTGGAGAGTAGCACAGGCAAACCGATGCAAAAAGGTCAAGCAGGTAGGTCAGGCGGGGAGAAACAGATTACAGTAAACGGTTGCAAGACAAGATGATCTCAGGTAAACAGAATGAGGTACAGACAAGACTGGAGACGAGACAAGGAGCACATGAAAACATGACCTAACAATTTGGCAGTGAGTGTGTGGAGGTCTGGGTTTAAAAATGGTGACTAAGCCAATTTAAAACAGGCGAGCACAGACACTGGGTTATTTTGTAATACCTGTGGTTTCTGCAAACAGCGAGTATAATCACATTCCCTTGTGCATCTGAGTACAGTTTCAACCCAGAGGGAGAGGACAACAAAATTTTAAGAACTGAAAGAACACCAAACATTCTTTATATATTATAACTTTAATAATCAATTACACCACATTAATGTGTAGAATTTTTATGTGATTGTAACATTCAACTTGAATGGAAATTAACAGAAAAATAGACATCAGGGTAGTTATTTCAAATCAAACACACTGTGGCTCTTTGTGGTTTCTTCACCTCTGCTGAGCCTGGTCACATTGCCCATGACGTCACTCCCTGTCTCTGCACCCCCAGCCCTGAAAATCTCTTCTTCTTCTGCTTGTTGCATTTGTTTTTTTTCTCCTCAGCCACATGTGAATATTTGGCCTTTTAAAAAATTCTGGCATTCCCGCTTTTTTATGTGCAAATTGTGCATAAAAAATATTTAAAAATGGAAGATGTCAGTAGATTATGTTGATTTTATTTAATGGACATGAATGAAAAACATCTGGATCTGTTTCTTCCGCAGACCAAACACAAACACAATAATGTTTGAGTGGTTTTAAAGAGTTTTAGAGGGACAAAGAAAGAAATTCTCTTTGAAATGAGACAAGAGACATCATCATATTGGAAAAATAAAGACAGATGAAGGAGGTGAAGAGCGCGAAGGAGGGAGGAGGTTTATGAAGTGTTCAAGGGATGACAAGACATTTCTCGCCCCTTCATCCATCCTTCTCACCCAGAAGAGGTCAGGGTCAGTCCGTCTGATTCATGGCACAGTGCGACGCTGAGACAGTGACACTCTGTTAAATACACATCCATCACAGCGGGAGGTGGAGATGTCAGCAGAAGAAGCTGCAGTGAACCGTGTAGAAGTATTTTCATGTTTGGGTTTAGAAAAAGGTGCTCTCTGTTATCAGCACCCTACATGCCATGATTACCTTCATATTTCTAAAATTTGTATCAGTTATATACACATTCCTTCACACATTTTGACTTTGTAACTTTGTGCTCCAGGTAAGGTCACCCGCGATAAGTACGTAACACTTTACGGCACTAAGTCACACACCACCAACTATCTCACTGCTTTTCTGGATCATATACATCATTTTATGGAGGAAATGTTTTCTGGTTTTCCCTCTGATGTCCTCCGGCTGCTCCGCCTCAACTCTCTGTGATTTACAGAGTTTATGATGGACAGTGAAGTAAACTGCTGACAGCTGTAGCTGCTGTTAGCCCATGTTAGCTCAGTTTGTTAGATGGGGGAAGTGTTAGTGTTTGTACCACAGGTGTTTTGGACCACTGGGAAGACGAAGAAGAGGAGGAGTAGGGGCCTAGATATAAATCAACATAGGCAGAGTATGGCCGAGGAGAAGAGAGTAAAGAGGACATTGACAGAGATGCAAGAAGACGCTGAGTAATATGCTGTGTCTTGTGTTGTTGACCTTGCTTGATGTTTAAAAAGTAGAAATCAACTCAGCTGGACAGTACACACACACAAACATCACCCTCAGAGGAATTTCAGGCTGGCATTCTGATCTGCCCCAAACTCACTATGTAGACCAGGTCCAGCTCTCTGACTGATGGCTGCGATTATCAGTACAGCTCTGCTCTGCCTCTCTCTCTCACTCCCAGAATGAATTCTACATGTGAAGTTTGGATGATTTCCAGGAAGGAGCCCACACTGTCCATCTGTCAGACTATACTGTCCTCTTCACACACACTGCTATCTATATGCGAGTGTATGAGCTGCAATTGCCACTCGCTGGGCACCAAATGTCAGAGTTATAAATCCTGTTAACCAACTGTGAAAAACCAATCTGACGGTTAAAAATTAGGCAATAGCACGTGGTTTGGTGTAAAACAATTACATTTAGCAAAAGCTAAATATCTGAGTCAAACCAGGTAAGTATCTACATATTAAAGTTTCGGTACACTGCCCCCCCCCTACTGCAGCTTGACAATGAATCAATCTTGGGTGAAAAACAAAAAAGGAATTTGGTCGAATATTGAGTGAAATTCGCCCCCCATCGTTTAATCCCACAGTCGATCGTCTCTGCAGGCTGGCAGCAAGGCAATAAGCATCAAATTGTTACCATCTGACTCCAATTTGGATCTGGGCAAATAAACACTCATAATTACTGCCATCAATTTCACCTGAAGGAACTTTCTGGTGGCCTTTGATGAGCTGGACACAGCTGGAATACCAAGAAAAAGCACACGCACAAAAGCAGGATGGGGGTCAGCTACGTTTCATTTAGGCCTCAAGACAAATCTTGAAGGAAATCTTCTAAAGAAAGACCAGGAATTTCTCCCAAATGTTACATTTTAGGAACTGATATATGAATTAAATCTACATTTTAAAAGGGATATTTTGGTATTCATGCAGTCAGTGTGTTCAGGTACAGGAATTTGTAAATCCTAGGTAGGCTCAGTCCTTGCTGTAGTGGCCTTTGCTGAATGTCATACCCTCTCTAACTCGCCCTACCTTGCTGTCACTGTCAAATAAAAGATTCAAAATCCCCTAAAAATCTTTAAAAAATAAATAAATTCTACAGTCCAGACAATGTAGCACCAGAGGGAAAGGGCTGTCTGACAGCAAAGTGGTGGGAATATTCCCACGATGGCGTGCACCTTAACTGATTTTAGTGTTTTATGTGGAACTGTTTTATGAGACCTGTCCACAGGAGCTTTGCTCCACTTCTGTGCCGGGGAGCTTCTGTCTGCTTCTCTAAACCAGGAGCACGATAACCGCCGTCTACTTCAGATAACACACCAACCTCAAACTAAGGCCGCTTTAAAACAACAACCCAACTATCCCTTGGAAAGTGCAGAAACTTTAACAGAGTGATGATGTTGTTCAGCGCGAGGACGAAACAACAAATTACAGAAGACACAAGGGACTTAACTTGATTTATTACCTCGAGGCTTGAACTGATGGTCTGTTAACACGTTTGTCTGTCTGACAAAAAAAACAGTAAGGATGACGGAGAGTGGAATAAATGCAGCGAGGAACAAACAGACTTTGTGGCATAATTTGTAAGTAAAGAGCAGGAAGCTTTCCGAAGACAGCTTTTCTGTCCATGGGATGTCGAACTTCACCACGCTGCTGCCATCTACTGTCGGGAACAACGACTGCACCCTTTAGACTGAATGCACAGTATAGAGTTTTATTGTTTATATTAAATCAGAAAGATAAGCACTATAACATACGTTACAAACCAAGAACATCTTATATCTTGGAGAGAGAAAAACAAACTCAAATGACATTAAAAAAAAAAAAAAAGTAGTAACACTATTGGACAAAAACATTATTTAAATAACATAACTGTACATTTTTAATATGTAACTAAAAAAAAAAGAAAAAGAAAAAAAAAAGTAAGACACCGAAAAAAAAAGTGACAGAAAAAAATGGGCAGTTAGTACCAAACAGAGCTAAAAGCTAAAGGGAAGTGATTACGAGCGGTTAACTGCTGGAATATGAAAAGTCAAAATACAACAAAGTAAGGCAGCAGAAGGTAGGCGATTATTAGACAGCAGCAAACAGGCCGGGGACCAAAAGACAAAGACAAAAAAAAAGTGGCTCCATCACCCGCTGTGTTAGAGAGCAGGACAAAAAAAATATGTATAACAGCTGGAACTGACTATAAACTCTTATAAAAACAACCCAGACACCCCCTCTTCATTTTTGTATTCCACAAATAATCACACTGAATATTTCATACGCTCGCACAAAGAGCCTTCTGTGACAAAAAAAACAACACACAGTGCCATGCAGCATCCAAAATGCTGTACGAAAAAAAAAAATCACTTCAAATGCTCTTTGATCAGTTAGAAACGCTGCAGGGGGACGTTCAGAGAGGCAACATATGCTGTGGACACTGGACACATGTAAACATGCAAGCCGCGTCGTGTACTGCATAACGCCCAAGCTGCGCCTGTTCAACAGGTTTCAAACCACTGGAAAGAGTTGCATAGCTAAAAAGGAGCAAAAAAAAGTAAAAAGATGCATTGCGTGTAATAAAAAATAGCTCTTTGTCTTTATAGAAAGAGACACCAGGGGGCACTTAATAACCCTGAATGGTTGAGTTATTACATAATCAACTGTAAATATGAGCCCTTTACAGAAACACGCAGAGCAAAGCTCGGAAAATAGAATTTAATCAATTTTCTTCCGTCATATCAAAATGAAACACCTGCTGCTGGTCTTTTAAAATGTCTATGTGCACGGACTATATACAGATTTAGTCATTTATATATATATATATAGTCTCTAATGGCTTCATTCGACTTCTTTGGGTTTAAAAAACTTGGTGTAAAAATATCAGTCTACACACTGTAAACCAATTAGTGCAAAAAAAAAAAAAAAAAAAAAAGGTTAAGTGCAACGTTACATGATGTCCGATGTCCACATGATCACGGTCTGCTCTTTGAATGAGTCACTTTGACTGTTCAGCCCCAGAGAGGAGGAGGAGGGTGGAGGGGAGGGCGTAGGGGGTCACTGCACTGCCGTTAACACAAGGACAGGAAGCCGGATAAAAAAAAAGAAAAGAAGATATTTAGGACATAATCGATCCACAGTAGCACAGCGCATGCCCTTATTCACGATTTAAGTACAGTACAAGCGCCATTACGAGTCAGTACAAAAACAAATAAAAACAGAAATTCAATGAATGTACATAAAAAAAAAAAGAAAAAAAGAAAAGAAGCAAAGTTCCTTTAAAAAAAAAAAAGGGTTTTGACGCCGTCCCAGTGCTGTCAAGAGTTCTGCCGGAGGAAATCACAGCTGACTCAAGTGTGAGAGGGAAAACATGCGTCCAGATTACCACGAGGAAAAATATAGCTTGTATTCAATACATCTTAGAATTTTATTTCTTGATTAGAAACTCAAAAAAAAAATCTATACTCTAAGTAATGTTTACTTATTAAAATCTCATCTTTGTAAACAGTTTGCCCTTTTTGTTTGAAAATACATTCTAATGCGACTAAACTTGAGGCTTTATATATATATATATATATATATATATATATATATATATATATATATATATATATATATATATATATATATATATATATATATATATGTTTATATATATAGATCTGTGGCAAACATCGCAAAAATAATCTGATATTATGTTTAAAGAAATACATTTCAAACAAAAAGCTCTAATCTCTTCTAAAGTCTTCATTTCTACCACGATTGTTGAAGAGCCTGAAGTAGCCGCGGCTGCCAGATGTTTGTAACTGCTCCAGATGTTTCAGTAAAATTGTGTGATGGCATTTTTTATTTTTTGTTGCTTCTCTTCACTCAGCACATGGTGATGGTGGGGGTTGCTATGTTGCTTAACCATGGCGACAGGGTTGCCAAGGCTCGGGGAGGCTGTGAGCTGCTTTGGTAATGAGAAAGAAAGAAGCGGCTTCCTCACTGGATCGTCTCTTACATGTTCAAGTTTGTTGGGTTTCTTTTTTTTTGGTTGGAGGGTTGGGGGAGAGGAAGCGGTCTGGAGGGAGGTGCACACTCTCACAGCTAAAGACTTGCTCCTGCTCCCAGTGCTGATTTCTAAAAAAACCCCAAACTGCATCGATCCACCTCGTTTAGAACAACTTCTGAGCGACACGAGCGTGTGAGGGACTAACTTTGCATGAAGCAGGCGTGAACAGTGTTTGTTCACGGGTCTCCTCCTTTAAAAAAAAAGTGTGTGTTCACGTCTTTCACATTTAACGAATCTTAGTGGCAATGGACGCACAGTGGCCCTATAAGGATCGTTTGCATGCATATTCGGATTTGTACACTCTATACACTGCAAATCCACGTGTGGTTTCTCTTTCCCATCGAAGCTCCACGTGACGCTCTTTGCGCTCAGAGTCTGTCACTGCGGAACGTGTCCTCCACCGATGGGTCCGGCAGCACCATGTCAGGATCGCTGAGCATGCTTAGGCCGTCCAGGCTGAGGGGCTCGATGCGCAGCTCGTCCTCCAAGGGGAAGCCTCCTTCCGAGTCGAAACATTCGGGCACTGTGGAGAGAGCGCTGCTGATGTCCTTTGACAGGCTAGGGTTGGAGTCATCTGAGGGAGAGAGTGAGAGAGAAACAGATGATGGTGGGTGAACGTTTCCTCCTGTCCTCTCACTGCCCTCATCGTTAGTCCTGACAGCTCTTTCTTTAAATAAATCTGACATGCTCTCACTTTAAACTGGAATTTCTGTTCAGCTAAGACACAAATATCAGCAGCCCGAGGCGGCTCAGAGACAAGTTCGATTTCCACCTGTGAGAAATGTCGACTGAAAACAGAGACGCTCGTCCTGATTCGAGCCTCAGGAATGAATCATAACGTGCTGCTAATATTTGCACCCCGTGAAGTGCGAACGATGAAAATTGAAGGAGGCATTATTATTTCTCTAGAGACAATTAACACTTCAGCATATTTAACGGTTTAGTGATACATATGTAGAATCACACCAATATGTTTGGACGCTGTAGCGGTCATATTATCTTCAGTCTCTTCATCGTAATGATAAACTAAAATAGTATTTAATGATCTTTACAATAAAGCTGCATTAACTGGTTGAATCTAATCGCTGCATGTAATGGGAATGGAGTGACTCACAATAATGAATCCAGAGTTATTACAAACTCAGCAGCTTTATGGGAGCCAGCTGTTTTCATTAAAACGAATTGATACATGCTCTATACTCACAGGAACAAACAGATATGTCGGTGCCGTGAGTCTGTCGAGATTGTTCAGAAATTTTCTGCTTCCTAGAGGCTAGAAATAAAAACTAATGCAGCTTTAAATAATAAACTGGGACATAAATATATCATCGAAAGTTTTATGTTGAGTTAATCTGTCTCTCTTGCACCTACAGTGGCCTATAACAGACACCAAAACCAACCAGTCGGACTCACCGGTCAGTATGATGTTGGGCAGTCCTCCGCTGCAGTTAGAGTACAGCATGTTGGACCTCATGTGCATCGGGTCCTGCAGGCTGCCGTGGCTGCCGCCCAGCCCTGCGAGCGCGGCCTGGGAGTAGTAGAGTAACGGTGAGGAGGAGGAAGGGTCGTAGCAGGAACCCCCTGCTGTGGAGCTCATGGCGTTTTCCAACAGAGAGAACTGGTCCAGCTAGTCGGCAGATGGCGGAGAGGAAGAAATGGCAAGCGGAAGAAAATGCAAAGAGTTGATGAGACAAATTGTTGTTGCTGTTGTGTTGACCCTGACAGACTGAATCTACATCTTCATATGTTTGAAATGACGGCACTTCCCTTGTTTGATTACAGCGGACTCTGAAAGTCTGTCGTAACGTAACAGGTTTACACTGATTTACAAAACACTTCTTGCATATTCGCCTCACTCTTTAAGTCAGTTATTGCAGCACCGTCTCCTCCTCAGTTTAAAGGCTCCTACATCCAACACATGCTTTGGTCTGTTGTCATTCCCGTCTGCTGCCGCTAATGATACGAATTTGTTACAAAAAACTGGAAACACTTAAGGGTTTTTAAGGAGACATTCTCAAGTTTTTAATGATATTTTGTCAAACACTTCAGTTCTTCTTCTTTGCTTCTATCCTCGTCTCCTACCCTCTAAAAATGTCTTCTGGCACCGTCATGCAAACTGTTCTTCTTCGTTTTAACATCTACAGCACACAGAAACCCCCATTAACGCGACAGCTGATGATAAATGACACATTCTGAGATCTCTGTGGTCTGACAAAAAACAAATTTCTTGTTTTAGATTTTTAGAAGATTTGAATTCATCCCGCTGACAAACTGACCCTGCAGCACAAAACGTTCGCAGTTGAGCGATGAACTGAAGCCACAGACGTTTCTCCTTTAAAACTGTCAAAACTCCTCGTAATGTTCTGGCTTAAGATATCTCGTTATTAGAACTATTAGAACCGTCTCCATTGCTGTCAGAAATCTTTCTTGGTTGCATTGCTGTTGACAAACTTTACTGTTTAACACATATTACTCGCGTGCTATAGATACACACTACTCTGTGCTTAAACGTGTGTGTGCTGTTGTCTCTACCTGATAGGGGAGGGTCTTGCTCTGGCGATTGGAGAACTGTGGCTCCATGAAGGGGTCGTTGAAGAGCGTCACCATGTTGTTGTGCTGTGAGGAAAGATTTTGGGAAGAAAGTAAAAAAACTGAAGAATATTTTTACTCAGCTAGAAAAACAAGCTGCACGGTAAACATAAGCTCAACTTGAGTTGCATTAATAATGTGAATCTAATGTCCAGTCTCTAATTACTGCCCTGCAGGGAGACGCAAGTAAACACATCAACAATTCACAGGCACTGATTGTGTGTGTGTGTGTGTGCTCACTTGGCCCGTGGTGAAATCCATTTGGATGTTCTGAAGGGGGGAAATAGGCTGCTGCTGCTGTTGATGTTGATGATGTTGTTGTTGTTGTTGTTGTTGTGGTGGAGGCTGTTGCTGTTGCTGCTGCTGCTGGTGTTGCTGCTGACGTTGTCGGCTCTGGTCCACTGCATGCTGGGATTGTTGGTAGAGTGGATAGGGTGGGGGCGGCTCCCTTGGCATGTTGCTGGTATCCAAAGCAACTCCCTAGCACAGGACAGAGGAAGCCAGCAGGAGTCACCAAAGACTGACGACATGTTGCATCGAGAGTTGTGACTTGAGGTTTATTTATTCTGATTGTTGTGTCATTACTCAGCTACGCTCTTCCCCTTCGGAGGCGGGGTGAAAACAATTGCAGCAGTGTGTTTTTGCAATGGTGCGCATTTTTACTTGGAGGTCAGACGATTTTATATCGTTACACATTTCCGGTTGTTGCAAATGTTTTTTAGTTTCAGCTCTAGTTTGAGTATTTTTGACAGCAGAGGTTCTTAGTTTATAAACCACAGTGACACTGGAGAGGCCGAATCAACGAGTTCAAGCTAGAATTTATGTTGGTTGATCAGGATGCAAGAACTGCTCGTGCTTCTCGTGATTTTCAGTTTTATAGATACATACATTTTATTGTTATTCCAGTACGCTGCAAAATAAACATCCTCTTTGTCATCGGTGTGTACCTGTGTGATGGGAGACAGTGAGGGGGACATGGTGGGGGACAGCTGCTTGGCCAGACCCCGGCGCTGCTCGCTGCCAGGAGACAGGGTGAGGGGGCTAATGGGAGCTGGCCGTCGCCGGGGGGAGTTGTTGGACAGACGCAGGGACGAGTTGATGGAGGGATTGCTGAGCGACGACTGCAGCTGGCAGTTGTTGAGGGACGCCTGGATCGAGGGATTGCTTAGAGACGAGGAGAGACCTGTGGGGACGGTAAAGACATGAGCAGATCGATGAGAATGTACATCAGGGTAAAACTAATAGGGCAGCTGTGAATCCAGAGCAGATATGAACCCCTAGAAACCAAGCTGAACATGTGGAAGTTATGATGTAGCATGTACTTGATTTTCCAGCGTGCTCTCCAGATCCCGACCCAAAACACTAGACTTTATTGTGTGACTGGGGAGGAAGAGAAAGATGGAGGGCAGAGGGAAGGAAAATGAGAAGACGGAGGGGAAAAGAAAAGAGCTGATTGTAGTGAGCCAAAACAAGGTCAAAGTTCCTCTGTCACTTTGGAACTTAGCCAAGCCGAACTGTGTCTGACATGACAGACCAACCATGCAAACATTCACAGAGAGGAAAGAGTGCTGCCTGATCTGATGGCACCCACCGCTGCTCCCACTCAAGAGTTCACAGTGAGGAAGTCGGAGACAGAAAGATCATTCAATGAGAGTTATCTGTTATGTACGGTTGGCTGGCAGAGGGAGAAATCTGGAACCTGCACAAAACACTGCAGCTCTGGTTCCCGGTTTAAATCGGAGGCTGGAAGAGACACTAGAATCCCAGCAGATGGTGAGTCACGACCACTGACAAACACAAATTCTTTAGTGTCGACAGTCAGAAGGAGCACATGTCGAATGACTAGTCATATCAGATAATGCCTGAAAACCCAAAATCCTGCAAGAAGTCAAGTTCTCATCAGACAAGCATCATAAAATGTCCTAATAATTTCCAGTATGTCCTAAAAAACCCACATAAAAAAAATCTTAATTTGGATAAAATAATGGATTGTTTATTTCCATTGTGAGGTGTTATTAATTTAATTCTTCTAACCCAGGGGTGTCAAACTGGTCCACAAAGGGGCCAGTGTGGCTGCAGGTTTTAGTTCCAACCAACCAAGAGCACACAGTTTGACCAATAAACTCTCTGAAGACTGAGATCAGTTGATTAAATGAGTCAAGTCTGGTGTGCTGCCGTTTGGTTGGAAGGAAAACCTGCAGCCACACCAACCCTTTGAGGACCGGTTTGACACCCCTGTTCTAACCAAATTCCTGTCATTCCCCGAAATTTGTACGTGTCGTGTTCCTGCTCGACATTTTTTAATCTGTATAAATATGTAGGTGTGAATTTGAGTGTGAATGGTTGTTTGTCTCTGCGTGCCCTATGATGAACTGGTGACTTGTCCAGTGTGTACCTGCCCCACCGTGACCCTTAAGAGGAGAAGCAGCTACAGATAATGGATGGATGATAGATAAACTTGATAATTTCGACTTTGTCTCAGCTTTTTAAAGTATGATTCCTCCTCCTTTATGATGTTTACAGCCCTGAAGCTAGTTATTTAAAATAATTCAACATGTTAATGAGAAGAAAACGCAGCAAACAGTAAGAAGACTGTCAACACAAACCTGTACCGAACAGACTCTGTCCAACTTGGTCTGATCAGTTCTGGTATTAGGACTTAAAATTAAGACTGAGATCTGAGTAGATTATCTGAAATATCAAGACTTCTTTAGCTCCATTTTCCTTCACCTCACACATCTTAAGCCAACCTGGAGGGCAGGACCCCTTCAGTGAGGTTGTAAAGATGGCTGACAGGATGAGAAAGCAGATAAGTTTTTCCTGCGAATATTTTACCTCTAATAATTATTAAAAGTAACAAACAAGTAAATCAAGTCACAAGTACGGTGGGAGGGTGGGAACCACACATGCAGACACACAAACACAGAGCTCTGCTCCACCCACCCTGCGAATTGCCAATGCCTAGGTGCATCATGGCGGCTGGCAGGTTTCCGGTGCTGCTACCCCCGCTGAGGTTCGGGTACCCTCCGTTGTCTTCAGGATCCAGCGGGGTGGAGAGTGGTGATGGGAAGTGCAGGTTACTGAGGTCAGGCAGGGAGCCGCCGGTATTTAACAAGCCCTGGTAGTGGGACAGACCGAGGTTTTGCTCTGGAGATGGGAAAATGCTGCAGCAAAGGTACGTAAAAAAAAAAAAACACTGACGTTACAATGTATTTCTGTACAGAGTCAAAGGCAGGGGTCATTAAATGTGTTACCACAACGTTCCTCTGACTCTCATCCACTTGTTCTGGTCTCTCTTTTCTACCCACTCTCCGTTTCCTCTATTTTTTCTCTAATTTCCATCTCTGCTCATATGCTGCATCAACAACAGCAACAGTGACTCATTGTTGTCTGTCCCGAATACACACAAACTGGCACAATGCAAAACAACGGACAAATGGTGTCTCCACAAACAAACAGTGTGCGCTTATCTCTTGGCGCTAGCTGCACAGGTCAGTGCAGTGTTCTGTCTTGTTTATGAATCGTCAATAATTTACTTCTACATTAAGCAAGAGGTCTTAGAAGATCTGTAACATGGCAATGGAAAACTGTAAAGCTAATGAACTGCTGGTAAAAATGGAACCATATGTTTACGTCTGAGTCATGACAGGACACCAGAGGTCGTTCGGGAAGACAATAGTCTCAGCAAACTGTTGCTAAACAATGCCCCGTAGAATCTGATAGTAATAACTCTGTTCCTCTTATTTTAAAAGGGTTCGACGTGTGAAGAGGAAGACAGACATCCTGTTTGACGAGGTGAGAATGCGCGGCATGTCATTTCTAGGATTCCATTGTTGACCGGCTCACAAACGGGTACTGCTGCCTGTGAACGTCACGTTAACAGATGATCCGAGTAAAACATGAGCTGCTGCACTTGAGACTTACTTGATTCCAGGCACTTCACATGATTTAGGCCTCGATGCCAGAGACTGGACCTGAAACAGAAAAAAAAAAAAAAAAAAAAAAAAATTAACATCACTTGTCTCGATCAGATAACACCACTCCAGCAGCCCACTATGACTCGATGCACGTGTACGGCAGCGGAAAGACGGAGAGTGTATTGTTATGTCACGGACTATGCTCGATCTGTCAGATTATCGTATCTGCGTTGACACTGAATCCCCTGAAATCCACTGAAAGTTCCACATTGATAAAATTATTTGTCTTTCCAGCGTTGGCTGAAAAAAATAAAAAATGTACTGTCCGGATCAAAGAGATATTGATTGTCAGGAACGATAATGAGCACTGGGCATAAAAATTTGTGGTTTCATCTGATGTGGTGTTCAATAGCAGAAGACGATTGCTGCTGCGTTTAGGTCCAGACAGAAAGATGTCATGACTGTTTTTTGTCTTTTCTCGTTGAGTTTGACATCTGTGTTTTTTCCCCCATTTTACTTTGGATGCTGTAGCTGTAGACATTCCTGATCTCTGATATGTGTCTGAGGCTCATTCTGCCTGATCACCTGGCTAGTGCAGTGTGTACTGGCATGTCTCTAACTTGGCGAGGGAGTTGGACTCACACAAAATCACAGGAGAATCCCTCTTGCCAGGGTTTAAAGCCATTTGTGTCCTGAACCACAGTGGTTTTGTTCCAGTCAGTGTTCTATGAGAAACTACTGACATCAATAAAGTTTCTTCAGTGAACGAACTTAAGGTGATCTTCTCCTGCCAGACATTGGCTGCATCAGACCTGATGTTGTTGACCTGATTGGTTAAAATTCATCTATAACAGACAGGTGCTTCTTCACCTGCCAAGTGCCGACAGTTCCTAGCGACGTCTCTGTAACAAACCATCTGGCGCAGTCAGGTTACAGAAAGAAAGACTAACATGTCAGATTGTTTTCTCGCCTAGGCTTAAGTTTGATTTTCCATGATGCTTTAGATGTTGCGGTTGTTGACATTCCTGATCCCACAAACTCATTTGGCCGATCAACTATTTACAGGAAAGACCGGTTCGACGTGTAGTCTTGGCATGTTTCTGACGAGTCGGGAATTTAAGGTGTTGCAATCAACCAAATCTGACACAGCAACTGCTCTGGAAAGACGTAAATGTTGCATGCACTAATGTCGTCATTACTTTGGAGTGTTTATTGTTAACATGGCAACAAAACACCCAGATGTGAGGGCACGTGATAATCTGCTTTGATATGGAGGTACCAAACGGCAAACAACGCAGAAAGCATCGGTGTATGAAGTGAGCAGTGGTCTCACCTTCTTGGCCTCCCACAGCTGCTTGGGAAGCGGCTTACTGACACCTATTAGACTCTCCTCGTTTGGCAGGGAGGGGAAGGAGAAGACTGTAGAGAAGAAGAAGGTACGCTTTAATGAAACATCTTAACATAATCATCTCTTGATTATGAAAAGGAAAGTGCAACTTACCATTTCCAGAGCTGTCCACCTCTGCTTCATTTACACTAGCTGCATGCCAACCTCCGTGTGAAACAAACAAACAAAAAAGGAAAGGAGGAGAGGGATGATGGAAGGAGAAATAAAGAAAGACATAAAAACAAAAGTGGAGGAACATTAGAGGATATTCAATATTAACCAGCTGTTTGCATTATCCCAGCAGGTCTGGCACAATAATCAGTCCCTGTGACAGGATAAAGGGTCTTTCGGAGTACAGACTGCAATTACTGCACTGTTTCATAAACACAACAGCTGGGCATCTGGCATCATGTTATTAGTCACAAAGATGAGAAGGAGGAAGAAGAAGTTCATGGTGGTAGGGGGAGGTGTTCATAGACTGATGAGGGATAAAGAGAGAGCCATTGTTTTTCTCATGCCAACAAAGAGCCTCTTTGTCTTCACCCTCACTGGAGACCCGATGCCAGATACACATGCCTTTGTCTTCCCCGCCTTTTAACTGTTCTCTATTCTGTGTCTGACTCTCGTGTTTAGCAACAACACTTCCACTGCAATTCGTGACTTATAAGGAAAATATCCTTTGTTTCTTTCGTGATGCCTCCTCCAAGCCTCTCGCATCGCTCTGACTTAAACCGGGCTTCTCTTATGCATTAGCCTTTGAACCGCTGCCCAACCCATTCCTTCTTCTCCTTCTTCTCCATGCTCTAAGTCTCTCTAAGGCCCATTCATTTCGAGAAGGCCCGCTGGAAACAGATGGGGACAATGAGGCGATACAACAGTCTGGCATTGGTTACATTTCCCCCTCAGAGGTGTCTCGTTGTCATTGCTTGCGGAGGTGCAACTAGGACGGAAACAGGACAACTGGGATGGAAAATGGCTCGTGTCCCTGGCTAGATTCACTGAGTAGAAATGTGTATTTCTCTGTGTTGCAAACAATCAGAATTCAGAAAAAAACATCACTGTCTGTTACTGAAGAATGGCAGTAATCAGAGCCCTTCCAGCTGCAGAGGTAACATTAGATTTTATATGACTGATGCTGCTTCTTTTCCACTGACAGCATTTGGCAGAGCAGGGGAGTTCAAGCTGCAGTCTTTTTCTGCGTGATCTCTTTTTTAAGTGTTTCCACCTCGGCGGTGTGACTCATAACTGTAATTCCTAGTAAGATGCTTCTTTAATCAGCCGAGGCACTCAAAAACCCGCTGGAACCTCTGGAGGTGTCAACGAGGCCCTGGGGGCTTTACAGCCCTCTCTGCTCCTGCGATGTGGAGCAGTGAAGCGACGAGGCTGCGCTGCTCCTTCTCTAACAGTTTGGTGTCTGAGGATATGGAGCCTGTACAGCCATGTGTAGTATGTGCTGGTGGACTATATACAGCAGGCTGTATATACAGAGTGATCATTTACAGGCAGCTCAGTTCACCTTTGGGGAAATATAATCATCTCCTTGCATATACAGTTTAACTTTAATGATCAGAGTGCAGGTCTGCACAAGTGTAGAGCTCGATTAATTATAACTTCTTAAACTGAAATATTTAAAATGTTTTCTTTGTCTTCTGTGATATTCAAGAGGATATCTTTGGACTTGGACAAAACAAGACGTTTTAAAATGTCACCATGGGCGTTGGGGACTACTAATCGGGAGATTACACACTAATGAAAATAAGCATTACACAAAAGTCTCATGGGATACGGGTATAACAAACAAGAGTAAGATTATAAACATGAAATACCTGATATCAGCTATTTTTGTAAGCGACACACACAGGCCAACCCATCCAACTGGGTCTAAGGTGAGCTATCTAAAGCACAACGCGCTGTAATTCAAGCATCTACACCGGGTTTGATTCTGTTTGTATGTGAAACTCAAACTTGGCGAAGATCTTAAGGCAATATCCTGTTTAAAACTTGTTGGCTAAACACAGTGAGTAGTAATGTACCGCAGGGGCACTTCTCTCATCCACTCGACACTTCATCAGCACTGAGATCAGACAAACACTGTCGGAAAACACTGAACGCTGAACGTTTGGATGGAAACAGCGGAGATGTGAGGGAATGGAAGGAGAGGAAGGAAGACGAATTATGTCACTTAACAGTCAGAACTTTGTCTTTGGACCAATTACAGTTCTACAAAAAGCAGGGTCTCCACACCTTTTTCATGAACAAATTCAAGCACCTTCGAGCACCAGTTTTTCCATTTTTCCAGCACCTTTAAATAGGTAGCCTACTAATTGTGTTTGCCATGATGGTCATGGGAAGCGCAGCGGTGTCACTGTATGGCATAATAATATGGGTCTAATTAGCATTATTTCATATGGTGGTAGATTGACTGTTTTGATTTTTAACTAATTGTGAAATTTCAAGCATTTTCAAGCACTTCACAAAAAATTCAAGCGTTTTCACAACCTTGAAAACACTGAATTGAAATTCAAGCATTTTCAAGGAATTCAAGCACCCGCGGGAACCCTGAAAAAGGTATAAACAGAACATTTTAAAAGCAACAATGGCCTGGTGGTGATTCGTGTGACTGATCCCAGAGTGGCTTACGAGACTAAAAAGCAGCTGGCTGGCTGGACTGTGTTCTCTGTTAATAAATGACCAGAGGAACAGAAACACAAACACTATAAACTAGCATGATTACTATGACATAGGCTGCAGTCTAAGAGCAGGGTGCAGGGCTCTGTGCTGCACTGATCCACAGTTAGAGGTGAAGTCTTGATGCACAAGTGGGTCTTAATGAGTCACATCTGGTCAGCAACACATGCAGGAGCAAGTTAGTCCTGGTTGATCTGCACTTTCACCAAATTTAAAAGAAATGTAAAGACCTTTTTTATTTAGGAAAGATTGTCATAGTTTTCCAGATCATTTTTAGTCCGTGTAGTGTTGACCAGAGTGGGTTTTAGTTGCAAGAGTCAGTGTGGAGAGCTGAACGTACTGGCTGAACTCTCTGAACCCATCGGCTATATTCTGGCAACAATTAGCTCCCTTATTTGCATTTACATGCAGATATCTGCTAGAGATTAGTAGAACGTGTTTTTCTCGTCGTTCTCGTGTAACAAATTGCTAATTGGGCTGGCCCAGGTACCTGTTACCCAAATATCTACTGACTACACCAGAAGCCCAGAACCATTAATCCCCAGAGACTAAACCACGATGAGATGATAGAAGATAGACGATAGAGATAACATAAAAAGCCAAAATACAAACACTAAACATCAGTGCAGCAAGATCTTTTTTCATACTGAAAGTTTGGAGGTTGCAGCTCTGTCGACAGGCGGTGAGAAAAAAGGAACAACATGAGTCCTGTGAGCTGAGATTTCACTTCACCATTGGCCGAGTCCATCGCTGGCTGATTTTTTTGTTGTCTTGATAATTTAATAGTCTGCTTATGAAGAATGATTGAGAGCCGATGCTGAGCAGCACAGTCCAGAAACTGAGCCAAAGAACGACTGAGAGGAAAAACAGCTGTAGAGCCCGAATATTTTCACATCTAACTCAGTGGATTAAAGGTTTATATCAACCAAACCAGAGCTGGTGATCGGCAAAACAGTGGAAAGACTAACCTAAAACTCTCCATTTCGGTGATTTCTGCAGCATACAGTACTGGCAACATTTTTTGTGTTTGCAAATGAACTGTAATCAGGTTTCATCTTGGTAAAACTTTTAATTTCTGTACCTCCTCAATCACCTGCAAACTCTCTCCTTCTGGGTCTGTCGGCATTTCATTTTAAAGATTGAGTGCCTCCGTTTTCTGGTGAAGTTAAGCCAATAACAATATGGTGGTTACAGTGTTCGGCAAGTCACCAGATAACAGGTAACTCATTAAACTGAAACACCAGTGAGCCACAGGAGGCCGAGGCCACAGCTACAGGGACTTGGGATAATCGTGGGATGGATGGGGTGTTTGAGCTCTGACAATGTAAGATTTGTAGACAGCCTTACAGAGACCATTTCCTGGAGTAATATCATGTCGTGAAGAGATTATACTCTACCTTTTTAAAAGAGAAAATACTCTGGTAGAACTAGTTTAAAAGTCATTGCAAGAGATTTTTAAATTGTGTAGCTGTAGTAGAGAAGAACATCTAACCTAACGAGCCTCCATAAGCTGGTGACAACAGAATGGACAACACATTTACACACAAATAAAGAAGGTGAGCATCTTGGATTGTGTGTGTGTGTGTGTGTGTGTGTGTGTGTGTGTGTGTGTGTGTGTGTGTGTGTGTGTGTGTGTGTGTGTGTGTGTGTGTGTTACTCTCACCATTACGTTGCGGGGGACCTCGACCCATCTGTTGGTTCATGCCAAAGGGGTCCTGAGGGTTTGGGTTCATAGCGCTCGTATGCAGAGCAGAGTCCGAGTTGGTTCTGTGTAGGAGGAGGAAAAGGTGGAAAAAGAAAATTATGCAAAGTGTTCCAGCACCTTGGACAGAGGCAGAGAGGATTTCTCAGGGCCGTGAGGTCAGTGAGTCATTTCGCTTCCTGCTCTGCCTCCACACAAGCTGCATTCATCCGAAAGCTCACACTGACCTTACTCATAAACATCCTCACAGCACTCGACTAAAAACGTTCACCGGTCCATGATGGAAACACGTTTTGTTGTTGTTGGTGATGAAAGATCACCTTAAAGCACATTATAGAAAAGTGCGTTTCTGCTTCTCTGCACACAAACGGTTAATTTCCCCCAAATGCTATTAGTCATAATAAAATGGCACTCTAAAATGCGCAGCTTCACCTTCATAAAATATGATGCGCAGAACTTTGGCTATTTCGCATCGGGAACAGTCATCTCTAGTCTCATTGGCTTAGCCTCATATTCCAACAAAGGCATCGAGAACTTGCCATGGCACACCTGCGTCAGGGTCATGCTGTTTAATCAGCATTTTGATACACCTGTCAGGTGGATGGATTATTTTGGCAAAGGAGAAGTGCATGATGACATGGATTCTAACAAACCTGTGGACATAATTTGAGAGGTATAAGCCTTTTGTGTGCACAGAATACATGAAATTGACACCTCTGAAGAAATATCTTTCACACAGTTTAGGAATATTATCTTCTGATTTATTTGACAGGGATGGTACAGTTTTTCAGGATAGATTTCAGTTCACAGTAACAAGAGATTGATCTGAAATCCGCCTCTTCTTTGTTGCATTAATTACCACACTCACATGTTTGACTTTTCACTTGTACCAGGCTCTTATAAACAGTAAGTCCTTTATCACTCCAGCTACGAGCTTTCTGAAGTGCTATCCATTAAGCCTCTCATTTGTTTTTTCTTCTGGTGGTTTATGGTGGACAGAATTGGCCTAAACATAGTTTGGTTGTCTGGGCAGATGTAAAAGGTAACTGATGGATTTATGTCAGGTAAAAAGTAAATGTATATTTAGAGTAAATAAAAAATATATATATTGAAAAGAAACAGCACCAGCCAGATTGTATGAACAGCTTGCATTTGTTTTGTTTTTTAGAATAAATGAAATATAAATGGAATAATATAATGAAATAAATTCACCATGTTATATTAAACAGCAAGGTCGAAACATGGTCACTATTTCATTACCCTGGAGCAGCTATTTTGAGTTTTATCATGTATTTAATATACACACATTGATAACTAAGTTTTTATAGCTTAAACGGGTCATCTTTAAAGTCTGTGTAAAGCTAGTTCTGAGATTTCTTTCAAAACACATTAAATATGTTGGAAAATAGCTGAAAACACGTGAAAAGAAATGTGGAGTTAGAGGTTCAAACAGTTTTTCATCAGTTTTCAGTCTCAGGATTTTTGTAGGCGGTCCTTAAAGGTTGGCTCGATGACACGCTGAGGCCACCTTGAGCAGAGATAGAGATAAATCCATCTCAGGGTTTCAAAGTTAGCCGTGTCATTTTCTGAACTCATCTGGCACATTTCAGTCGCTTCAAACTGGCTTCAGCACATTTAGAGGACACGCCCCCACAGTCCTGGATCTGAGAATTCATTTGACCTGATTTTGACACCTAATTTCATAAACTTGTCGATATTTTTAATCTTTCAAATTTGTCTGGGTGGTTAACAACACTTTCTTATTTGGTCTGACAAACTCAAGACACATTTATTCTTACTTTACACAGACTTTTAAGAATAATGACATTTAGGAAATGTGAGTATTTGCTGTCTTTAAGAGTCAATCTCATTTTTATCTTTGTGTTCCACTTGGCTTAACAAGTGGTTGAGATATCAAGCATTATAAATGTTCAGTATCAAAAACTGTCATCGAATGCCTCAGAGTTGCAGTCTTGTTTACTTTTTCTTTATTTAGTCTAGATTTCATGAAAGAGATGGGCATGAGAACTTTAATACTAATTTGGGCATTAGTATTTATTCAACATATACGTACTCGCAGGAAAACCTGCTGATAGAGTTCAACACTTTCAGTCACACATCACTCATCTAACGTTACAGGCAGAATGGCAACGAGGCATGAAAGTGATGTTTAGAAGTAGACAAAATGAACGTGCAGTGCAAGCTGTGTGACATGAATCTTGTCTTTCATAAAACAAACAGATCGAAGATTAAACATTAGCAGTTTAAGCACAAAGAAAAAACAGTCAACGTTGTGCATGTGCCGTGGTGATGCTACCCGGGCAGAGAAGATTAGCCGACTCTTACTAAGAATTGTGACGTGCTCCTGTTAAACTCTGTGGAAGGAGGAAGCTTTAGTGAACTCAGCTGGAGCACAAGCTACCATCATGGCGAACAACAACTACAAGAGTGGAGAAGATGTGTGAGGAAATTTGCTTAAACTGAGTGTCGATCTACAAAGTGTCGAACAAAACTAAAATAACTGTTTAGCTACGCCTACCGGTCATGGTGGCTTTCTTTTCTTGATGTTGATTAATTTAAGATCCTATATTTATTGTTTTTTTAGAAATGGAAATTACTTAAAATGCCCATCCTTAGTTTTTATATACCTGCTTGTATTTAGGCCATCAGTAGGAATAATAGAAAAAAGGGTTATATTCTTTAATGTAAGGTATTAAAATGATATAGAAATTTATGCTTGCACTCTGCTCTTGCACTGAAGCCTTTACTTTCCAGCTGGGCACAGTGACAGCACAGCGTTTCAGAAGTCCTGTTGTCCTTACAGTGAAGCTACCGGTTGCGTCACTTTGTAGGACAAACATGTCACAGAGCTATCCGCGTATTGAACCCAGAGATCAAAATTTATGTTAACTAAATCATCCAAGTCTTGGTAAGACAGCAAATAATCCCAAAATACTTTAACAAAAAAAAGAAACTTCTCAGATTTATTTCACAATAAGTACAGCTGCTATTTTAAATGTTTCAGAACAAAAGCGAGTTTGAGGATAATAATCACAACCTGTCGGTGTCTCTAGAGTCTACAGCCCATGTGAAAACTTCTCACAGAGAGATCAAAAACAATACAAATACAATACAAGGATGCAAAAAAAAGGCTGAAAGGAAGGAGCCTCGATGTTAGACTGCGAAGGAGCCGTGAGTCCTAAAGCTGGGTTAGTAAGAGAGAGAAACTACTGATTAATGTTTCAGAAATTCCATACTGGGAAGGTGAGTGGAAAACTACAAGAGAAAAAAAATTAATAAATCAACCGTGACAGTCGTTAGCTGAGATTTTGTAGCCCTCTATCTCAGTGCTTCAAAGGAAGAAAAGAAGGTATTATTGAGATGTTACAAATCAGGCAGAGATTTACGAAAAGGATAGAAACCAGGACATAGTCAGGAGAGATTGTAAAAAGACAAAGGACAGAATTGTTGGCCTCTGTGTGAGCGAGGGATAAAGCGGCAAAGATAGACTGATGGGAAAAAAGAGAGAGAGTGAGGAGGGGAGGGGAGAGAGGGGGTCAAGGGTCACCTGTTGAGTTGTGATATTAATCTAAACCCAGGCCGTTTTTCCTCAGTCCATGGCTGCTGTTCCCTTCAAACAGAGATAGATGAAAAGAATGACAGACACATTTACTGGGTGAAAGAAGAGACCCCGGACTCCTGGTTGTAGAAGAAGAGAAAAAAATATTGGTAAAAAAATAAAATAGGATGAGTGTGTTGCTCATGTGTGGAAGGAAGAAAGACCCTGGAAAACACTCAGATACAGCACAATACCGTATTGGAAAATGGGAAGACGGGATAAAATAAAAGCCGAGTGAAGACAGATGAGATGGAAAAACTGAAGACAAACAAAAGACAGGAGTGCTAACGAGAAGAACGACTGCGAGCCAGGTTTATAAACCTGCAGCTGAGAGCAGTTACAAGCTGTTCCTTCCATATCTAACGAGAGAGAGAGAGAGAGAGAGAGAGAGAGAGAGAGAGAGAGAGAGAGAGAGAGAGAGAGAGAGAGAGAGAGAGAGAGAGAGAGAGAGAGAGAGAGAGAGAGAGAGAGAGAGAGAGAGAGAGAGAGAGAGAGATAGAGAGATGCAACACAAGCGGCTCTCTCCCTGGGGAACGGCTGGCCAGAGAGAGAAACAACGTAAATGGATGTGAAGGGTCATTGTCGAAGCCTGAGTGGGAACGGTGACTAAGTGGATTTTTCTTAAGCATTCAGCAAAAAGGGGTCTCGACTCTTCCTTAGTCTGAAAGTACATGAAGAGCAACCACTGCTGGGTTTTTTCTAAACTGGTACAACTTCTAAAAATACAAGTGACACATAATTTTCTTGTTTTCTCAGCTTGAGTTTAAGAATTAAAATGGTCATTTCTTTGTCTAAAAACTTTTGTGGAGATTTAGTTTACTTATGAAACTTTATTTCATAGTTGTGGCTAGCATTTCTTTTGGTTAGGATAACGCTGTAGTCAAAACAATCGCTGGGAACACAGTGACATCTCTAGAATGAAGTCAAACAGGTCAAAAAAACGACATGAAGTCAGTTCATTAGACAGGTTGTAAAGAAAACAAACAAATGAACTCCTTGAGGAGGAAAAACCAGGCGATAAAATGATATTTTATTTACAGTAACAACATATTATGTTCGCTTTATGATCCCATAACTGTTTAAAAAAGTTACACAGGTCAGGAAGCCATCCATGGCAGTCAGTGCCTGATTACGTGTGCATCATCTAGATAAAACATCAGTTCTGCAGGCGGGTGTGTGCACATGATGAGTGCGACTGACAGTTTAATGGCATCACTCCTGTCAGATTGTCCAGGCCTCCCTGCCTCTACCTGCCTGCTCGTCTCTCAATGAAAATGGATTACGAGGCGTGTCAATGGCTCCATGTTTGAAAAGACTTTTACTGTGCAATGGTAGACTTAATACAAGGAGGTACAGCAACACCGGAACATAAAACACCAACATTGGCAGAAGGGAGGCCATGAAACAAACGCCTTGTATTATACTTGATGTATTATATTTAATGCTGTTTTTGACACTGCGTCACTAAATGTGTAAGATCTTAAAGCTTGGCCACGTTTCAATTAATGAGGTAAACATATGTAAACGTTGTCCCAGCTTAGGTTTAGACTGCCCTGAACGTTTTTTCCTACTTTACATGGGGAGTGGACGTAAGATCATCGCAGAGATCTTTAATTTGTCATCCTATCCAGGCACAGCACGGCTGAGCACACCCATGAATACAGGAACTTCAGGACTCAGAACTACTCTTTAAGTTCACACAGAAATAACTTTATTGGTTCTAAGGGAATGTTACACTTCAGGGGCCTCATGTACAAAGCATGCGTACGCACAAAAAAGGGGCGTACGTCCTTTTCCACGCTCACGTTCAGATGTATCAAACGTGAAACAATCGTAGAAATGTGGGTGCCCCACGCCAATTTCATAGCTGTCATACGCACGTTTCTACAGCTATTGATCCTTTGGCGACACTTAGAGGTGACGCTGGGAAACTGTTAATAATGTGAAAACAAGTAGTCATCAGAGTGATGTGCACATCAGAGACACACTTATGAACAATTAACACACACGCAGGTGTTTGCAATTATATAGGTGGTTATAAAAGCATGCGTAATGTGATGAAGAAAATCATATTAACAAAGGCAGCGTTAGCGTTGTTAGAGGACCTTGCAAACGTGAGCAATTTAAGGAACGCGAGGATTTACTTGCAAACCATGATAATTGGGTCATAAGCTGATTTCGGTTACCAAGGCCAGTGTTACTGGAGCTGTGCGCAGAGCTGCGGCCGGCCCGAGAGCGCAACTGGGGCCGGCGAGTAGCTCGGGGGTTGTGCTGACTATACGCTGGGGTTTCCTGGGGCAACAGGGCATTCCAGCGGGAGCTGTATATCTAAGTAGGAAACATTTTTATTCCATCAATGTTCAAATCATATGTGATGCGCAAATGCAGCTAACTAACATCGTGGCAAGGTGGCCTGGTTCAACGCATGACTCATTCATTATGACTAACAGCATGGTTGGGAAGAGCCTGGAGGCAGGCACGGTGCGCAATGGGTGGCTTCTATTTGTTTAATTGTCCCGTATGTACATACGGGACAATTAAAGGAATAAACTCTTTACTTACCCAGAAGCCGTGCCAGTGTGCATATTTGGGCATGTGCGCATTCAAATATCATGTTTTTGGTTTTCTTTATTTCTTTATTTTCCGCTTGTGAAATTAGAGCTGCAGAGCTTTCTAACAAGCCCCTGATTGTCTCCCTGTGTTCAGTATTCTTGTCAGTAAAAGCGGGCGTAAAATGTCGCCGCGGCGCCACACCTGTCCACACCTGTGTGCGCGCTGCTCGGATCCTACGGCATTTACAGCCTCACACAAACGCTCCCACTCATGTCTTTTTTTGGTCATATTTATCCCTGTTGACAGGGAATCAAACAGAATCTCCACTTCATTCACTAGAAGCTTTAGCCCAGACTCTGTGAAATTAATTTTCTTTCCTTTGTTAGTCGCGTTATCACATCGGACAAAGAGGTGAATCTCAGGTCCAGGGCCTATTTAAATAAATTTGCATATGTAAATGGGGTGTGGACAGGGAGGAGTTGTACGTGCGCTCAATTCCACGTTGATTGGGATGTACAAGAGAAACGTGCTAGGATCCATGAGAACGCACACTTTGATACATCTGAATATTTTTTGTGCGTACGACAGTTTCCGGGTTCTGCCGTGCGCCAAGTTTTAGTAGGAAATTAACGCAAGTATTCGTACATGAGGCCCCAGGTCTTCTCTTTTGTGTTTCAACTCTGCGATTTTACAGGTTGACACATAGACTACAGTTTGTAGCTGCTAAAGTAACTAACCACTAATGTGAACAACAGGTAAAGCCATATGTCCATCATGAAGCTCTACAGAATCTCTGTAAGTTGAAGCGGTTATAGCATCTCAGGCTCAGCTACTTTAATCAGCCAAAACTGTGCAGTGTTAAAGATAAAACACAAACATCCAGACGGATGGTCAACTCAGCCTAATATTACTCCAGAATGGTTGTGTATATCCGATAGCCTGGAGAGTCTGACTTTTGAAGATTTTTAAAGGGCACAGAGTTCACGATGTGGTGAGAAACTATTGGTATTTATTTGGCAGAAACCCTTTTTAAATAGGATTGCAGCAAACAGACCACCTAGATGGGGGATAAAACCCCTCTAGAATAACCGCAACACATCTCCCATCGAGGACATTTTAAGATCTCTGCAATGGAAAGCCTTTTTCTTACAGAGCAATCTACTGGGAGCTTGGTCTGAGATTTCATCCCGAGAGAGGCTGGTACAGGAATAGCAGACCAAAGATGAGTGCATGGAGGGGAAGGAGGGCGTGGGACTGGATCAAGGCTCTGACCCTGAAACAGATGGTCTCCAACAGGACGCATATAGGGCTGTGCTCAGGTCTGATGCCTGACGATGGTAGGAACCGATAAATAAATAAAAATCCTCTTCCAAGAACACTAGTGTGCAGTAACATTGTCACGCTACATTTCCGAACAAGCACTATGCTTTGAGTAAGACAAATTGTGGATACAACAATACAAAAAAGCTTCACCAAATCCAGAGAGATGATAAAATCTATTGGCCAGATTGCTGGTCAAGGAGTGGTTAAAGGCTATGTGAACAGCTCTGTTCCCCTGCATTTCTGTCATGCCGGACAATCCCTTAGCACTGGCCCACCGCCTCCAAATCTTGATCTAAAAAAGAGGCCAGGAAGCTTAGCATGAGTCATCTCAATACAAACACGCAGCATTAAAAATATAACGCAGCTACACCCGAAACAACATCAGCTCAATAACGACTGAGAACAAGGGACCAGAGAGAGTTGTGCTGATCACTGTTGTGGTAGTTAAAGCGCTGAAACAGTTAAAGAGCCGTGTGGCTCTTCTCCAGAACTGACTGACGGTAATGCAGTGCAGATGTGGTTGGCGTTGTAAACACTTACCGCCCCACTCTCCCCTGAGATGGACAAGCAGGGAATCTGTCTCTCACTGCAACAGCACAAGAGCATAAGACCATTACCATGGATGGATATCAAGCTGAGGCACTGATCTGTACTGATCTGTGCAAAATGGTTTCATTTATTTTTTTATTAAGAGCACATTAACGACAATCACTCGTAAAGGAGAAACCAAAAGGGAATTTTCTTCAATGGGATTTCCAAACAATCGACTGGCGGAAGATCCACCCTAATCTGGATAGACTTCAGTCCAGAGTCCAGATTTCCCATTTCCCCCATGTGCTTTTTCTTTAAAACACAACACTGATTGTGCAAAAAAACACACACAAGCATATGTACTTATGTGCAGCATACAGGACAAAGACACTTGCGAAAATCGCTGTTGAAATGACATTAGTCATCAAAGAATTTGTGAAATTACCAGGTTGCAATGGAAACATCTGTCTCGAGTATAAAGCTCTGATAAGCGATGCAATTTTGCTTCTGGATGCAAGACGTTCATAAAACGTTACATGACAACTCACAAGTTGTGCAAGCGACTGAAAATTACATATTTACATCGTGGAGATCCGGGAATGGAAATTATGCAGCTGTCAAACTTCGAAAAGTGAATTGCAACATATTCTGTATGCCAAAATTGCAAGAGAATATGCACCGACATCCTGTTTCTGAATGATGATGCTGCTGCCTTGGTATGATATGATGATGCATCAGTCCAATCCTTCAGTGGAAATCTTCGAATATTAGCACAAGGTGTTAGAAATGTGAAAATTCTTGCCTCATCTGTTCTGTGTTGTATCCTCCTACCTCTATGTAACATTCATCTCCGTCTTCTTGTTTCATTCTGCTCTTTCACAAGCTCTGTGAAACCCAAGTCTAACTCAACCACGATTCGTAAAAACCTAATTTACTTGTGACATCCTGCCAGATCCAGATAGGCAAAGTTTCAGGAGCGTTTACAAGCCAGCGTTTGCATAGCAGGAGCGAGGCGAGTTACTTGAAACGAGAACCTGGGAGCAGCGATGTTTGCATCGGCTGGACCTTCAGAAGTCGGACACCCCTAACTCAACTATACGTAATCGAAACTAGAAAGCAACCTAGAAGAATAAAATGTGTGGTTTGGTAAGTGGACATGAAGAAAAATGGGTTTAAGCACTCTCCAAGCTTTCTGACTCAGCCAGTAGAATGAGTTCAACATCTCTGCCCGTGACAGCGAATGGGCCAAAATTCACTGCAGAAGGGGTTTATCCCTGTTACACACTGTGACAACAATCTGCTGCAGGTTGGAGCAGGCGGCTTGGCCTGCAGAGACTTGACAGAGCTGATGCCAATCACATACGCAGGACTATCAGTGGAGAGATGAGCAGAGTAGAACAAAAGTAGAAATAAATGTTACGCCACCTCGCACTGGTTACATGAAAGTACCTTTTAGTTATATAACCTGGCAGGGAGATTGTAACTTAACAGCTTGAGCATGAATGGCTATCAATGGAAAATAACAGTCAGAAAGTGCTGCGGTCTATCACTTTACAGCAACACAAATATGAATGATTCATCTGCTAACCAAGCCTGCATATGTCTTCATGACAGAAATGTAATTATTTAATTAAATGAAAATGGCTGTTTTCTAACTGAAGTTCAGATGACATGATGCTCAAAGTTTCATTGAGAAAGTCTGTGCCGCGGAAATTAAATGTGAGAGCCTGTGTTTGGTGCTTTTGTGCCACATGGCTCTCCCACCAACACACCCACTCTGAGAGCAGCACTGACGTCTGGTTGCTCCTTGAGGACGTTTGCCAGCCAACCTGTTTTGTGCTGTCAACAATGACAAGAGGGCGTGGGCCTTATTCAATTCTACAGTACAAGCTGTTATAGTACGCTCAACACGGAGCCTGGCGAACGTCTGCGTCGGCTCTGTGCAAGAAGAAGACGAGGCAGGGTGATTGGCAGCTGGCCAAGCCGGCATACAAACCACAAGTATGGAGACAGAGCAAGAACGAAAGAGAGTGAGTGGGGAGGAGGGGAAGGAGGAGCTTGGCTCAGCTTTTTTTATCACTGGGCCATAATTCACTCCCTTGTAAACACTGAGGAAAAGCTGTCGACCAGAGCACTGGCTGCTCAACGTGGGCATAACCAGAGCTGGAAAAAAAAGGGATGTTGGAAGCTTATGTCAAGGCCAGCGAGTGTGTGTGGGATTGTTTTTTCCAGCAGGTACTGCTGTTGAGTTTGTGCCAAGTTGGGAGATTCTGCGCCACAGGGCAGCGATGCTGTGACAACATAAAAAAAGAAAAACACAGTAGGACTGCTGTTGGACATGACCTTTAAAGCAAAAGGCTACCTGTCAAACACCTTTAGATAGATGCAGCCTTCCCAGGGCTGACGCAGCATCGTGAAACGTGAAATATCTGTGCAGAAACAAAGACGCCGAACATCTCTGCTCTGAACATCCACTGACACATTTCAGATTTGTGTTTGATCATGGCGGATGGTGCCTGGTTGCAGAAAGACAATACTAGTAGGTAGAGAGTGGCTCGATACAGGAAACAGACTGGCAAGAGGAAACAGTTCCTGTTGTAAAATAATCTAGTTAGAGGAAGAAGAGAAGACAATAAGCATTCTGTCACAGCGACAGATGTGTACTCACCTTCTCCAGTTGTTGTCCAGAGGTGGGGACAGGTACACAGCTCCATAGGGAGAGCTCTCTATGTAGATTTCGTCAAGGACATTATTGGAACAAACAGACAAACATTTTACATATGAGCAATAATACAGCACATTTCTGACTTGAACTCCAAAGTATAATAGTTCACCGTGACTTTGTGCGTTAAAAAATGAAACATGGAAGATTTCTATGGCAATGCATGCCACACAATCTCAATGAATGGCAGTCTAAAATGTTCAAAAAGAAAAGAAGGCATTCATATTGCACACACATCCTCATTTAAAGTCCTGTTTCTTTGAAAGACAAGTGTGAACAATAGAGCTGCCTTTTTCAAATACTTAATGAAACAATGACACCATTATTTGATTTACTACTCAATGCAGAGGGAGTTCCTGGCATTGTCTGCGAGAGGGCAGGACTTGAGAAGGGTGGTGTTTCGTCTTTCCGACACGCACTCTTGTGGTGTTTGTAAGTCGAGCTGCTCTGCTGTAGAAGCAGTCTCCCGTCTGGGTTAGTTGTTTAGAGAGGGGTTGACCGATCACAAAAAAACAAATTAAAGCAGAGATTTGGTGCCACACAAGGCTGACCAATGCTCCACACAGCATCTGTTTAGGCCTTGGACAAATTATTTTTAGGAGACAGACAGATTTACAGAGAGCTGGAGCCCTGCAATCACTCATCACCCCCAACACAAAACACGGGATAAGCCCCTTCAAATATACACAAATACAACAAAGTGGAAATGACACTATTGTGGTTTCCTCAGACACAGACGAGGGACGGGAACAATCCTGTCAAACTGGTTATTTCACTGCTTCCTGAGCTCTTCACACTATTCAACATACAACAACATTGGGGTCAACCCCAAACTGTAGGTGGCACGCTTACATTGCGATTCAAGTATGTAGTGAGGACACACTACTACACAAGCAACGACTGTAAAGTTGGGATATGATTATTTTTTAAAAGACGCCCTTTGCTTCTTTAACTAATCAGAGCCACAAACCACCTTCCCAATTTTTAAAAATCTGGCATTATGATTGGATAAGCCAGAGCCACAAACCACACTGCACACTGCACTGCTCTCTGTCATCATCATCATTTAAACCACTCTCCAGACAAGATGAAGGTCTCATTTGGAGCTGCCAGGCTCAATTCATTCTCAGTGGACACTATTTTTGAGTATAGATATCAATAGAAGACATTACTTTTTCTATAACTTGAGCTTTTGAATTTTAAAAGTCTGATGACAAGAAGCAAAACAAGGATTTTGTCTCCATACAACAGTGAAAGAATCTGTAAAAACTGTAAAAAACATATTGATGTCCAATCGATCCTCAGCCATATTGATTAGGATTAAGCTGTATAAAGTATATTTCTGCACGTATTATTTTACTACCTACTCTCTGACCACCACTGTAACACACAAGGACGCTCAAACAAAGACTGGACAGGATTAAAGTCTGACTTAACACATTAAATACACTAGAGACAGTTCTGTCTGTTTTGGCTGCAACAACACCAACAATCTCTTTCACCAGTGACCTTTATACCATTTTGACCACACCGCCTCTACGTACACGGGACACATGCACGGACAGCATGCACGTGTAGAGACAAATGGGCCGACTGTTTCTCTTTTCTTTTTTGATACTCGCGAGTGCAGATGACTTTTATAGGAGTGCCTCCACCATGGCTGTGTACATTATAGCGTGCTCTAAATTACAACACATATAAACAAGATAATTGAAGACAAACCGCAGAGCTTGCTTATATACATCTAAATTACGCTGTTGATCAGCCAGAAACCCTTTAAAAGAGTCTCTCAAACGTTTGTTGCTCTACTGGTTCAACTAAATTTAAACTTCTCCCTCAATTTGGCTCCTTGTACATGCACAGAACACGCAGGACTCTACACAAACACGCAAGTTTCTTCAACAATGTCTGACTTGTGCAAAGCTATTTTCGTCGACCGCACTGCATCTGTTCTGATTGTTCTCCACAGAAATGTACGCTGGCATGACATCACATGCTGGGACGCAGGACAAAGCTATCGCAAAACATAGTGACAGGTCAGTGAATCATCCCGAGGCAGGGAATAAACAGATCTACTTACTAAAACACGATGAAGCGGGGGCAGCATATCAACTGGTGTTTTATGTAAATGTAACATGTTTGGTGCAAATCCAAAGCAGGAAATTGACGTCCTGTAGCTCTTTACTACAAACTATCCCATGAATTAACTATATGTTATTTACAAAGAACTTTTTTCTCACAAAATATACAATATTAATAACATTATGATGCAAGAGAGGAGACACCACACTGTAGTTTGCAAGACATGCGTCTTGCTTTTGTGGGATCATGTTTAGAGTTACAGTTAAGGACTGTACACAGAGGTTTTATTCACGTCGGGAAGAAGTCATTCTTGGTCTTCCTGCGTTTTAAATTGAATTCGTTTGATTCTCAAGGTGCTTTTATTAACTTGTTCTTAAGTGTAGCCCAAATGCAAAGATACATTTGGAAGCAGAGCTTTCATTTTGCCCGGTATTTCCAAAATAAAAGCTATTTAAGCCACTTGTTCATGTCTCTAATGTATGCTACATGAGATTCTGTCACATGTGACAGCTGACTGGTGACGATATTCATGGCGATTATCTGTACATTGTGAATGGGAGCAGTTTACGTAACAAAATCTGGCTCATGCAACTGAATGAATTAACTATGTGACTATGAGCAGTGGAGTTTGTAATAGAAACAGAACATTTTTTTTCTGCCTTTACTCACAAGAACGCTGAGGAAGCTCTGGGGAAATCGATTTCACAGGGTGTAGCTGAAAGTTTAAGTGCACACACTCACTCCTCTGTTCCTCATTCTGTCTATTCACGCCATTACAATGGCTGGACCCTTCGTCAGCTTCCTCATAAAAAGAAAATCACATCTGCTTACACGCTGCAGTGTAAAACACACACATGATTACACAACCTGAGTGTGCTGACAATCTCCTATTGTTAAAGCTTAATGTGCATAAGTAAAGCGCACGTCACATTGCTCATTAGCATAATGACTAATTCTGCTTCTGAGGCTAGAAAACAGCTGCCTACACTTGGAAGTGTCGTCATGTATGACGCCACACCACAAACGCACAAACGCAAACCACCATAAAAAAAACAACAACAATGAAAACTAACCACCCAGAAACCACAACCGATTCAGTCTTTGAAACCTCCTACTGTCAATGATTTTAGGCTTGGAAGGATATCTGCCGTCCATGCTTGTCGATGGGTCGGCGATGGGGAGAGTTGATGCGGTTGCGGTCCCTGTGAACCCTCTCGACCAATCCGTGATGGCGGGTCCCTCTGACTGAGTCCAACCCTGACGGAAATCCACCCTGAGGAGGAGACAGAGACATAACAGTTTTCTACAGGTTGGCAGAGAAAAAAAGGGTCATCTGACAATCACTAATTTTGCAGCATTGTGCTCCAATTTTGTTCATTTAGCAAACCAGTATTTTATTCTTTATATTCACCTCAAGTGAAGTCTAATGCTTCAGTATTTTATAAAGCAATGTGACAATGTACTGAATGGTACTGAAATAATCACAGGCTATTATACAGTCATGGGCTGACTGCTACATTTCAAATGTTTTTTTTTTAGGTCATGATGGCTCTTCAAAACACAAAAGACTGCTGATTAACACTTCAGACACAAGGGTGTAATTAAGTTGTACTCCCTGTAGTTGTAGTAATGACACACAGTCGTACATGGTATGCAGTCATGTATTGCAGGTTTACTTGCTTTCATCCACCACGTTTCATAAAAATCAGGGTAGAATTCTCACTGAGAGACAAACCAACGGCACAGAAAGCATAACGTTCATGGCAGAGGTAATAAAATAAGATCTCTGCACTCGAATGCCAATGAATTTACTTAGAATCGATGCACAGCACCAGTAAGAGTAAATAAAATCACACAGAGGAAAGAAAGAGTATACTGAAGTGAAAACTAAGTTGCACTTTGAAGATGAACAAGGCTTTATTTGACAGATTTGTCGGGTAACACACACTGCCTCGCGCTAGTTTCCTTCCTTTACTGGCCCGTTCACACCACCTGCCAGAGACCAAGTGGTTCACACCCTAACTGCTGCTCATATAGTCAACAACTATGACGTCTGAATTTGAATATATGATCCACATTTGAATGTCGGTCATGTGCGCATGAAGGGCAGGTTGGGTTTTTTTTTTTTTGGTAAGCTCCCTCTGCATTCGTTTCATTTAATTAGGGCTAAAAAAACAAGGTTATCACCGAGTGGAATCTAGAAGCCGTTTAGTTTGTGGGGTTTTGTTCCCGGTAGAGGAGGTGAATGGACTCCATAAATGAGAGTGGGGGGATTTCTCCCTGCATGTGGGGATTGATTTCAGGATCTGGCCCCAGTGTTGCAATTACTGCTCTACCTCAAAGGGCCATTCTTTTAAGTAACAAGGGTACTTTCACCTGGACCCTCTGGATCCAAGCATAGCTCCACTCCTTGGAGAGCTGACACAGATACAGGCCCAGAAGCACTGTTGGGTCATACACAGCACTGACTAGTGCTGAGAACGAAAGCACTGATCTTTTATTTCATTTTTTTTTCTACAGTCAGCAGATAAATTATTTTAATCTATTGGGAGTGGCTTATTTGCACTTCTGAAGGTCCAGTACAGAGATTTTTTTTAATGTTTTTGCAGTTAGAGTAGACCAGTGGCTCCTAAACTAGAGAGCTAAGTTGCAACTTACAGTTGCTAGTTGTCAAAAAATAACACAACTAGGGACTAGCTCTTCTCAACTCTTGTTGTTGTTTTTTTTAAAGATGTTTTTTGGCCTTTTTCAAGCTTTATTTTTGACAGAGACAGCTGAAGACAGACAGGAATGTGGGGAGAGAGAGAGAGATGGGGAACGACATGAAGCAAAGGGCCGCAGGTCAGATTCGAGCTCTGGGCCGCTGCTGAGCTTTCGTACATCGGGTGGATGCTCTACCACTGCAGCTAATCGACACCCGTTCTAGTTGTTTTTTGCTGGGATGGTAGCTTGTACTCAGGCTCAACAAACGCCATCAGTTCCAGCCATCTTCTCTGTTCTGGTAGCATCACAACGGTGCTTTCTAACACTGTTAACGTTAGCAAATGAGGTGATAACAGGCTGTCTGTTATCTGTCTCCACTGTTTTCTCCTTGTGATCATCAAAGTGGTTGTTCTGTGAGTTGCACAGCTCGCACTGCACGTTCACGTCGCCGTTTTTTTCCGGGAAAAACAAAAACTTCCAAACGTCACTTTTTTATGTTAGATGAGTGATGCGCGGCTAAAAGCGTTCAAAGCTATCTGTGCATGGGTAAATGTGTTGAGCGAAGGCAGACGTCCAAATGAGTACTCAAGTACTCATGCTTATCCCTAAACAAGATGAGAACTGGGGGTCATCGTGGCCAGGCCTTGAAAAAGAACAAGGCCTTGAATTTGTTAGATGGTAATCCCAAGGTAAGCAGGGTTTTAAAGAAAACATTCACGTTCACATTCTTATGCTTAAAGGGAAGCATTGGAGTACAAAATAAACTGATTTACAGGCAGCAGCAACATCTACAAGGCTGTGTTCAGACTGACACTCCATCATTAAAACCCAGCAGAGCCATCCATCGGATAAAGTTTTTGTAGGATGCCACATGGGACGTTGTAGGTGCAGGAGCACATACCTGTGCAAATTTTTAACAGTGCTGTTTCAGGTCTGTTAACAAAGGCAAGTGTGGTCAGACAGAACGCGACGCTGCCTACGAAGTCAATGGAAAGTTGCAAATCCACACAGGACAACACAAACTGACACAAAGACATATCCATGTTACAGTTGAGCTGAACACGCCTTAAAAAAAACTTTAAACTGGTGGAGACACAATGTTCAACGTAACAGGCAAAAAAAACAAATAAAACTTGGAACTTATTCGTTAATGAAGCTGTAAAACTCTGCGATGAGGCTTCAGAGATGGGAAGTAGTTCTTGGTGGTACTGTGTGTTTTGACTGAGATATCCCACCTGAAATTCAGTGCTGGCGTTGCCAATCTGATTGACGTTAGGCAGAGAGCCTCCATAGTACGGCGCCCGTGTCTGAGACACACGAAGCTGCTGGATCTTTTGAAACTGGACCTGTGAGTCAAAACCAAAAAGAGAAAACAGTGAGGTTATCAATTCTGGACATGTAAAGACAGGACATTGCTGATTAGGGCTTTTCTTTTACAGCACTGACTCAGATCTTTGGTCATCTTCTTATTTATGTTCTCGGGAAAATGTGGATGTACTGGAATTAAAAGTCATATCGTGACACAAGCAGCTACTGCAGTGTCGAAACATCTCTCACTGTATGCCAAACAACTCGATAAATCAGTCTCTCCACAGTGTTTAATGAAGCACAGAAGTAATGTTTAAATACACCCAGAATAAATAATAAAAACACAGCAGAGATGTTTGCTATTTATGGGACACAAGTTAAGGGAACACACTCTAGGAAATGGGCAGCTTCGCCTCCAAAGCGGCACCCTACCAAGAGATGCCACACCTGATTACCTGGCAGAAAACAGACGGCGGCTTGTTCTGCCAAGGTAAACAGATCCAATTGTCAACCCTGATCAGGAATAGGCAAATCAGAGGGTCACTTCTTCTTTAGACTGCCGAAAGGGCAAAATTTAAATCTCAAAGACTGACCTTATTCGATTTTATCAGCAGATTTACAGAGGACGGACAGAGATCTCTCAGGGAGATTGAGAAGATGACAAGATTTCAGGGACGGGCTTGGAAAATGTGACTTACCTTTGGGTGCGACAGTTGTCAGCTCATGTCTAGTAACTATGGTGTTACATAATACTTTTCTGTTCTGGCCGGAAATACGTTTTTGTCTACACACAAACATGACAAATTGTTTAGAGGAGGAGGCAACCTTTACACCTTCAAATCTAACATAGCAAGACCCCAAAATGTCATTTTAACTCTGCATTAACTGCAACCAGTGGTGTGTGCCTTGTTAATACAGGTGTATACCTTGTTTGTGTGCAAAATGTTGTTTTTAAAAAGGACTAAATGTCAACTAATATGAACTGAAGCTGAATATTTCATATGATAAAAACATATCCTGATATTTTCAACACATTTTGAATTTTGGACTTTGCAATGCTGCGGAGTTTGGATGACATCCTCTATCAGCTGTACACTGAGTCTCAAATACAAGCACCAATAGCTTAAATATAAATGCAAGGTTCACTTAGGAGCTCAAACTGTCCATGAAAAAAATATCTTCAGCAGATATCTAACAAGGCTGAACCAGCAAAGAAGTTTAGTGTTTTTACGTGCTGTATTTATTCAGTTTGAGAAACTCTACAATCTCTAGAAAGCTTTGACGGGACTAGAAAGTGCCAAGGCTCGGACTTCTTCCTGGAGTAGTAGTAGTAGAAAAATATTTATTTTGAGAGCGGATGGCCCGAAAATATGAAACATTTTACAAGATTATACATTTAATTTAAGTTGGGAACTGTTGTATAACCGCGATATTACATTCTTGGGTGTGCTTTAACGTCATTATTGACACCGTGGTGCCAATATAGAATGTACTATTACTTAATTAAGGAAGTATGAGTAGTGAACTGTTGATGTTCACTGTTACCAAATATTAAACATACAGACTAACACACGTATGACAGCTGAGAGGCGCCTGGAGTGTTTGTGCATTCAGCTAGTATGAACACTGTGTCACATATTCGGCCCTTTATGTCCTGCAGCTACTTTTAATTCCAGCCGTTTGCTGGCAGTGTATGTGCCAGCCTTCAAGCTCGCTGACTGGACTTTTCTGTCTCGCTAGGGGTCACAGACAGTTCATACCTTATGGCAAACTTCATTCAATGTCGCCTCAAAACCACATCCTGTTTGACAGGCCGCTCAGGACCCAGCTTTCATAGAAAGAGCACATTGTGAGCCAATGGTATGAGAATGACATGAAAAGGACCTTTATATACTCTCAGAGGTCACTATTTTTATGACTAGGAATGTGTAGTGTATATACTTGAAATTATCATGAGATAGAGAAAAGATATCATATATTTAAAAGCAGCATGTGACTAATTAAGCTGAGACAATCCTCTGTCTGCTCTGAACCAATCCAACAGATATCTGTAGAGCACCAAATAAAAGGTGAATGGAGACCTGTGGATGAGTCTTGAATGAGCGGTGACCAAACTAGAGTAAACTTTGTTGATCTAGTAACTGCCTGTCTGACCTAGGATCAGCTGGGAGTCATCAACACTAACAAACTCGACTAGAATCTGACCTTGTAATCGTCAGTGTCGCCATCATTTCCTCAAAACAACATGCTGTATTATCTCAAGGTTGCCACACTTTCTCCAACATCAAATGAAATTACTTTCCATGTCTAATTCATTCAAATTCAACAATCCAACACAAGCACAGTTTCAAACAGTTACAGTTACAGCACCGAGAGCGATGTATAACAAAAAAATAGCTTCAAAATAACTTCAGTTTCTCTTCTTGCGCAATATGTTATAATATTTATGTATATTAAAATATTTTCAGAACCATTCAAGGCCTTGATTTTTTCACCCCTCAAACTCAAACTTTCAAGGAGTTCAAGAACCTATAACTAGCTGAAGATCAGCCCCTAACAGCTGCGACTGATGATGTTGCTGGTGCCCAGGGTGATGTCTGATATTTACAGTGACGGAAGACAAAGAGGAGCAGCAAACAGTTATGTTTGAGAAGCTGGAAGCAGAGCATACGATGCATTATTTCACTGTTCTTGGCCTGAAATTTGAATTTCATGTACTTTTAATGACTTTTGTTAATCATCAAAACAGTTGCAGATTAGTTTTCAGTCAGAAACAATCACGTTAACTTGACTTTGACGTATTTCGGTGCGCTATGGTGTCAAAGAAAAATAAAACAAGTCTTCTGTTATACTGTAAATAGAGCTGCAGAAGTCAATAAAACAATGAATTACCACCAGCTATTTTGTTTAACGATGAACTGTTCAATAATAATGTGAAGTTTTAGTACTTTTATATCATGTAATATCACATCTTTGGACATTTGAACACCTTGAATTAAGATTATTTTAACAAATGAATTTCTTAATCTGAAAAAACAAAAAAACATTACCTAATAAATTAATATTGATTGAGATTCATTATAAAAATATTATTATTAGCCACGTTTGAGGAAACTTGTTTACACTTGCACTGCTCAAGTCTGACACATAAATTCATTGAGCTCAATGTTACAATAAGCACACTTTGATTCATTTATCTGAACCGACATGTCATGAGGGACACCTGAGGCACAGGTAAACAGGAGCAGAGCCCAAAACAAATACAAGTGGCCAACTTATGAACCATCCTCTTCTCTGCACAGTGTCCAGGATGTGGCGTGCACTTCAGGTTTTAACAACTGGTATAATTCATGAAATCTGACAGTGACAGAGTGCATACTGTGTCTTTACAGGGGTATTTCTAACAAGAGCACCAAAACCAGAGAAACTTTTTAAATATATATTATTGTATAGTTCACTGTTACTTAGCTTTTATTTACCTGTTATTTATACCTGTGTATATAGTGTTAACAGACAGCGGAGCAGCTTCTCCCACAGGCTGCTACAGATACAGGAAATCTTTCCTGCCACATGCCATCACACTGTATAACAACAGCTAAAAACTCAGGTCATAAGTTACAGTCACTCACATTTCTCCTTTCTTACTTTGCACCAGATCAACACTGCCAATTTGCTGTATATACTTTTGTACAATATATTTTATTTACTATTGCCATTTTAATATTTTATTACGTATAGTTTGTTCTTTATATTTTTATTCTTAAGTTGTCTATCATCACTGTGTGTGATGCTGCTGCTGCACTGTAATTTCCCAGCTATCTGTCTGTCTGTCCATCCGTCTATCTATCTTAAATTGTATATCTTATAAGTGTATAGTGTCTTGGGATGTTACTGTCCAACCTCTATAGTGTTCCAGTGTTTTTCTTACTATCTCACTTACCGTTCGGGACCTGCTGTAACAAAAACTATTTCTCTGCGGGGATTAACTGCCATATAGCCATAGATATAACTATATTTATATTTATACTGATAATTCGGTTTACATTGCACTGTGCCATATTGCCACATGGATTTCTTAGCTTGTATATTTTTAGATTTGTATATTTTACTCATATTTTATATGCCATGTTTATGCTGTTTGCACGGGACAAGAGGGAAATGAATACTCTGCATGTCCTGTACACGTAGCAGCATTGACAATAAAGTTGACTTGAACTTAAAGTATTTCTGATTCTGATGTAGAAGAGCCACTTTGCCCAGTTCCAGTCTGACTGCTGACAAAACAAAAAGTTGTTGTTTATGTTCATTACTGCCTCTGTCTCTCTCGTACAGGGTGAGCATGGTCTGCCTCTGCTGAGTGAAACAAGAAGTACTTCTTGAACACCAGAAATCTCAGTGAGGAAATCAAGACAAGCAGCAGCTCATGTAATGACCCCCTGAGCCCCATCCGTGCACTAATAAACTGTATCATGTGTAAAATGAAGTGTCACTTACCCTGGAGACAGTGAGGTCTGTCATCAGCTGCTCAAAGGCCCGCGTCTCCTCTGCTTGCTTCTGGTTGTGCAGCGCGATCTTCTCGCTGAACTTCCTCGGGTTTGAGCCACCTGTGCCC
This sequence comes from Collichthys lucidus, assembly GCA_004119915.2. NCBI lineage: Eukaryota > Metazoa > Chordata > Actinopteri > Sciaenidae > Collichthys > Collichthys lucidus. Next base: position 2,442,397 of record CM014081.1, read on the forward strand.
GGGGAGCCGGACATGGTGCGGGCCGCAGTGTTTCTAACAAACGTCAGCTACTTTTAAGGGGGGGGGGGAGAGGAGTGGAAGTGGAAGGTGTTGCTGGCAGTTGTTAGTCTTCAAAGTGTCTCCGTGAAGCCATACTTAGCCGGAGTTAATTCAGAGTACAAGCTAGCAGTGGCTAAGCTAATGTTTATAAAAAAAGTTGTCGAATTAATTAAAACATTTGCAACTTATCCGACAAGTCTAACAAGTGCTTTTAAAAGCTGGCGTGTCAGTTACAAGAAGTTAAATGACTTCATTTTGACATTTTCTTTTTAAAGCGAACCACTTGTTCGAATCCGACGCTAGCATCGCGTTAGCCGCTAAAGCTAAGCTAAGCTAAAGCTAAGCTGCTGTCAGTGCCATCTCTCGACGCACTTTGCCGACTCGCAGACGCTCGACACCGGCCAACATTTACACACACACACACACACACACACACACACACACACACACACACACACGGGGTAATCCAGAAAATATGTCGCGCTTGTGTCAAGAGAAAGTTGTAGTAATTGTTTTTTGTTTTGTTTAATTTAGCAACGTTAGCAGAGCTCGCGCACGGCGGTTGGTGAAAAAACGGTTCGCTCGGTTTTTAAAAAATGTTTCAACAAGTGTCCGCTCGGTCTGTATCTACACTTTATCCAACGCTCAAATCATCAGACACAAACTGGGATAAACAAGAGAGCAAAAAAGGGAAAAAAAAACCTCAAAAAATGAAGCAAGGAGAATAATCCACAATTTGAACTCTTTTTAAATCGGTTATCGCAGCCGCTTCTTCAGCCGAGTCTGGTGTGGTAATCCTCGGACAAGCAGCAGCAGACAAACTCCCGACCCCGACGACTCTCCCCGTGAAGATAAACAAACACACACACGTAAAAATCTTCGTCGCTGCTTTAAAAACAAGAAATTCGTGTTGAGAAATGTTTTCAGCTTATCAGCTGTCCGTCGGTTGGGTGGTCGGTTGACAGCGCTTTTAACCGCAGCTCAGATCCGCTGGCTTGTTATCCTCACACTGCTGCGAGAAAAACATTACCTCGTTAAACAGAGGCAGTACCGGCCGCGTCCACAAGGCGGGGACAAACTCACCACATCGCCCCCTGTTGTCTGTCTCTGCGGGAATTACTAAAGACTGTTATTATCAATATATTTGGGATGTTAATCCAAGAAAGGCGCACGCAGCAATTAATCATTTCACTCCATAGTGGTCTGGGTTAAAATTAAATCCTAATCTTTCCTTCCTGTGGAGGGAGTCACAGCTCAACTTGAGTCAATAAAAATAAAAGTAAATAAAAAGGATTCACTTGAGACATTAGAAGAAGATACTCCTGAATAGAATAAATCTTTATTGTCATTGTCACATGTACAATGAGATTGAAAGTGCTTCTAGTCAGCCAGTGCAGCATAAATAAAATCCTAGCGTTAAAATGACTGAATTGAATCTATTTGTCCTCTCACCAATGGCTCTGTATCGTCTGCCTGAAGGCAGCATTACAAACAGGGGGTGACCAGGGTGTGAACTGTCCCTCATGATGTTCTGGACTTTCTTAAGACAACGGGATCTGTGTAGGTCTTCCAGTGCTGGGAGCAGTGGCGTATTCAGGACATTTTACCAGGGTAGCCAGGATGGGACACAAAGCTAGTGTGGGGTGGCCATGGCATCGTGGAGTTTAATGCCATGTACGCAGCTGACCACAATTTAAATCCCAGTCCTTTTCTGCATGTCACATACCCTCTGTCTCCCATAATTTCCTGTCTCATAAGTGTTAAATAAAGGTGTCTCTTCTGGTAAATTTATATTATATTATAAGTATATCTGGTTATTTACTAAAATGTGGATAGGGTACAAAAGAGCCATTTCCTTGTAGTGGATTAAAGTCCTCATCTCTTCACAAATTAGATTAGATTAGAAAAATCTCAACTGCTCTTAACTCATCCTATAGAATAGAACTCTCAGCCATCAGCCCATGTCTGTGTCACCTGCATTGTTACCGGTTTGCTTTACTTATTGAAACAACATCTTGTGGCTATATTAAAACACAGCAATTGAGGAAACAGAATAAACCAAAACTTTTATGATTTGTTCTTTGCCAGATGTATTTTTAAGTAATCACAAGATGGCATTTAAATTAGTAAAGTAACATGATGGTGACTGAATAATGGTATTCTATAGGATGCCTTGTGAGCTTTAAAGATGGTTTTCAGCCCAGACAGTATTCATGTCCCTGATGAAGATATACACTGAAACATTGGCTTTGATTCAGCATAAATGTATTTATTTAAATCAATGCTTAAAAACAATATTAAAACAATGTTTTTTCATATAGTGACTTATGAAAAATGTACATAAACAATTGTAACATAAACCAAATAAATATAAACAAATAAAATAAATATAAACTAACTACTAAAGTACATACTATAAAACAATGTTATGTAAAACAAAACTCTCATGAACATGCTTAGCCAGACACTGCGGGATCCTCCTCTGGGTGTGGCTGGTCAGCTGTGGGAATACACAGATATCTGATAAATATATATATGTCAGAGTACGGAACAGGAGACCCAAATGCGTGTGCGAACAAGTTGAGTTTTATTGAGTTCAGGGGAAAAGGTAGGGGGAGAAAGTCTCTGAGGTGGTGAACGGGCCGGAGGGGAGACTGTACCGTCTGGGGGTCCGCAGGGAGTGGACTGGGGCAGGTGGTGTGGCAGGAGTGGGTAGACGGGCTGGAGGGTCGAGGGCTGACTGGCGTCTGGAGGTCTGCAGGGAGTGGACTGGAGTCTCAGAATCCACAGAGCGCCGGCACGGAGACAGGTGGAGATACAGGATCCTGGCGTCGGGAGCCGCAGGAAATGAGTGGTCAGGTTCAATGCAGGTTCAGGGTCTGGGGATCAGTCTTCAACCAACGAACAGGAATAACTCTTTCTTCGAAGACGAACTGACACTGACTGTGGAGAGACCTGGGCTTAAATGCACAGGGAGAGCAGAGGATAACGAGGGACAGGTGTGCTGAGTGAGTGTGATTAGTGGCAATTAACAGGCCTATCTGGTGAGTCCATGACAATATATATATATATATATATATATATATATATATATATATATATATATATATATATATATATATATATATATATATATATATATATATATATATATATATATATATTATGGCATGCCGTTCAGGAAATTAAACCTTTAAATATATTGAATGAAGTCTGAATATATGGAATGAAACTCTGAATATATTGAATGAAACCTTGAATATATTGAACGAAGTCTGAATATATTGAACGAACTCTGAATATATGGAATGAAACTCTGAATATATTGAATGAAACCTTGAATATATTGAACGAACTCTGAATATATGGAATGAAACTCTGAATATATTGAATGAAACCTTGAATATATTGAACGAACTCTGAATATATTGAACGAACTCTGAATATATGGAATGAAACTCTGAATATATTGAATGAAACCTTGAATATATTGAACGAACTCTGAATATATGGAATGAAACTCTGAATATATTGAATGAAACCTTGAATATATTGAACGAAGTCTGAATATATGGAATGAAACTCTGAATATATTGAATGAAACCTTGAATATATTGAACGAAGTCTGAATATATGGAATGAAACTCTGAATATATTGAATGAAACCTTGAATATATTGAACGAAGTCTGAATATATGGAATGAAACTCTGAATATATTGAATGAAACCTTGAATATATTGAACGAAGTCTGAATATATTGAATGAAACTCTGAATATATTGATTGAAACTTCGCTGACGTCAGACCTAGCGGCAGTGCCTGCAGCCATCTTGTGTAACAGTCTGTAAAAGCGAAAGACAATGAGTCAGGCCGCCCGCAATCTAGTTGCAGCGATATTAAGCAATGAGGACATGATAAATACACTGGCGAATGCGTGTTGAAATCCTCCCGAAAAAGTTCGCTCAATTTTTAACTGTTTTGTTTAAAGTTTCGCCATAATCTCATTATGCATCTGTCTGTCTGTCCGCAGTCCGCTGTGTGAGTAACGTGCCCAAAGCTGACAATGTGTCGCGAATCATAAAATACGTTCAATACTAATATAAATAGACTTCACGGCTTCTTGTGTAACGTGTGGATGCTATAGCTAAAAGTGAATGACAACGAGTCAGTCCGCTCACAATCTCGTTGCAGCAATATTAAACTATGAGGACATCATTAACACTGCGTGTACGGGCCAAATCCCCCCGATACCCCTGATCAATACAGTTTTCCTGACAAGGAAGTTCGCTCCCTTTTAATCGTAGTAGACATAAAACAGGTGATTTAATGAAGGTAAAACAGTGAATGGCCATGCGTAATGCTCTCTGACGCGGCACTTCTCCGGGACTGGAGAAGCTGCTGCGGCTACAGGGATTTCATGAACTGAAAGAGAAGCTCTTCATATATTGTTTAGATACAACAAGCATCACCCGCATATATAGACCAATGCAGGGTCAATATTTAGTTTAGTATTGAACGTATTTTATGATTCGCGACACATTGTCAGCTTTGGGCACGTTACTCACACAGCGGACTGCGGACAGACAGACAGATGCATAATGAGATTATGGCGAAACTTTAAACAAAACGGTTAAAAATTGAGCGAACTGTTTCGGGAGGATTTCAACACGCATTCGCCAGTGTATTTATCATGTCCTCATTGCTTAATATCGCTGCAACTAGATGCGGGCGGCCTGACTTATTGTCTTTCGCTTTTACAGACTGTTACACAAGATGGCTGCAGGCACTGCCGCTAGGTCTGACGTCAGCGAAGTTTCAATCAATATATTCAGAGTTTCATTCAATATATTCAGACTTCGTTCAATATATTCAAGGTTTCATTCAATATATTCAGACTTCGTTCAATATATTCAAGGTTTCATTCAATATATTCAGACTTCGTTCAATATATTCAAGGTTTCATTCAATATATTCAGACTTCGTTCAATATATTCAAGGTTTCATTCCATATATTCAGACTTCGTTCAATATATTCAAGGTTTCATTCAATATATTCAGAGTTTCATTCCATATATTCAGAGTTCGTTCAATATATTCAGAGTTCGTTCAATATATTCAAGGTTTCATTCAATATATTCAGACTTCGTTCAATATATTCAAGGTTTCATTCAATATATTCAGAGTTCGTTCAATATATTCAAGGTTTCATTCAATATATTCAGACTTCGTTCAATATATTCAAGGTTTCATTCAGTATATTCAAAGGTTTAATTTCCTGAACGGCATGCCATAATATATATATATATATATATATATTATATATATATATATATATAAATAATATATTGAAGTTATATATATATAGTTATATATAATATATTGAAGTTAGATAGATAGATAGATAGATAGATAGATAGATAGATAGATAGATAGATAGATAGATAGATAGATAGATAGATAGATAGATAGATAGATAGATAGATAGATAGATGTTTCTGTCTGTTTATTGTGTAGGTTATAGATGTTTCTGTCTGTTTATTGTGTAGGTTATATATAGTTCTGTCTGTTTATTGTGTAGGTATATATATTTCTGTCTGTTTATTGTGTAGGTAATAGATATTTTGGTCTGTTTATTGTAGGTTATAGATGTTTCTGTCTGTTTATTGTGTAGGTTATTTATATTTCTGTCTGTTTATTGTGTAGGTTATAGATGTTTCTGTCTGTTTATTGTGTAGGTTATAGATGTTTCTGTCTGTTTATTGTGTAGGTTATATATATTTCTGTCTGTTTATTGTGTAGGTAATAGATATTTTGGTCTGTTTATTGTAGGTTATAGATGTTTTTGTCTGTTTATTGTGTAGGTTATATATATTTCTGTCTGTTTATTGTAGGTTATATATATTTCTGTCTGTTTATTGTGAGTTATAGATGTTTCTGTCTGTTTATTGTAGGTTATAGATGTTTCTGTCTGTTTATTGTAGGTTATACATATTTCTGTCTGTTGATTGTGTAGGTTATAGATATTTCTGTCTGTTTATTGTGTAGGTTATAGATATTTCTGTCTGTTTATTGTAGGTTATAGATATTTCTGTCTGTTTATTGTGTAGGTTATAGATATTTCGGTCTGTTTATTGTAGGTTATAGATGTTTCTGTCTGTTTATTGTGTAGGTTATAGATATTTCTGTCTGTTTATTGTAGGTTATAGATATTTCTGTCTGTTTATTGTAGGTTATAGATATCTCTGTCTGTTTATTGTGGGTTATAGATGTTTCTGTCTGTTTATTGTAGGTTATATATATTTCTGTCTGTTTATTGTAGGTTATAGATGTTTCTGTCTGTTTATTGTAGGTTATAGATGTTTCTGTCTGTTTATTGTAGGTTATAGATGTTTCTGTCTGTTTATTGTGTAGGTTATAGATATTTCTGTCTGTTTATTGCGTAGGTAATAGATATTTCGGTCGGTTTATTGCGTAGGTAATAGATATTTCTGTCTGTTTATTGTGTAGGTAATAGATATTTCGGTCTGTTTATTGTAGGTTATAGATGTTTTTGTCTGTTTATTGTGGGTTATAGATGTTTCTGTCTGTTTATTGTAGGTTATACATATTTCTGTCTGTTGATTGTGTAGGTTATAGATATTTTTGTCTGTTTATTGTAGGTTATAGATGTTTCTGTCTGTTTATTGCGTAGGTTATAGATATTTCTGTCTGTTCAGTGTAGGTTATAGATATTTCTGTCTGTTTTTTGCGTAGGTTATAGATATTTCTGTCTGTTCAGTGTAGGTTATAGATATTTCTGTCTGTTTATTGTGTAGGTTATAGATATTTCTGTCTGTTTATTGTAGGTTATAGATATTTCTGTCTGTTTATTGTATGTTATAGATATTTCTGTCTGTTTATTGTGTAGGTTATAGATGTTTCTGTCTGTTTATTGTGTAGGTTATAGATATTTCTGTCTGTTTATTGTGTAGGTTATAGACATTTCGATGTTTCTGTCAGTTTATTGTAGGTTATAATACAGATGCAGATTTATTGTAGGTTATAATATAGATATTATTGTAGGTTATAGATGTTTCTGTCTGTTTCCTCTGCTGCTGTAACAAGTACATTTTCCCGTGGTGGGAAAAATAAAGTATATCTAATTTAATTGTATATAGTTTTTATATGTATTTACAGTTCTATTTATTTCTAAACATATTCATCTATCGAACCCTTAACTGAAGTATAAAACTAGCAAAACACTCTATTACCAGCAAAATATAATTAAAATATCAAAAGTAATAAATTATTTAGCAGCACACCTCTTGTGAATGTTACATTTTGTATTTATATATTTATAAATCACATTTGATTAGCTGATTGAATTTGATTAGCAACTGCAGGACTTCCTTTCCGTCACAGCGGGTTTACCTCAACTCGAGTCAATAAAAATAATAGTAAATAAAAAGGATTCATTTGAGACATTGGACGAAGACACTTGTGAACTACTGACCTTTATTTCTAATGCAGCATTCATTTGGAAGTACACATGGTATGACTATCATTCATTTTATGCAGTCTAATTTAATTGTATATAGTTTTTATATGTATCTACAGTATTTATTTCTAAACACATCCATCTATCGAACCCTTAACTGAAGTATAAAACTAGCAAAACACTCTATTACCAGCAAAATATAATTAAAATATCAAAAGTAATAAATTATTTAGCAGCACACCTCTTGTGAATGTTACATTTTGTATTTATATATTTATAAATCACATTTGATTAGCTGATTGAATTTGATTAGCAACTGCAGGACTTCCTTTCCGTCACAGCGGGTTTACCTCAACTCGAGTCAATAAAAATAATAGTAAATAAAAAGGATTCATTTGAGACATTGGACGAAGACACTTGTGAACTACTGACCTTTATTTCTAATGCAGCATTCATTTGGAAGTACACATGGTATGACTATCATTCATTTTATGCAGTCTAATTTAATTGTATATAGTTTTTATATGTATCTACAGTATTTATTTCTAAACACATCCATCTATCGAACCCTTAACTGAAGTATAAAACTAGCAAAATATACTTAAAATATCAAAAGTAATAAATTATTTAGCAGCACACCTCCTGTGAATGTTACATTTTGTATTTATATATTTATAAATCACATTTGATTAGCTGATTGAATTTGATTAGCAACTGCAGGACTTCCTTTCATCCTTATTTATATTTTTCCCTGTACCGTTTATCGTCATGCACAAATACACCAGGGCAAACCTACTTGCCAATAAACCAGATTCTGATTATTAATATGTAAGCAGTATTTTAATTAGCTTTTTCACAACTTTTCTTTAGTTAAGCATGCATCATATTTGAACATTACTTACCTAATCATGTGGTTTGCTTGTAAAATCTTCTGTACTTACTGTAGTAGAAGTATAAAGTAGCAATAAAATAGAATTTAAGTACAGGTACCTCCATAGTACTTGAGTCAATGTACACAGATCTATCAAAAGTAATAAAGTTTTTAGCAGTGTGGCTCCTGTGAATGTTCTGTTTTGTATTTCTTTATATTGATAAGGACTTCCTTTCATCCTTATTTATACGTTTCCTGTACCGTTTCTCGTCATGCACTGATATACCAATGCAAACCTACTTGCAAATAAACCAGATTCTGATTAATATGGTCGAGTGGAAGGTGATTTTAACTACTGTTCAGTTTAATCTAAAACTATCTATCCATTTCCTGTAGCTGCTTATCCTCATCAGGGTCACAGTGGGGCTGGAGGCAGAGGCAGGGTACACCCTGGACTAGTGACAGTTTATAACGGGGCACACAGACAAACAGGCATTCACACCAGTTGACCTCTTAAGTGCATGTCTTTGGACTGTGGGAAGAAGCCGGAAAACTCAGAAGAAAGGCCCCAGATGAGGTTTAAACCAGGAAACTTCTTGCTGTAAGGGGACAGTGCTTGCTAACCACTGCACCACCATGCCATCATGCTGAATCTAAAATCATACATCAGATTTTACAAAGTAATCATATTTTTATTAGTTAAATCTTCTGCACCTACTGTAGTAGAGTGGAAGTATAAAGTAGCACAAAATAGAAGTACCTCCAAAGTACTTGAGTCATTGTACACAGAGTCTCTGTAGAGCTTTATTCTAAAACAGGTAAAATACATTTAATGGACTGTGAAAGAGAAAAATAATGTACAGAGATCACGCTCCCCTCCATTTCAAATAACAGTGTCAACCTCTGATCATGGAAACTTTACATGACAGAAAATCAACATCTAGTTCAATAAGGTCTGCATGAACTCTCAATTTAAGGCTTCTGACAAGTCGACGTGTGATACAATAAACACTAAAGATTGGATGGGGTAGAGTGACCTCTACTGGAGCCACGAGTCGAGTTACTGTAATACTGCACATCCTCCTCCTTAGGTCTTTGCAAACATCAACTACAGTAAAATGTTGACTGACAACATAAAATATAAATAAAAAGGGCAACTTTGTTGAACTATTTTCAACAAGACATCATAAAAAAAAAAAAAATCTCTGTATTCAACGTCCAGCTTACACGTCTACATCCCATCCTGTTTTACAGATTAACACGATGTTTGTAACGCGACAATAATCTGTGTTTCACTCAGACAGAAAGATAAACAGCCCATGAGAGAGATAGAAAGAAATCTAATTTCCATGTGTCTCCTGCTTATTAAACGTTAAAGCCGAAAGCAGAAAACACACCGCAGGTCAGTTGAGAGCACCAGGGCTGTAGTCACGGCCAGCTCAGTCCAGTCCAACACAAACTGACCAGATGGACTGGATTTGAGCGGTGTAATGTAAATTTGTCATGCTCGTGCAGCAAAAACATCAAAGTTCTGAGTTCAAAAGCTCAATATGAGCTTTTTTTTTTGCAGTTATTGTCAAATATATCATGAGGCCATGTTCTCTTTGCATAGATGTCAAAACATGTGTGTGGGCTGAGGTGGGTCGAATCAAAGATTCAGAGGGGAGTTGAATCATCTTCAAAAATATGTGCAAAATATTTTGACTGCAGTGTTTTTATGATTAAATATGATGGAGGAGGGTTTACAATTCGCCTCATGCAACAACACAAAAATGGTCGACGGGAAAGCGACCGAGTCGCCTCGTGCGCTACAGCCCCGGCTAGAAAGTACGCCAGCACTTTGGTGCTTTTTGGCAGGAGAGATGTTTATCAGGCCTTTTTATCAGTCAGGTGAGCAAATAATCTAACAGCTAAGAAAGACACGATATGCACAAGATATTCAGAATATTTAAAGCAAACATACAAATCTTAAACCTCTGACCTAGCTGCAGATACAGACAACAAAAGACAGACAGGAAAGCTCTCTGTGGTGTGCTGGCTCACGAAAAGTCGCTCCATTAAGAATAAAGCACATACATGTGATACAGGTGATCCATGTAATAAAAAATAATGCACATAAATTTGCATAGGCACGTAAGAGAAGTGCAGTAAGGGAATGGTTCAGGTCAGGGCTTTCTGCCACCCTCAAAGTGGGTTTTGTGGTTTAAATCAGTGTCTGTAGCCCTTTTATCCTTTTCTTTTTCTTATTTTTTCCTCTACTATTTCCCATAAAATTTCTTGTTGAGGAGGAAAATGAGCAGGTTGACGTTGATGGTGGCCCTGTCAAAGAGTTTCATCACTGCCACACCTTCATACTGCAGCTGGAGGAGATCCTGAGAAAGAAACGAACAGACAGAGAGAAAGATCAGACGCATCCAGCGGCCTCTATGATATGTAGCAATAATTCTACTTTACTGTGGAGAAAACTAAATGTGTGAAAGGAATAATACCTGATATTCTAACTGTAATGTCTCCAAGTGCACGCCCATTAACTTTGCCTTCACGTCAAAAACTCCGACAGCCTCTGACGGAGAAATCTCAAAAATAACATTCTTGAACCTGTGAAGAGAGGAGAGTGAAAAGGAGTCATGACACTTAATTCAGCACAGGACTCTGTAATCTGCAGTCACCAGGAGAAAACAAAGACTCAATTTGTTGTTTTAAAGAGTGACAAATATTCACTGAAGTCAGGTAACGTGGTGTAAAGTCCACGTAGGACGTAGTTGGCGGTGGATGAATCGGTCAAACACAGGATTTACTCTAGAGACTTAGGTTTGTGTTCCACGGAAAGCCAAAAGTCAGTGATGTTCTTTTTAGACTTAGTTGATTTATTATGTTCAGGGTTTCTTTTATTATTATTATTATTTTCAGTTCTGTTAGTTTAGGCAACACTATTACTTGCTTAGAGTCCGGAATAGATCGTTGGGGTTTGGGTTAAAATAATAAGTCAATTTTTACTTTTGGTTTGTGTGGTCTGTGCATGCGTTACATGCTGTTTTGGTGAGTGTTAAATTGAAATGTTTTGCTTTGGTTCACGCTGCACTCAAAGCCTGACTCTTAACTGACTATTTCTTTGATTGTAAGTGAAATCAGTTGATCGCCAGACTTTGAAACATCAGATACAAATCTCACAAGGATTTCTCAAATCTAGAGTTACCATCTGCAGTAGACACGGCCATGAAAGCTCACTGGTTCTTAAACTGTCATGAATTTGACTAAAACTGGTGAGAATATTTTCAAGACAATGGCAGACACTTTGATATTTAACCTTAATGCATAAAAAGTGTAGATCCTGGAAAACACACATTGAGAACCAGATGTTGGCGCCTGGCACGTGTAAATCTTGAACCTTAACTCTGTGTTAAAGAAAGCAGAACTCACTGGTTGGGCTGCAGATCCTCTATCGCGATCAGCACGCCCTTCTCGTGGAGGCGAGAGGCGGTGTATTTCTGAGAGACCTGTTTACTCTTCTTGGCCTTGTTGTCGCCCGGTTTCTTTGACAACCTGAGAGGAGAGAGAAAGACGACATAATACGCCCTTTTAGCACAAAGTATCTGTGGCTCTTCAAGTCTCTCTATATCATACTTCAGCTGCATCATGCAGTGTTTCATATTATATAGAAATACAAAAGAGAAAATCCATGTGTAGGAGGAGGAGATTCTTATTCATTTTCTGCCCTGCATCTGGTGCTTATCATTATCCTGTGAATCTGCTTCAAATAATTTGATGACCACTTAATTAAAAAGGCAGGAGGACCTCTTCTCCGGTGGTTTGGATCCTGGTCCTTGGTGCCCACAGTACTGGTTTTCTATGTAACCAGGCAGCAGCTGTGCATAATTGTATTCTGCACTCCAGGAGTAAAACAGCCTCCGATTAAAACCAAAACCAGCAGGAGTCTCATTGTGACCCCGCTGCCTCTTACAAGTGACCCAGTTCAGATTTTTGCACGTGTGACACATTTGAGAAATGTGCTTTAAACAAGTAAAAAGGAGAAGACACGTGATAATTTAAAGATCAGTCTGATTGGAGTCCCTCACAATGGGATGTAAACACTCCAAACCAAGATAACCCTCCACCTTGAAGTAGAATTCCTGTCTTGTATGAACACCATGCAGATGGCACGGTGAGGCCTCTGTCTGCAGTCTAATCATGTCCGTCTAAAAAACAATGACTCACCTTTAAGCAGATAGATGTAAATAAATAAATATAATATATAGGTATAGATTACAGAGCACATTTCAGAGGCATCACTTACTTGCCCTTGCTGGCCAGGTTGTCCATGCACGTCTTGATATACTGATTGTAAGAATCAATCTGAACATTGAAAAAAGCGGTCTTTGAATTCAGGGCGGAGTTGGTCTGCTGGAGTCTCACCAGCTCGGCTTTCCGGCGCTGACGATACCGCCTCTGATTTCTGATGTCCTGTCACACACACACATAAAAACACAGCACATTTAAATGAAACACTGAGGAGTTGTCTTAACTGTCCACTAACCAGAGATAATAATCAGTTTTGTTTTTCTACCTTGGCTATGTCGTTGATGAGGTCCTGGTAGCGGTTCTCGGGGTGAACCTTCCCCAGCTCGGCCAGCCTCTGCAGGTTGCTCTTGATCTTGTCCTTCTTGCCTTGCAGCGTCAGGCTGTCGTCCACCACCGGTTTGACCTGTTTCATCTTCTCTGGAGTCTTGGCGTCTCTGATGGCCCTCCTCTGCATGGCACGCTGGTACTCTGCTTCCTGTCATTCAGGGAAACAAGACACAGAATAGTTATTATAGTTCCAGTTACATCACATTCTATAGAAAATCCAGGTTAATCAATAGTGCAGTCTTAGCATAATTAATTTGGCACATATCAGCATTGGTTGTGAAAAAACTTACTATAGCTTGTAACTTGGGAACAATAAATGTAGTCTGAAGACTCCCAAGAATTAAGGGTGTCCTCTGAGCCAAAGGAACAGCATCAGGCTTTGAAACTAATGAAAAAAAAACCTTGAACTGAGGCACTGCAGGCCTATGAATAGTCCTGAATCAGGCCCCATGGCGCTGATAGAAATCGCTCTCTGAGGAGTGGGCCCTAAGATCGTAAAATTATGGCGCTGGAATGGACTAATATGGCATCCTGATGCACAAAAAATAGCAATATGGAAGAAACGAAGTGAAAAGTGTTGACACCATTATTTCTAGGACTGGACGTCGGTGAGCTGCTAAACTCTTTTCTTGGTATTTGTGTAACATTTCTTTCAGAAATACATAAATATAATATAATAATTTGGTGTACTTACAGTAAATAAATAATACTTTGACAAACACAGATATTCGCAGTAGTACACAGCTAGTATCTGGTATTTTAATATCATTAGTTATAAAGTCATTTAAAATTATATATAATATTTGCTTCTGTTGGATGCTGGCTTCAAATGATTGATGTTCAGCTCACAAACATACAGTAAGTGTTTTAAATCTGCATCATCAGCTGTGTCTGACCTGTTCTGTTCCTGCTGAGGAGTCCAGAATTTCGGTCAGAGTCTCGCCAGGCTGGAACCTGATCACATCCACAATGAGCCTCTTGGTGCTGAAAAGACATTTCAATTAAATCACTGGATTTTCTTAAAGAACCACATTCATCTTTTTTAATTAGGCTCGAATTTATAGAATCAGCTTACTTGAGCAGGAGAGTCCTGGCGTCCATCTCGACGTTGGCTTCGCCGGGGAGATCGAATTTGTTAGTAAGTGTGAGTGAAACTTCGGTTTTCCCCATCAGCTCTTTGTTGGGGTCGTCGGGAGGAAGAGGATTTTCACCTGAACAAGACAGACAGCCAATCAGAAGCTGCGACACTGCGCTCGATGATAGTATGCGGGGTTGGTTCTGTACATTTTTGCCACCACGCTGACAAAGAAAGCTTTCCCCGACTCCCTCCACTCACCGATGAGAGACTCTACGGTGGGGACCTCGCCCAGGTCCTCGAGCAGCTCATGGATGGGGTCATTGTGCTCTGGAGCTATGGCGTCCTGATGGTCCAGCAGCAGCTAACAGGACAGAAGTACAGCATGTTAGTCGCACTGCAGGAGACAAAAAACAAGTGAGCTATCGTGAGGTGGCGACAAACTCACCGTGTGAGTGTTGATAATCTCTCCGATGGAGATGTAGATGACAGGTTTGGTGACAGTGACCAAGTCAGAGTACTGATCCACGTTGAACTTATCTTCAAGCGAGGGAACGTCACACGCTGCCAGGAAGAATCGTCTGTGATGGAAGAAGGAACGATAAAGTCAGAGGAGCCGAGAAAAAATGAGCTTCATATTTTTATAAAAAACTAACACCACACCTGAACTTCTGATAGGAGGTGCTGAGATATTCATTGATGGGATTGAGGTGGGCGTTGTCTCCCAGGAACATCTTATTGGAGGCGGCGTGCTGCAGCATCTTGGCGACGGAGCCCAGGTTTCGTCGCTGCTCGGTGGTCAGCTGGCCACCCGCCGACACTTCGATGATGTCGAAGGCGTCGGGTGCCACGATAGCTGGGTTCATGTAGCGGTAATACAAGAGGTTCCCCACAATCTGAAAAAAATAAATAAATAAATAAAATCAGTTGATTCAATTATTATGGAGGCTTCATGACGCAGAAATTAAACTATATACAAAAGTGCCATGAGATTTAGCCCTTAACATAAATACTAGTATTTGCAGAACAAACAGAAGCCGGGCATCAACCTGCGATTATTTTCATTTATCTTAAGCCATATTTGTGCTGAAAATTACATCTTTGGGTTTGGTGGATTGCTACTGCAAAATGAAGAAAAGCTCTTGAGCGACACGCAGCCAGAAGAGTGGCACCGTGGCTCGCCTTAATGTCAGCAGACAGAATAAAAACAAATGCAAACTCCCCGCGCATCCCAGTCGAGAGGCTGCAGCTGGATGGCAAGGTGGAAAAAGGAGGAGCGGTGGAAATGGGAAAAATAAGAAAAGATGTGTAAGAAGCAGAGAAATGAGAGGCAGGCAAGAAGACAGAAAGTGCTTTCGATGAAGAGGCCAAAGAAGGGGAGCTGTCTAAATTTAAGTCCCACAAATAAAATGTTATCAGTGTTGTAGCATAAGTCAGAGATATGCCACATCGACTGCTGTGTTAAGTTGAAAATAGGAAAGTGTTTTTGTGATTTGGGTAAACAGTTTTTGCAGCACAAACATTAAGCATCCAAATTAAAAGCTACAAACCTTGAGCAGCTCATCCTCTGTAGCATCTGGGAACTTCTCATGTAGAGTGTCCTTCAGCACTTTGGAGATGAAACGCATCCCGTATCTGACAGACCGTGCAGAGACAGACAATGTTAGACAAGGAGAAAATAATCATTTCTGGTCTGACGCAGCTGAATTATGTCTTGAAATATGTAATCCATATAAGCGAAGAACGTACGGAATTTTATCCACCGAGACGACTATGGCAGACAGGAATTTGTCGGTGATCCCCTTCATGTTCTTGATGGAGGCTTCCAGTCTCGTCCTCACCTCCTCGTGGGACATAGCCTGCTCTGGAGTCACGTCGTATGGCAGCTTACTGTTGGAGATGGAGAAAAGGAGGAGCCATTAATGTTGAACACAAAGACAAAGAAATTCAAGATAAATTCAAGATAAGGTGCCTGAAACACTTTTTTTACTGATTTTATTCATTTATTTTGTTATTTACTTTATATTAGTTTTTCTTTAAGAACACAGATTAACAAGAGGACAAAAAACAGAGGTTTTCTGCACTTTGTTTCTCCGTTTTCACAGATTTTTTAAAAAAGTTTTCAGATATGTTACTTGCCAGCAGTAGTTAAAATATCATTACAGATGGTGCCTGACAACAATATTTATCATTCATAAGAAAACATATGATTTAACCCTCCTACAATAAGTCATATAACTTTCTTGATTAGCTGTTTGTGTGTGTTTTTCCTATATTTAGACTAAATTAAACCCACACAGCTGCTCTACCGTCAAGTGGAAGCTTCCATATGGAGCTGACAGTACTGTCGCCACCTGTACACAACAACCTCATCTCCAGCTCACCTGGCCTCTCCAGTCTGTGTCTCCATCTGGTTGACCCAGCTCTTGTAAATGTCTACCGGGTCGGTCTTGATGTTTAGCGTTTTGTCGTCCATGATCTCCTTGACGACCGGTGCCAGGATCTGCCGCAGGGCGTTCTGTCCTCTCGCTCCTCGGTGGAAACTCACCACCATCTTGATGACCGTGGGGTTTCCAGTGACGATCTCCTTCATCTGGTCCACTTTTGACCTGCGGACAGTTGTTAAAAGCGACATTTTACTGTGTAGTCATGAACCAGGCCTCAAACTGTGGTCATGAATAAATGTTGAGTCTGTTTCTTACTTGATCTCCTCCTGCAGGGCCGTTTTGAAGAGCTTGAGCAGCAGGTACTCCTCTCTCTGGTTGGAGGCGTAGTTGTACAGGGTGAAAATGACAGAGTCCATGAACTTTGTGGATTTATTCTGTGGCATCTGGAAGATGAGCTTGGCGAGATACGTTGGGTTGGTCTAAAAGGAGGCAGAACTATGGTTAAATGACTTGTACCTAGAAGAGAGATCCACCGAGACAAAACTGTATTGTAACGTTACCTGTAACAGGTAAAAGAGGTACTGGTAGGCTTCCAGTTTGACCCTCTTCTCCTTGCTCAGGGCCTTCAGGCCACCTCTCTGCTTGTTCATCATCATCATGTTGGACAGCTGGCCCTTGTTCTTCTTGGTCAGCTTCTTGCTGTGGGACACCACCTCCTGCAGCGTGATCTTGTTCTTCACCAGCAGGCCGATCTTGATGTCCATCAGATTCAGGTCATTCTCCAGCTGCTGGTTGGAGCGGATGTTGGTGACCACCTCTTCGCGGAGCCGCATCAGTTCCAGCTCCTCCTGGAAGTCCTGGTCGCTGTGGTCCAGGAGGTGGACGAACTTCCTAACCACCGCCATGGGAGGATCGTCGGCACTGACTGTGTGAGGGAGGACATTTAGAGAGTCAAGCAACCGCCAAAACTGGAGAGCAGTTCATAGCCACATAATTGTTGGGATCTACTCACTCAGTGTCTTGTAGTCATCTCTGGCCTTGTTGGCTCTGATGAAAGCCTGAATCTTCACCACATCATTGATCTGCAGAATAAAACAATAAAACAGTGTTCTTTTTATTGACTAAATAATAAAAACTAGAAGATAAAGACAAAAACGAGGGAGGGTTAGGTAAAGAACCAACGTCTTTATGTTTTTTTTTTTATGCTTTACATCATCTACGTCATTTTATCAGCTAACCTGAGCTGGTGTATTTACACTAAACTTGAAATACACTAAAAGAAGTCACCGCTGTCTTGTACTGGTTAAACACCTGACTCAACATGTTTCCCAACCCCTGACACAACTCGATAACCGAAACACAATGCACAGTTAAACCCTTTCAGATGGTCCAGAACATGACGCTGTGCCTGGTTTTCATGTTACCCTGCTGCTTGTCAAGCTCCACTGGCTACCTGTAGCAGCCCACAATTAAATCCAAATCCCTAATGCTGACTACAAAGTAGTCTCTGGTTCTGCACCCACCTACTTGATATGTTACCCACACTTTTCTTGTGTGTTGTTCCCTGTTGGTGGAACGTCCTACCAGTTCCTACCAGATCAGGGGCGTCCCTCTCTACCTTCAAAAACCTCCTGAAGACCTCCAGCCCTTCAGAGAGGACCTCCTCTCCAATGCTACCAACAACTGGGAGGGTGTAAGGACAGAGGGCGTCACTCCCTGTACAGATTGTAAAGCCCTCCGAGGCAAATGTACTTTGTGACTTTGGGCTATACAAATAAAATTTGATGTCTAAAATTTGATGTCTAAAATTTGAAGATTTGACCAAAAATAAATGTCAGTTTAGTCGAAAGACATTCAGAATTAACACTAAAACATCAATCACACGGCTGATCAATAGCCTTCATTATAAGCAGTACCACAGGAATCCAATGTGAGTCTGAGTGGAAATGACCTCACACATGTCACTGTGCTAAATGAGCCATCTGCCTCTCTCAAAGCCCACAGGACACCGAGTAAATGTCAGCGGATGTGTCAGGGGAAATTTATGCGCAGTGATTTAAAGCTCCTATTAGATAACAGCACCATTTGTTTACGCTAAAGCCGAATTTTTTTTCCATCTTAGCACTATGGCTGAAAACTCACATGATCTTGGAAGTACTTTAGGCGATCCTTATACTTCTTACGGGCCTGGTGCATCCGAACCATAGACTGGATCTGAGAAACACAAACAAATCACTTAGTCCTAGCTGTATTTACACTACTGATTCAATATTTCTTGAGAATATAGACATTGCATAATAATATTACCTTGACAGCCTCGTCAGTGTGATCTTTGAGATACTGTTTACGATCCTTGAACTTCTTCCTCTGTTTGTGGCCTTTCCAGTGCGCCTGAGGAGAAAAACATTGAGAATCAGTAGAGTGTCATGTACAAACTCAGAATGAAGGCTGTACATGTGTCTATCTCACCTGTATGCATGTAACAGCTGGGTCTTGGGATTTCAGGAAGTTCATCCGCTCCTTCAGGCCTTTTCTCACCAGGTAGCCACGGCAACGAGCTTGCAGCTTAGCAATAAGAGTCTCATTGGCCAGCCACAGCTGCTCTCGATTGTAGGCCGTTGTCACCCCGGAAACCACAGACTGACGGGGAGGGGAATAAAAAGCAGTTTAACACAGTGTTAAAAAGCCACAGCCGTGCAGCGCTGCACCACAGGGACATTTCAGTAACCTACCTGGATCTCCTCCTTGTTGAGCTGTGTGTTGTTTGGTTGGAAGTCCTCTGGCTCTACCCAGGTGCCCTCCTTGGTATTCAGATTATAGAAGTAGTTGTGTCCTCCCTTTACCCAGTGTTTCACCCAGTCACTGCCATTGTCACCTGCACAGACGGCATTACAGGATGCAAGTGAACAAGACGGAGGCACTTCAGTAATATTAAGTTGTTTTTCTACTGGAAAAACAGGTCACTGAGGTTTAGAGCTGCAAGCACAAAATCTTATCATACTAAATAGTTTGACTTTAAAAAGACTAAAAAAGATGCATCATTCTTATGATGTTAAAGTAACCACTGAGCTATGGGAAATACTCTTCCTTCCTTTTATTTATTCCCAAACTTCGTCCTCACCTTCTGTCTTTTTCTCGCCTTTAATCTTGGCCAGATCGTCCTGGTAGGTCTGTGCACACTCAGAGGTGACGCCGTACAGTCCTGCCCCGGAGTTACGCAGAGCGGCCAAAGTCTGAGCTGAATCGCCGCTGTCCACCGCCTCGTTGATGGCCTGGATGGACTGCGAGACTGCGGACACATGCGCAAACATCAACCTTTTGAACTAACATTCCGCGATCTTATAACTGGGTGCAGTAATGTGAAACGAGCCTGTGCTCTTACACTGCAAGGCCTCCTGTGTGTCCTGGTTAGCCTTCAGAATGGCATCCTGGATCTCATCCAGCCACAACACAGCAGACGGGTCTTGGGTCTCCTGGAAGGACACGGGAAAATATGTTCAGAAGATAACACACGTACACACCATCTGTCCTCTAAACCGTCACAGACTCCAGTCTATGCTTTCTCCTCCGAACGCTAGAGCTTCACACCAAAGTTGCACTTTTTGAAATGCAAAACCATACATGTAGCATCAGAACAAAAAGGTCCAGGACTTATTTCCATCTCTGTCCCCAATGTCTAACTTAAAACAGAAATAGCCAAATACTGAGCATGAGCAGCAGAAGAAGGCTGAGATCATTCAGGTTCATTAGCAGCCTTTTTGTACTTGAGAATCCGGTGGATTAAACATGCATGCAGGCTTTTGTCTCATGTTGGCTCATTTTTAATTATATTTGTGTGGAGTGTCACAGATTATCCCCAACAGTAATTACATTTATTACATATAGATTGAAGGAGGCATCGCTAGCATATTTCAAAGCAATTAAGTGCTTGTGTAGCTGCATGAAACACAGACAGGCTGCCACATTTGACCTATTATCCACAGGAACAGAACAATACCACAAACAGACCTACAAATGCAAGTCTGCAAATGCAATACATGTCTATATTTAACTGTGTTAGTGTGGATTTTTTTTTTTTTTTTTTTACATTGAGCTGTAGTTATGCCTAACTCCGTCCAGATGGCGCTCTCTGTCCCTGGATAAAGTGTGTTGCAGCTGGTTGCTACTCTCTGTTGCTTTCTAGAGCTTTCTAGAACACAGGCAGCTCATTGGGTTTCGGCCTTCGCCCCTTCCAAGTGTCCCGCCCCTTTATGTAGTGCTTCAGGGTAGATGAGAGGAGGTGTGTGTGTGTGTGTGTGTGTGTGTGTGTGAGAGTGAGAAAGAAGTGGGCGGGTAACACTGATACCTGATCTTGAAAGATTTCTTATGCAAGAGGAGGAGGGGAGGCAGGCAGCTAACATCTGCAGCAGCATGCATGCATGCATGCAGGAGTCAGACGAGCTCTCGAGTCTTTATAGTAAACAAAAGCCGTGCCTAGATTAGTGTTTGTGTGTTTGCACTTGGAGCTCTAAATTGGTGTTTGCAGGTGATGAGTCACCGCAGCTGGCAGGAGGCGCTAGACAGGGTGTGGTACCCCGAGTGGGCATGGGACTAGAGGAGGAGGAGGTGGAGGACTTGGGTGTAGTTTTTGGTGTAATTCATCGCACGTTAGAAACACACCATGGAAATAGAGGAAGTGAAAGGGGGGGTTGGGTAGTAGATAATTCATCTTTCTAAACTCTTCTTCTGCATCTTTTTTTTTAAACTTCCTTAGAAACCATGAGCTCATTCGCATGTCTCCGTGTACATGAGTGTGGGAAGTGCATGACTCGACTGAAACACGCTCCGTCTCAGTTGTGATTGTTGCAGCGACAAAGTGAAGAGATAAGCGTCTGAAGAGACATGCTGTAGTGGGCTATATTCAGCTTGTTAGTCAGTAGAGTCTGGGCAGGACTTCCTGCTGTTTATCCAGGCACAGCCCTCAGTCAAAGCCAACTTCTGCCTCGCTGTCTTGCTGAGTAACTGTCCTAATACTGCAGAGTTAATGAGGCAAAACCAAGAAGCCGAGCACAGATTGAACCGTGGGCTGACAAAACAAGTGTCTTCTCCTCAAACTCTCCTGACCTCGGATCACCTAGAAGCACCTTTCATATGGGCATGACTACATCTTGGCCGTGTGGCGTCTAAGCTGTGCCGGTGGCCTCCTGATCCTTTCCCCTCACAGGGAGGGGGAATATCTCCTCTGCAGTGACCCTTTAAAACAGGAAGCTCACCCTGCTCCAACAACTTAAAAGGTCTTTAGCTCATCAGCTCCACAATACACACTCGCAATCAACAAGAGGACGGTGTGTGTGTGTGTGTGTGTGTGTGTGTGTGTATATGTGTGTGTGTGTGTGTGTGTGCCCATGGGTCGGGCCCATTTAATAAAGTGGTCAGCTTTGTGCCCTTTTATGGAAGCAAATGACTGTGGCTCGGCTTGTTATTTCCTATGCCTGTGAAATCGGCAGGAAAGTAGTTTTGCTTTCTTTTTTTTCTTTTTTTCCTCCTTCTCCTGATTTTTTTTCTGGGTCGTGTTGTGAAAGTGTGACGAGTTCCCACATGATGTATTCCAGAGTTTAAAATGTAACTCATAAATGTTGACATTTGAAACACTGTTGGCAGCGGCCAAGTATTGTCCAACCTCGATAAGAGACTTCTTTTATCTGTATTTACACAGAATAAAAACAGACTGAGCACTAAAATGGATACACTGAGAACTGTTCTTTTAACAGACCTTGTTCTGAAGAAATCAGGGCTTTTTTTAATGCCTATTAGGGGTTTTCATCTCCTCTTCACCTTTGTGCACTCTGGTGAAATCATACCCAGCTCCTTCCTCACCTCACACGCTGCTGCGTTAACCTTTGCTTCCCCCACCACACAGAAACAACCCCAAACATGGCTGTCTTCCTGTAACATCATATTAAAATGTGCGGGCGCTGACGCGCACACAGGAGCCACATTCATCGCGCTCGCCTCACTCAAACAACGATAACGCAGGCAAATGAGTCAGAGAGAGCAGAGCGACGATAGACCAAGAAAGATGGCACCTATTGTTGGAAGTGTGATGTAAGAGAGAGAAGATCAGGTCGGGATTCAGTAAACTGAAGAGTCAGAGAGAGACACAGGCGGTTCAGATACAGACATATACGACAGGAAGTGAGGGAGTGGTGGGGGGGAAAGATGATCGCACGATGACATCAGCAGTCTGGTGCTGTCATGTGGTGCTCAGAGGCCTGAGTCACATGCAGACATCTGCAACCACAATTTGGATCTGGGATCCCATTGAGCTACAGTATTACCACACATCACAATAATCTATTTAGCATTTGGATATCACAGTGACTTGGTACTTTAAATATGGATTAAATATCAAAATATAGCAAATTCCTGCAGCCTGCACAGAATGAACACATAAAAGAGGGTAATATTCATAGAAAAAAAATACTAATTGTACTTCAGTTGCATGAATTCTAAAGAATACCTTGCTAGACTTCAATATTTTGTAAACAGAAATCTGAGACGAGACACTGAACCTCCAGCAGCTGCACATTTTTGGCCCCTCGCAGCTTGTTTAAGCTGGAAACTGTCCTCTTTTTACACTTAATAACAGCTTGGATAACTATATGTATCACATGTGCAGTCCTACTATATATAGCCCTGACCACTTTAAACTGCATGCAGGTAACTGTTACCAGATGCTGTTTGCATGAAATCTTTGCATAATGTTCCTCTGAGTATTCGATACGCACAAAAAAAGGAGACCAGGTCACAGTAACCGTGAGAAACTATCTATAGATGATAAGTTGAAGCATCTCTTTTTTTAAATCCACCTCTACACAGCAGGTATAGCATGTTGTGTGTGCCGTGTCTTACGTGAGCCTTCTCCCTGCGGGCCTCCAGCAGTTTATCGTGGTAGTGCTGAGCAACAGACGGGTCCACATCCGTGAGCTTGGCCGAGGGGTTCTGCAGCATGGCGAGGGTCTTCATGGGATCGCCTTCGTCCAGAGCCTCATTGATAAGGCCGATGGCTGCAATACCTACAAATACACAAGCAGAGCATACAGATAGATCACTCAAAACTGTGTTGGTATGTTGTTATATTCCTGAACCAAAGGTTCACTGAATAAAAAAATAAATAAATTTGTGTCTCTCACGTTCGTGCTCCTCCTGCACCGTCAGGTTAACTTGGTCGATGCAGGCTTGAATGTCGTTCCAGGTCAGATAGTCGCATCCATCCTCTCTGGCTGCTGCCTTAAGACGCATCAGTTCGTCCATGTACCTGAGGAACACACAGGTAATGATACAGAGTCACACACAGAAACCTCAGACGTCACTCACCTCATGGTGTGTGAGTGTGCACGCTCACCTCTGTGCATATTCATCCTCCACATTACTAAGTCCAGTGACCGTGCTGGACAGCTGTTTCCAGAGGGCGGCTCGGTCTCCAACATCCATCGCCTGGTTCATCAGCACCACCGATGACAGCATCTCCACGGCAACAAGCAGCTCGGGGTGGGACAGGGAGCCCTGCAGGACACGGGACAATTTACCTCGTGTGTCAAACTGTCAGACTTCCAGGGGAAAATAATACGTTAACTGTGATGTTGATTTGTTGTTCCACAGTCAAATCATTGGCCAGGCTGGGACATCAAACAGGGTTTAAAGCAACTCGCGAAGCAATGGCGGTTAATAATTACGAGTTTACGGGCTGCAAGATATTAAAAATAGCTGTTAAGGTTCTGTACTGTGTGCAGAATATAGAACAAGCAATTATTCACTTGACTGATCTTTTTAGTATCAAGAGTATAAAGGTCAAAACGTCACAAAATAAAGTCGAAATTTTGACACTAACTTTTATTAAAACCAAGTTAGGACAGCGGCCGACAACTCTGTCAAGTTTGTGTGATTTCTCTTTCTGAGCAGACAATACTTATGCACCACACCTATAATTAATAATATAAATAATAATAATCAAACATGCTGCTGCACAACCTGATACATCTTAGTGTATTAATTCCACTCATACAGTTCATACTGTATATATTTTGCTAACATATTCATGTTTATATATTCACTGTTATTCATATATCCCTATACATATGTAAATAGCTCTGCACTTTACTTTAACTCTGCATTTCGTTGTTGTTGTGCAATGACAATAAATCTAATCTAATAACCACACTGTGTTTATTTCCTGATTCTGAAGCACAATTTCTGCACTTCATCAACACGAGGCGTTTTGGAGAGGCAGCACCAATGCTATTAATTCTGATTTCATCTTGAAAGGTTTCCACTTAAACCTTTAAGTGTCAAGTTTAATGTGATGTACGTACTCTTTATTCTCAACATTTTGACTTCATTCTCAAAATATGAAATAAAAACAATGTTCCTTCTCAATTTTTTCACATTCATGCCTGACCCTAATACTCGTAGTTAAGTTGATTCATGAGTAGAATTGTGCAGGATTCATTTCTGTTGATCGTTTCAGCATTGTGAAGAGAGAAAGTACAAATTTGGTGCACTGAATATGGAAGTTATCATTTGTAAAATGTTTTAATTTCACTGCTCTCAAAATCTTATCAGTTCTACATAAAATAAACTCTGCTATCAACAGAAAAAGTCTGATTGTAACACCACACCTGCAGTAATGTAAACTTGTGAAACTGACTGATGTCGAGATGAGTGCTTTCCCCTTTCAGGTCGACTAGTTCTGTAATTTTACGTTTCATTTGGTGTGTACTTTGTGTGTGTTTAACTTTCTGAGTGTGTGTTTTTCACGGGTACCTCCGGGCTCTGCTGCTGCAGGCTGACGAGCTCTCTCTGATAGAGGTCTGCTGCGCTGGGGTAGACCTCAGGCAGCTGGGCGTCAGGATTCATCAGCTCCTCTACCGTTTTCTCAGGCACGCCAGCTCTGATGGCGGCATTGATGCGCTCCACCGCCTTCAACACTACGAACAGACACAACAAATTAACAGTCATGCGTGAATTAAAGCGAACTGCAGGACAACTTTTTGTTGAAATGTGATGTGCGTACTCTTTAGGTAGCCTTCTGCAATCTCATTGGCCACGTCCACGCCGCTCTGCAACTCATCCCTCGTCAGTGCTTCTCCAGGAGACGCCTAATAATGAAGAAATCGAGTTAAGATTATGACGACGAGACTAGAGAAGGAGACGCCTCACTTTGTTTGCACGCTATTCCCTACCTGCTCTTTATTCTCTCGCTCGGCCTGCAGCTGTTTGAGGTACCAGCCTTTGTTCTGAGCCTGCAGATTCTGCAGCCCCATGGCTTTGAGGGCCTCATACAACTTATTCTCATCGCCGCTCAGTATGGCCTGTTCAGCCGCGCTCAAGGCGTTGCTCACTGTTGGAGAGGAACGGTTGACATTTAGCTGCTGCACCGTGGAAACCGAGACGAATCTGTAAAACATGTGCGTTCACGTGACTTACCGTTGACCTTGTTGACGTTGCCCTGGATTTCAGCCTGGGTGAGAAGCTCGTCGTAGATGTCTCGCTCTGCGTCGGCGTTCTCCATTTGCTGTCAGAGCGAAAAAATGTGGCCAAGAGCAACGTCATTACACTTCAGCACTGCTCATCATCAAAGTAAAACGTGCTATCCAAAGGGGATATTTGTTCCTTGTTCTGATATTTGGCGGTAATTTTGGTCATTTTTTGGCTCGGCCCATCAGCAAAACAAACTTGTCTCTGACAGAAAATGCTGCTTAATATGTTGAAAAATTATTTTATTTTGTTCCTCCCCGGAATGTATGAAGGACTGAAACTGCCCAAATCAAAAACAAATTAATGACTCAATAAATAAATTAATATGGCATAAAATGCACCAAAAATAATATTAAAACTAAATGTATTCGTCAATTAATGTATAAAAAGTAACTTGTAAAATGATATTTCTGTTTTATCTTGGTTCTTTATTTATTCATCGTTGTATTAACTCCCCTTATTTTTTGATTTATTCATTTAATTATTTTTTCATGTATTATTAGAAAACAGAAATATCAATTTATGTCACATTTTCTAAATTAATTCATGTTTTATTATAATTTTTAAATGTATTTAATTGCATATTGATTGATTTATTAATTGATTTTGGATTGTGGCTGTTTTGCTCCTCAACCTCAGAGCCTGCATGAAATGCACAAAAAGCGATGTAGCCATTAATTAATGCATAAAAACAAAAACATAAATTAACATTTCTGTTTTAATTTGCTTCTGTGTATATTTTTTAATTAATTATATATTTTACACAGAATTATACATTTATGTCACATTTTTCAAACTTAATTAATGCCTACATTTGTTTTGATTATATTTTTTTGGGTGCATTTAACAGCCTATTGAATCATTTGTTGACAGTGTCAGTCCATTACCCATTCTTTACTTGAGTCATTTCTGTTGCTCCACTGGTTGATGCACGCTCAGTATTTTACTGTCTGAAGCCAAAATGTTCGTCCGCTTCAGGCTGTATGTTTAATTATTTTCTAAGCAGAAAGTGGACAATTCTAAATTATATGGTTCTTTTATAGTTTCCCGAGGATAATGTGCCCCGGGCCACCATTATTTTCTGGACATGTGGCCATCTGAACCCTGTCACAGCCTTCACACACACACACAGTCGGAGATCACTCATCACTGAAGTTTAAAACGTCGTACCCGTTTGCGTGAGTTGGCCACCTTCTCTCCTTTGGCCTGGTACAGTGTGTCGTGGTACTGACGAGCAGAGCTGCTATCCAGGTTGACCAGCATGGCGTTGGGGTTCTGCATAGCTGCCACCGTCCCCTCTGGCACGCCGTGGTCGATGGCCTCGTTGATGGCGATCACAGCAGCGTGTACTGAGGATGGAGGAGAAGACGGTGAGGAGCAGCTCTATCTTCTGCTACTCATGTAGTTCTTGAACTTAAAGGAATGGTTTGACATTTTTGGGATATATGTTTATTTGGTTTCTTTTATTAAGCACTCTCGTGCCTGTCTGTTGAATAGGAAGCCACAACAACACAGCATAAGGGCTACAAGTAAGTTAATAATGACAATTTGTATTTCTTGGTTTTGTATGGATTAAACTTTAAACTTGAATATGAATTTAAATGCTGTTTACCCTTAAAATTAGTAACTGTGAGTGATGTTGATACATAAGACTGCTTTTAACCTGTGGAAAAGAAAATTCTGATCGTAAATCGACTTTAAAGTATATAGATGAAGTAGAAGTGGAGCAAAAGAGGAAAAAGAAAGAGGTTTCTCAGGTAACTGACAGATCCAAATAACGGCTGTATTGACCCCCAGTGGCTTAAGGACATTTGTATCGGTTTCATAATGAAAGCACGGGTTAACTAAACCACAATCTGCAGCTACCAGCTCCCTCCGCCCTCTATCCCCCCACCCCAGTGTCATCTGAGCCCCCTCTCACATGCAGCTTCGTCCACGGACAGCTCATTGGCCAGGATCCCGCCGATCTTGCTGAAGGCGGGCATCTGGATGCCATACTTTTCCAGCTCACTCTTCATGTTGTTGATCTCCTCCTCTGAGAGAGAGAGAAAGAGAGAGAGAGAGAGAGAAGGCAAAGCAGCAGGAACAGATCGATAGAGCAGAGGTGAAAAAAGGAAAAAAAAGAGGGGGGGGGGCAGACTGGGTTAGGAAAGTGAGAGGCTGTCACGCTCTGTTTCTGGCTCGTGTGATAATCAGATTTCTGACTCTGACTCTGGCTCTGGGACAGGGAGCCAAGCGGGAACTCAACTGACAGGAAAAAAAGCTCTCACAATTACTAATGACTTTCACATTTCCAGCAGCAGCTCCTCCATACCGCGGGCTCCTGAAAAAGAAGGCCTCCTAGTCCTCCTTCTGAGCGCCACTTCTTATTATTCAGGGTGCAGACAAATTGAAAAACATTTTAAAACTTGATGTTAACTCTGGCAAAATGGTGACATCTGGATTTAAGATGACATAATTAGGTTAACGGTGGAGGTGGGTGGGTGGGTGGGTGGGGGGGGGGCCTGCAGAATGTGAAAAACAGATGCATGGACTCGTGTTTACACACACACACACACACACACACACACACACACACACACACACACACACACACTCTTACCAGTGAAATCCACTTTCCCGTACAGATCCTGGATCTGAGGGGCCAGGCCGAGCTTGAACAGGTACAGGCTGGAAAACGGGACAGAGACACAATGAATAAAGAGACACTTTGTGAGGGGCGAGGATACGTCTGAATCATGCTGCAGAACATTGAGAGGCAGATGGGGGGAATAATAAAACATATGCACATTTTTTGTTTGCTCAGCTACCGACACAAAGTGAGGTGAAACAATGAATCTGTGCTGCTTTTCAGGGAGTATGTGAAGCTAATAAACTAATAAAACGTTGCATCATGTTTTGACCTGAATGGTAAAAATTATGTGAAGTATGCTTTGTTTGATACAGTCGTGAAATAATTTATCCAAGAGGAACAACTGCAGTAGGATCCACATTTTTGGAGATACGGACTACAACACTAAATTATGTTGTTTGTTTTCTGTGGTAAAACTAATGATCACACTCCTGTGGCATCTGGGTGTTCCTGGTTTGCGCGGCCTGGAACGCGGGCATACACAAACACATACAAACTGTGTGCCTCCACTCTGCAGTTTGGCTCCTGCGTCCATTTTACCTGAGGTGGAATGCTCTATTAAAAACAAACGGCTCCGTGCCTCGTACCACCAAATGCCTCTCTGGTGAAAAACTGCCCTGTTCACCTCATAAAAATGTCACAGACTTGAAACACGGTCAGACCACAGACGTGTACAGACCACAGGGAACACACACACACACACACACACACACACACACACACACACACACACACACACACACACACACACACACACACACACACACACACACACACACACACACACACACACACACACACACACACACACACACACACACACACACACACACACACACACACACGGCCTGTCAAGTGAGTTGTTTCAACACTGCTCACACAGTCCAGTGAATGAGGAATTCACGTGATTGCTACACAAACTTAAACGAAACAGCACGATTTACGTGATTGTACGATCAGACACAGGCCCAAAGGAAGAGGCACAAAAAACAGTGAGAGTACCTGAGTGCGTGTATACAGTAGATGCAGCGTGGCATGTTCTTTCTGTCGTATATGTCCGTGGTTTCAGGGTAGAAGATCTGAAACACAGACAGAGACATTGAGTCAATCAGAGAAGCACTTTCAGCAGCTCCATGACAGCATGACAGCATGCCAGCGTGTCGCAGCATGCATTCAAGAGTGATCCAGGCTATTAACGCAGATGAACGGGGAGGGGGGGTACACGATGTAAATGTTCATTAACACGCCCTGGCATTGTCTCTGCGGCGCGGCTAAAATAGCACACTTGAAGGCGGTTACTTATTTTCTGTCGCAGTTGCCCACTGATAATATTTTTGGGCTGATACCGAGTTTCCCCTGAGAGGACATGGTGGAAAGTTCTCAGAAAAGCACAATAACAAGCCACTGTTTACTTAAAAAAGAAGCATTTCAACGAATGAAATACACATGCACAGAAAATCAACGTGCACTGACTGGAAATGTTTGTGGCCATTTATTGTTTTGAAAATATTATAATGAAGTGACATGGAAAGCAATTAAAAGCTCCAACATTTAAGAAAATCAGCCCACTTATATCTCAAATATTGAGGTTTTTTTTGACGGCACGGTGGATGAAAAGTCTTTCCTTAAGAGCAACTACAATACTGTGTGACGCAGATCTACTGTATCTTGAGAGAAATTGAAGTCAGTGCAAGTTAATTTTCATACTGTGCTCAAATTATCCGGCACCAACTGATGCCTTAAAGGTAGGAAATCAATCTAAAACCAAATTAATTAAATAATAATTCAGAGTTAATGTTACATAAACGCAGCTAAATCATGCAAAAGTGATGCGGTTCTTCAAGACAAAGAGACTTGTACCATATAGATGAAGTAGCTAAAATTCATTTACAAAAAGCTCTGGTAACAAATGAATGAATACAGAAACCTCATGTGGTCTGAGGGAACAGCTGGCTACTAAAATAAGGTTCAGTTGTAGGTACATTTTCATGCGACACGAAGGTGTGCTGTTCAATGCTTTTGTTGGTGACACAAACGGACGGCTCACCTTCGGCAGTCCCTTCTCTGACATGGCGTTGAGCCACTGGATGACGTTGTCTGTGTGTCTGAAATGAAGACCCGTCGCCTGTAAGAGAGAAAAACCAAAAGTCAGAACACAACAAAATTTAAAACCAACCGACAACAGGAGCTATAAACTGAGGCCCACACTCAACAAACAGCTGCAGGTTACAGTGCAAAGCAAGGAAACACACATGAAACACAGCGTCGGTGAAGACCACAATGATCTCACTGTGTTTTTTTGTGGACAAACACCATGTCGACCCGTTGCTTCAAAAAGGGTCTGGTTTGGCGTGTGAACTCTTTAGAGAATTTGATTGACACTTACAAAGTTATTAAGTTGCTGATCAGGGTCAAGAAGAAGGTTGAAATAGTGAAAAAGGGGCAACGCTGTTTGATTTCACCGGTGTCGCCTTTAGAGGCATCATGTCGGTTCATTTTGTTGGATTTACTGTGATTTGATAGAATACCTGCCGTGCCAGTATTGTAGGTTGGTATCTCAATATATATATATATATATATATATATATATATATATATATATATATATATATATATATATATATATATATATATATATATATATATATATATATCATGCAGCTATTCGTGGACCCAAGAGGAGGATCTTTTCATTGGCATCACCACCAAGGTTTGATCTTCAACTGGACAATTAAAGGCCGGATTGCTTCATGACTTGCGACAGATACTCATCGATTAGACTTTACTAAGTCAGACTCCAAGCAGGTGATGTTTGTTTCCAATGTAATCTCCTTAACAGCAGAGTTATTTCAAAGCACACTACTTGGCCTTAGAAATGCAGCTACACAGGTGGTTGACCCATGACACCATGATGCATAATCAAATGCTCGTTTTTACCTTGTAACGCGTCTGCTCCCGGTCGTAGATCTTCTTGAGCGAGACGGTGCGTGGGGCAAAGAAGTTCCCCAACTTGGCCAGGTAGACACCGTTCCTGAGCCCCTCCTCGAGCTCCGTGGTGGGAGGCAGCTCCTCGTCCAGACAGGCCTCCATCCATCTGAAGGGAAACATACGTTCAGATTTAAATGCACAGGCTTAATTACTGTTGGTGAAACTTCTACAGGACAACTGAGACAGAACCTCAAAGGGATTTTATTTCACAAATGTGTCCCGGTATTCTATAAAATGTCTACTTGTAGTTAACAGTAACTGATGACAGACATATTTTTAAGATTAGACTCATGCACACAAGGTGTAATGTGTAGTCAAATCTAAAGATGTTGAAGCAGAGCGGCTGCATAAAACTGAAACTGAAAATGCTGCTTTGATCGTGTTAACATTTCCGTTTGAGAGTAAAGATGTTGAGATGTACGCAGGATAGATAATATATATTTTTTACATTCATTTAGTGATTCAAGTGATTTGTCCTCAGGTGAAAGGTCTCTTATTTAATTTAACTATGATTGCACCTTTATGAATATATGTGACAACCAACAGCCTGCACCAACAGGTCAAATTTCAATACTTTCAACAAGTACAGCTAAGGCTGAGAGACAACACTTTTGACTCACAGACTGCAGGTGAGATTGA
The DNA here is from genome assembly GCA_004119915.2 of Collichthys lucidus. Taxonomy (NCBI): domain Eukaryota; kingdom Metazoa; phylum Chordata; class Actinopteri; family Sciaenidae; genus Collichthys; species Collichthys lucidus. The sequence goes on from CM014081.1 coordinate 2,474,647, forward strand.
TAAGAGAGTTAATCAGGTCAACATCTGAGAAGCCCATTCTTCAGAGAAACATTATTGATTTACAACATAACGGCAACGTTATTTTGCTTAACGTAGAGACAAATGAAGCCAACACAGACGGCCAAATTCCAAAAGAGGTTCTTTCAACAGCTACTCGAGGCCAAATACGTTACGATTTGCATATGACTCACGTACAAACTTAAAGCTATATATACTTAAGGACGTGGACATTTGAATGAAAGGTGGGTGTTGTCACAGGTAGCTTGTTTAAACAACCAGCCTGCCTCAGCTCCACCCACGCTCCACATCTTTACCCATCTTTGGGATCAGTCGGAAAACGGCAGGCTGCCCAGGTGGTGAGGATCGTTGGCACTACGCTCTGAGCTTCATAACGGGTTCTTAGAAACCTGTGGGTGACGTCATGGAGGCTACTTCCATGTTTTATACAGTTCATACAGTTTATACAGACTTAAAGATGAAGTCTTAAATCGTGGCAGTCAAACTGATGCCAGACTGAGAAGAAAGTAAACTGATCTTCACTTTAATGAACCAGCAGAGTTTTTAATACCAATCCTGCTCAACTTCCCGTTAATCATTTGACTAATTCATCTATATGTTATTACAGTAAATAAGGAGCTCTAAGGGAGGATCATTACTCATCATGTTTGAGATTAACATGGTTGAGTTTAACCCTTCAGTGCTGTCATGCACCACCGGTAAAGATCTATCTGTCCCTGCAGTTCCAGGATGACACCTAACGTGGCCTGTGGTAACCTCCTCCCCCTCAACCTTCCTCACGTGTGACGATTTGTTTCTTTTAAAGGTCATATTGTGAAGTCACATTCCTGCAAGGTGCCCTCCTCGGCTCTGAGCCACAGAAAAAGAAGACACGCTGCCTGGTGGACTGGATTCCACCACCTCATGCCATCACCGTCCAGTAACTTTGGACAAAAGCTAGTCCATTTAACTTAATTCTCGACAGTCTGTTAAGAGTTCATTTCTAAAGAGGAGTCACAGCTTTCTTGTTCAGGGAACTCGTTACTTTAATTCAATCTGCTTATGTAACTAAGATTTTAAACAAGAAGAGGGCATGAACTTGTGTCACTGCATGGTCACTCGCTGTTGGATTTTAAAAGGGTTGACAACAAAACCTGATATTTCTTTTAGAGGTATCTAACTCCACTGTAGCCAGAATTATAAGGTGGATTTTCTTTTAATACTAATGATGATATTAAGCCTCAATTATAACCAATGACATTCACTTAGCAACACAGATTTGGACAACTGGGTCAGAGGTGACTGCAAAAGTAGAGTTTTCCTCTGCAGGCAACTGTGCAGAAAATCTACTTTGACTTTATTTCTTCTTTATTACACATGAGCACTTTCTTATGTGATTTTATTCCTAAAGAAAGTCTTTTAAACTAGTCTGATTTTCTGTCCGAATCAACTGTAAAATGCATGTCTGGCTGTGCTGTTCCACAAAGTAATAAAAATTAATAGCTACATATCATAAAACAAACACTGTGAGGCAGTAGGTGTCTGCCCTGCTTTATTAATGCCTCTAAATATCAGCTCCGATTATGAAGAAACCTTGAGTTTATCGTCGGCTGTGAGGAATTTCACAGTGTGAGGGCAGATGGAGTGAGGTCAAACATGGCCTTTTGAAAAAGGCAAACAGTCTCTCTCTTTTCATCTGCTAAGGAAACACTCCCACTCTTCTGTAACTGAGGTCTTTGTCGAGCAACAACAAGGTTAACTATATCCTGAGTGAGATTAAAAGATTGCTTTCCTCCTACAGACAGAGCCCCCCTGACAGACCTTCAAATCCACGCTAAGCTTAAAACTAAACCCGAGTCCTCTCCCTGGAAAAAACAGACTCATTTTCAGGGATTTCCTAACTTTTTTTTCGATTCTTGTTGAGACACTTGGTCCTCATACAAAATACACCCACACTTTGCAGCGCACAGGGCAGCTGAAACTACTTCCCTCCCAGGAAGTCGTGACATGGGGTCTCTAGACAGGCCTGCTATTGAGGCCGAGGTGACTGACCCCGTGGAGCAGGGCCTGGGCCTGCCAGCCAGGAACAACCCCCTCCTTTCACTCCACACTGGGGCAGTGAAAGGCTCCATAACGACTGCAAACTAATGGCTCTTTTATCAGGGCTACACACCCTTTTCCAGGCTAGCACAAACACGAACACACCCTCCTCTTAACCAGTAAGGACGTTAGCTATGAATGAGATTTTAATGTCAAGAGCAGCCAAAAGAAATGTCAGGCTGGGATTGTGACATAAACAGACATGTCAAAAAAGAATAAGCCACAAATATGAAAGCATTGTCTGGAATCTCTGGAATTACTCCATCAGGCGAGAGATATGAAGGTGTAAAACACGACATTCATGTCAAACCATACAGAGCAAAATAAATATCACACCTAACACCTTCCTTGTTGTAACTACAAAATTTCAGTTGCCAAAGCAAATACAGGTGAACCAGCTGCAAACATCCAAAGGAAATCTAATATTAATGTTAAAATAATCAAACTAGCTATACAGGCTGTCAGTATTTGGTTTAGTTTGTTAATAAACCACTACAAATATGGAAATTAGAACATAAATTACACTTTTATTACACTTATTGCACAGCCACATAGCCACAAAAACAAGCAATTATCTATTATATTAGTCAGATAACCAGCAAATACAACAGATTTTACAAATAATTATAACTTAAAAGTAAGTTTTTATTTACAAAAAAAATTAATAAATAAATAAAATAAAAAAATAAATAAATCAGCACAATTGTAACCAGGCTAAGAACTAGGCAAAAGCTAACTAGCTAGGCTTAGAACTAGCCTAGCTAGCCATAAGCTAACTAGCTAGGCTAAGAACTAGGCTAACTAGCCGAAAGTTAACTAGCTAGACTAAGAAGTAGCCTAACTGTCTAAAAGCTAGCTAGCTAACTAGCTAGGCTAAGAACTAGCCTAACTAGCTAAAATTAGCTAGGCTAAGAACTAGCCTAACTGTCTAAAACTAGCTAGGCTAAGAACTAGCCTAACTGTCTAAAAGCTAACTAGCTAGGCTAAGAACTAGCCTAACTAGCCAAATGCTAACTAGCTAGGCTAAGAACTAGCCTAACTGGTTAAAAGCTAACTAGCTAGGCTAAGAACTAGCCAAACTAACTAAAACTAACTAAGCTAAGAACTAGCCTAACTGACTAAAACTAGCTGGGCTAAGAACTAGCCAAACTAACTAAAACTAGCTAGGCTAAGAACTAGCCCAACTAACTAAAACTAGGTAGGCTAAAAACTAGCCCAACTAGCGAAAACTAGCTAGGCTAAGAATAGCCTAACTAGCTATAAAGCAGCTGAATACAGTTATTTATTTGTTAACATCATCAAACGCACTCATTAATACAGAACCTTTAATAGTTTGACCTTCTTCAGGTACCAAACTACAGTCTACAGAGTAACCATGGTAAGCTACAGTAGAGTCATGGTGGTTAACTGTAGTTAGCATAGCTTCGGTGTAACCATACACTTGTATTTTCATATCATTGCGATAAGACTGGATTAAAGACTGTCATACAGTTCGGGCGCATTCACGTCATATCATGCAGACCATAAATATGCACAGACACATGGGAGAAAATGTTTACCACAGCCTCCTTATTATCACAAAATGTCTGTGGTGAAATTACACAGTGATAATTTTAAAAAAAGGCCCCCAGAGTGCGAAACCAATATCACTAATGATAAACATCATTAATGACACCAAAAAACGGAAACTGTATATCACATAATGTCTGCGGGGGCTCTATGATAATCAGTCTATTACCTATGACAGCGGTTTTCAAAGTGTGAGGCGCGCCTCCCTTGGGGGGTGCCAGAGTCGTGGCGGGGGAAAAAAATAAAAATATTACAAAGATATGTGTCTCATCACTGTGCGATGAAAACTCGGCGAGCTAGCCCCAAAGAGTAGCAAAAAAATCCACAAAACGATACAGTATGTCTGATCTTTGCTGTTTCGTGTCAAAAGTTCTATTTCAGCATGAGAAACGCTGCTAATGTCTCCTGCTATGTCTCTGCTTTAGTTTGAATCAGTCACGAAGCTCCTGGTTGTTACATAAAGACAAAGAGGCTTTGACAGTGAAGTGAGACCTCTTGATTCAATATAGCACCTTTGGGTTTACTTCATTCTGGATAGTCATTGGTGGGTCAAAGGTGAATGTGGGTGGTACTAATCGATTCTCCTGACTCTGATTGGTCGACAGGTGACAGGTGTCAATCATCCACACTCTGTGTTGTTTTAGCTTTAGCAGCACCGCTAGCTGCTACCTGCTGCTTCATATTCTTTAATACCGCTTGTTTCAAACATCGCGTTGTATTAAAACTCGAAGTCTTTTTTCCTCCTCCTTAAATTGTGTTTTTTTAAGTGAAGATGTTTTTAAACAAAAATGTGTTTAAATGTTAAATATTAAATATTAAAATATTTGAGCACATTCACAAATAAAGATATTTAAAATGTTTTTACAAGTATGTTTAAAAAAGATGTGAATGGCATGATGTCCATAGTTAAGTGGTTATTGTTTCTTTCCGATAAATAGTATTGTCATGTGCAGTGCAGACCATGCAACTGAGAATGCAAGCTATGAATCAGATGGGATTTAGGATTTGCCATGTCTAGCAAGTCTCCCTAAAATTGACTAGAATGCAGGAAATTGCATCAAAGAAATACAAAATCTCCTAAGTTACTTCTAAGTTAGGAGTACCATGACACAAACAGGAAGGCAATTGCTAAAGAATTCATTTCATGCAAAGACAGTAGGAGGAGTACTTTTGGAAGTTTTGAGTAGGGGTTGGGAGTAACCAGATTCCTTCCCTGGCCTGAGCACCATCCCTCCAAAGTTTGGTGCATCTCTGTTCTGTTGGTTTTGTGTAATCCTGCTCACAGCCACACTGCACCAAAACATGACCTCATTGGTGAATAGTTGGTGGACAGTGTTTAATTTTTCTGTCTTGTGGTGGGTTTTCAATATTCGTTTAATTTCTGTCAGATGTTTTTTAGTTTCACTTTGTATTGCATTCTTTATTTGTATTGTGTTGTGCTATATAAATAAAGATGGAGTTAGATGTTGGGGAGTTCTTTGACAGAAAATTGAAGACTCAAATCCTGCTTCCAAACTACCATCACCAGTGATAGCAAGTAAGCAAGTAGCAAGTAAATGTTTCTTCCACTTTTTGTTGCCAGGCTGGCAACAGGCCTTCAGCTGTTAGCCATAACTTGCCAAAGTTGATTGAGTGGTCAGAGCATTTGAATTATTTCTAGTTATACATATATATGGTTAATTTTCCCGATAATCAATGCAGATAATTTCGCTCATGTGCCACCCCTAGAACACCCCCACTTTTTAAAGCGCTGTGACGCCCCTGAGTGCTAATCTGGTCAGAAATCAATAAACAGCTTCACTAACATGTGAAGTCAGAACTCAACACATTATAGACAATATGTGTATGATTATAATCAGGAATATTTAGCATATCCTGTGTTAGACTAAACAAATGTGCACAGGCTAGATGGAGAGTTCTAATCTCTCCTGTCTCTGCATCAATAATGCATCTCGTCTTCAAAAGGTCAAGTGATTGTTTTAATAACATGAATGAAATAGTGCTACAGCACAGGAAAACATGGAAGCACAGATAATCATTATCTCCTCTCTCTGGAGAGGAAGTCAGTGTCGTGGTTCAGAGGTCAGTCTCATAGGAAGAGCTCCGCTACGACCACTGTCTCTCCAGGAAGACGCAGACACCTCGCCGTCTCCGGAGGTACATCCTCTGTTCTCCTGCACAGTTTACACGTGTACAGTACAGAGTTTTTGTCTGCAGGGGGGCCGGTAATAAAGTTTACCGATGGCGATGAATAAACTTCGGTTACATACTTCCCCTTTCCTGGGTTTCACTCATCGAGCCACAGGCACAATGCCTCTGCAGCAGTTAATGTTTAATAAAAGCAACGACAATATCAGACTTGAACTAACAGACCACAGGCCTTGTTATTGTAATGCTAAGGGGCATTGTTCTGTTGTCCCTCTCTGGGAGCGGCCCTAATAGGTTTCATTGCTTCATTGTGTGGAGAAGCTGGGTCAGGGCTGTAAAGAAACAATGACAATCTGTGTCAAGTGTGCGGCAAGGGGATGCGTCTTATATTATATGATCCATCATATTCAAGTGATTAAAGACAAAGGTCGCTTTAATGTAATAAAACTGAGTTGGAGTTCAATTTAATTCAATCAGATAGTCTGTGGAAAGAATGTTTCTATGTAACGGGAGTGTCCGAACAAATTAAGCCAGATTTTTAGTCTCAACATCTTTTGTCCTGCAAGTGACCAAAACAATCCTTCTCTGTAAATATGGAAGCCAGCATCAGTCGGAGAATCTTAACCACAGTGAGTGCATAAATGGCTGTGGCCTAACTGGAATTACACACCTAGACGTCTGCTCAGTCATGCAATTTATTTCTTTAGGCATCAACACACAGTTTGTTTTCTGAGTTTACCTGCAGATACGTCACCAAAATCAGCTGGACAACATTAAAAACAAAGTCCCATAAGCTTTCACACAGAGAGACATAAAAGCTTTAATTAACATTAATGATTTATTAATGAGTTAGTGTGGTGGGAGAGCAGATGAACTTGCTTCCTGTCGGTGTTTCACAATAAAAACCCTCCAGCAAAAGGAGCCAATTATGTCATTTACCGTGACACAGAGCTGCAGGAAAGGTTGGTGGATGTAGATATGCTCCAGTTGTTTATAGTTCTCTATAGTTGATTAATTGATTTGTTGATAGAAGTAAGGATTTGACGCTGTTCTTCGGGGCACAATTTGACTGTTTGAATAAAGCAGTTTGAAGACATCACCGTGGGTCTCAGTGAAGTTATGATGACACTTTTCTACTTTTTTATCCATCCATCTGTCTATTTTTTGTAACCGCTTATCCTTATCGGAGTCACAAGGGGCTGGACCCAGCTGGCTTTGGGCACCTATGATTGAACTACAAATCAACAAAATAATTGATAAACACCAATTTCAATTTCAACATTTTCTACATTTTACCGCCTTATTGTCAGAGATCCTCTAACACCTCAAACCAAGACTTTAAGCAACCAATGAACCCCACCCTGAAGTTATGTCAAAGAAATTGTGCATGGAAAACTAACCCAGAAACACATAAAACTGTTTTTAGGACAAATATTACACTATTCCTAGACAACAGAGGGAGTGCAGCGTGATATAAAGCAGGAAAAGGTTGAGGAATGGTTCAACAATGTCCCGTTGTGTATTATAAATACATCTGGGTGCAAAAACGAAAGACACACACACACACACACACACACACACACACACACACACACACACACACACACACACACACACACACACACACACACACACACACACACACACACACACACACACACACACACACACACACACACACACACACACACACACACACACACACACACACACACACACCTCCCTGTCCTGTTTTCAACCACCCACCTCCTCCATTGTGATGATTAACTGGAGTCTAATTAAAAACCGAATGTTAGGCATTCAACTGCGAAGACAGTCTCTGTTTGAGGTCCAAGTGCAAAGGAAAGGAAAAAAGGATGGAAGGAAACATGGAGGGAAGTGACAAGAGGGAACACACACATGAAAAAAGAAGATGTGAGAGCCAAGTTGTCCATTACATGCTTTGCTGCAACACTGGAATCTGTGCACCTACTGACCTCGTCCTCTCAGCACTCTCAAACAGTTCGATAGCAGCTGGCCTGAAACTGTACTCACTGTGCGGCTGCGTGAAATCAAAGCTTAGTGTGTTAAAAGTGAGAGGAAACAAACAACCATATTTCCTATTTCAGTCAAGCATGAGGTGCATACTACAACAACACTCACAGCTCGTAACACTGACCTCTTTGTGTGTGTTTGGTCAGCAAGAGCCTTGGAGAGATACGGTAATATTAACTCCTAACAGTGCACCTGCATCATTAAGTCTTTGCAAACTAAAACATCTTGATAGATCTTGTAAGTTAGAGCTGAAACAAGCAGTACGAGTAGCAGAAAGTCATTCACAAACTGATAATTGCTAAGCAATTAAAAGTTTCAGGTTTGAAGTCAGGGGGGACACTCCGAGGTCGCAAGACCGGTTTGAAAAAACCATACCCACTTAACTAACCAGACTTTGGTGTTTTTCTAATGAATTACTGAATACTGCTTGTAAAATAATCCACCAAACACCAAAAAATAATCGTTGTAGAAGACATTTGGGTTCACAAGTGAGAATACATTTTTTTAAAAAGCCATCGACATTCACAGTCCACTTTTCTAAATCTGAGGTTTCGCTGATTTCGAGCTTTACGTGGTTAAACTGAATATTTGGGGGGAAATGTTGGACTGTTGTTTATATTTTTAAACAAAACAAACTGCCAAAAAAAGAATTATAAGGATATGAAAATGGACTCTTGAGTAATTTGATGCAGAAATCAGCATATCAGCATCAACGCTGACAAGAAAGCTGAATTATAAAAGTAGTTCAACCAAAGTTAGCGAACGTGCATATTTAAAATGTGCTTGTTTAAATTAACACTAATGGTTAATGCATTATTTAGACTCTGATTCAATGCATCATATTTCATGTTTTAACGCTGTCTATTGGATTTAGTTTATGACACTTTTCATGTAATAAAAACAGGACTGGTAATGGTTGCGACCTTCGACCCACGTGGTGCTGGAAGGACCTTATCCACCACATCTGACCTCTGGACTTAGAGTCATTACCATCCCCAGCTACGCTCACCTGAGTGCAAATACCAGCCGAGGGGCTGACGTAGAAATCTGCAGGCCTGAGGTGGGGAAGGAGGAGAAGGAGGAGGTGATAATCAGTCAGATTAAACTGCAGCGTCAGCTCAGCTCTCCACGACTGACAGGTTTCATCACCAACGTGGGATTCAAAGACAGTTTGCTGTGTGAATATCCAAACCTGAGGAATAACTTGTAATCTCAGGTTTCACAGGCAGACAGCCAGGTGAGAGGAGAGGCGGTGGTGGTGGTGGTGGAGGAGGGGTGGAGCTGATCCCTCTCTCTCTCTTTTCAATCCCTATTCATTCCCACATTGTCGACTGTTGAGGTTGCATGACTCAGGCCTGTTTACTGCCTCAGCAGGTAACATTTACACAGCGCTCAGCAGTGTGTAGACACGGACCTCAAAGGCACATTCAAAAGCAGAGTTGTGTTGATTTAAACAGGCGCTCCACAAGATTACAGTTATTGTGTGCGTGTTTATGCCTCTGAGAATCAGATCTTTATTCCACTTTACATCCATGCTGACACTGTGGTAGTGAGGACGACCACGTCTGTATGTTGGTCCAGAAATATCTCGACAAACGCTGGATGAACTGTCATCAAATTAAGTCGACATTGATGGTCTGAAATCTTTTTATTCTCACTATCCAACACTTTTTATTTAGTTTTTTATTTCTAGATATGTCCTTCTTTAACTGTTTTGCTCTCATTTTTCTTCTGTTGCTTAAAAGTAAACCACAAATAATAAAAGTCTCATATTTTCACTATTTTCTGAGTCAGTCCGTCTATAAAATGTGCGAAAATAGCGAAGAAAACAACCACCACAGTTTCCTGAAGCTGAAAGTGACGTCTTCAAATGTCTTGTTTGGTTCAAACCAACAGTCTAAAAAGCCAAAAATATTCAGTTTGTTATTATAAAAAGAAAACAGGCACATATTCACATTTGGAGCCAGAGAGGAAGCTGAAACTTGGTTGGTTTCTTAAATCGGAGAAAACATAAAGAAAATGTTGTTTCCAGGGAGAGTCAGCCATCGCCAGGATCAGTCACCAGAGGACAGATTGTATCACCATGAAAAGGTTTGGCCACGTCACTCCTTGGCCCATTGTTCTCCTTGGAGCAGCACAATGTCGGGATCTGACATTACATAACACCCATTGCAGCAGCAGCGGCGGCAGCTACACACAGGAGTGTTTGGAAACTGTTTGAAAACAGGAAATTACAGGCGAATGGCCAAAGCTTCAGGAGGAACTGGGCTGGTGAGAAAGATGGAGCTTCTGTAAAGCTTTAAAGTGATGTTGCAAGACAGTTCAGCTGTGATCCAACTTCAATTTAAAATGAGAATCCAGAGAGAAAAAGGAGCCTTTTGCTACCGTTTGTGTCGAGTCCCCTCCCGCCTGTCATTTTGCAATACACAAAGTGAGTAACATCCTTTCACATAATCTATATTTTGCAACATTTTTTTGCACAAACTTGTCCAAGCAGAATTTGTAAACTGACATGGAGGGATGGAGGAGCATAGTAGTCGAACGCAGCAACGGTATGAAAACACTCGACGCTGCATAATGGATAAAGATAAAACAGAGATTATCTTCTCTGTTTGCTGCAATGGATTATCTCACTCTCTTCTTGTCTTCTTAACACAAACAGCTTCTCTTGAGAAGAAGATTAAAACACAGAGACGCTGCACAATCATGTAAGCTCCCACAGTCTTGGTGTGTTGAAATTTTGGTTATCATGTCACAACTTGATAAAGTCTGTCTGACTCTGACAACATAAACTACAGTGTTTAGCAACGAGAGCAGCATCCTGCGTTCATGCAGGTATTTTCCCCAGGAGAGGTAGAGTTTGCTAGGAGAATTCAACCTTATTGCTTTATAATGTTATGGAAGATGCAAAATGTCATGTTTTTTAACACATTTGAACAAACACGAAAACTCGAAAAGATTTCCACCCTGAGGCATGTTACCTCACTGTGATGTAATCCAATAAAAATACCACTGTGATATTTGTGCCTGTTGTCCAAACAGCAACAATCCTCTCAGGTTAAACGCTGGTCATTCTTTAGTGTCAGTTTTTTTTTAAACACAAAGGGTTAAACCTTCTTTTTTTTTAAGTGGATTTTTCTTTCGTAATTTTGTCATCCATCACTCAAAGCTCACATCTCTGCTGTCACGCAAACAAAAGACGCACACACGCTGTTACTAATGACCTAATCAGGATGGATTGCACGTTCAACCAGAGCGAAGGAAAAACACAGCGACTTTGCATCACAAAGCACAGAGTCAATAAAACACCAACGTGTTGGGCTGTCAGGTCGGTGACAGCGAGGAGGAGAAAACCCTGCCAACCAGGCAACAGGTAAACTCTGTTGTCACCACGCGATGCTTACTACACTCAACACTCCCACGGGACTGCAGTATTTTGATGAAAACCCTGAAACGTTCATGCGAACAGCACCAAGTCCTACGCAAGTCAGTCAGCAAAATATAATTATGATGAGGGGTGTTTTAGTCATGTACCAGTTTAACCTTTAAAGAAGACTCTTCTTTTGTGACTCTCTTTGCAGTTCAGTATCCCAATACAATCACAATAAGTGGTACTGAACTGAACATACAGAGGCTGAAAAGTGTTTTTAACTGTGTTATTTTGGATGCACTGCTGTTACATAATAAGTTTTACACAGATGGAATCAGACAGCTGGATGCCGTCCAAGGAACATAAGCTAACTTGAATTTACAACCCTGCTGGAGTATTCGCAACAGTCCTCCGACACCTTAAGAAACCCAAAAAGTCAAATAATGTCAAAGCAGAGCGTCTCTGACAAACAGGCACACAGTTACCCACAACGATACCACAACTGTGCCACACACAGCGATCACAACATGACAGACTGATCAGGTTTGAGGTTGAATGCTGAAGGGGAAACCCGACAGAAGCAAGAAGTCTTTCCAGTTATTTATCAGCTGCTTAGTAACATGCAAAAGAATAATTTGAATGATAGCGTTACGTAACAGCTAAAAGGTAAACACCTCGATCATGACTAAAGAATAAAGGACAATTGTCCAACACATCACTTGCTCTTTTGTGTGGGAGGTAAAGCTTAACATTTATCTCTAAAGATCAGTAAGTTTAAAGTGCTTGCAACCAAGAAATGAAACACAACTTCTGGTGTTTGGAACTAAAAAGGATATAACCTGATAATAGTGAGCTTTGCAGGTGCTGGTAGCCTCCTCTGGACAGAACTAGGCTAGCTGTGGTCTCCCTTTTCAGGTCTTTATAAGAAGACAGAAATTATATTTTTCTTTTAACAGAAGAGAAAAGAGAACCAAGACCTTCCATGACCTCTGTCGGAAATAAGAAAAAAAACTGATCCAGCAACCGATGTTTCATAGAGGTTATTTAGATATGTAAGACAGTGTTACACATTTTGAGGTTTAAACATGTGACAAAAAAGGGGCGTTAATTTACTTCTGCTGGACAAAGAAGATGTGTCCAAATGCAATGACTCAAACGTTTCGTGTTTTGCAATGAGACCTGATCTCGTCCAAATCTGGTTGAAATAATTCATTTTTAAAAAACTGAAATTTGATGCTAAGATAACAAAGTTTTAAGAGATTCATAGAATATTTTAGTAATTTGGTTCAAAAAAGAAGCTTTAAATCAGTTCATTCTCCAAAATGCACATTTTTTTCATGGTTGCGTGGAACCCTGTCATTTAATTTTTTTTTTTTTTACACAAAACACTAATTAGACACCAATCTGACATCTGTGCTGTAAATAGAGCTGAATGTGAACCAGCCCGCTCCGTATTTCTTCTCACCACCTCACCACATTGACAGGAGGGCGGCTGAGCACCACAGACAGGGACGAGCAGCGATGTGCAGTGATGTGGTGAATGAATGAAGAGTGTTTGGGGGTAGTTAAGGTAGCAGCGACGAGGGCAGAGGAGGGAGGACGGAGGGAGTGTTCTGCATCACGTCAAGCAGGCTGGCACTGGTGGTGGAGAAAATCCCTGCTTTGGTTCAACGTTCGGCTCTGACTCTAAAGGCGTCATTACTTTAACTACATCTCACACTGTTCAGAGATGTCTAAACAAGGACTCCTACAGATTTAGTGCGGTGGGCAGAGAACACACACAATTCTAGATTGTTGGTTACCACATTTGTTTTGCTGTGGTCTGGTGGACAATAAAGTGACATTTTATTTTATGAAAATAAAAATAGCAAGACCAGGCCAACTTTACTGATTAGATCTTAAGTGATTCGTCAAATATTATACATTCAAATGAACGTAAACAAAGTGGATTTCACACATACGTCCGGCGTTTTTAAAACAATCTTGTCACTTGGGTCTAATTATCCTTCCAATTTGTTTTATTTACATTTACATTTCTGCAGATCCAGTTAATTACCAAGCTAATTGCAGAGATAAAATGTGGTGACATCACTGGAACCAGTGTGTCCAGTAAGGCAGCAACATGAGACCAAACACAGGCTGTAAACAAACCCTTCATTAGCACTTGAAACTGAAAGGGAACACACCCAAATGATCTGTCATCAAACGTCTATCATTTGTCTTTTTTGTGTCATCCTTTCTGATAGAGGTCTGAAGAAACTGGCGTTTGTTTGCAACCTGACTGATCGAACTATTAATTTACAAAAACCACCAAAAAAACCAGAAGAAAAGTCATTGAAGCTTTCTCTGTTTCTGCAACGGTTCAATATCAACTTGAAATATCAATTTAACTCTGTTGACGCCACAGAAACACTGTCATCTCCTCCCTAAAGACAAATCAACACTCCCCTTCTACTTTCACTCAGCACAGCTGTCACTGCGCGGTCACATTCGTATGGAAACCGGTTCACCTGTGGAACCAAACCGCTGTACGCCCAAACATCTGCTGAGTGAGGGTTCAATAAGAAGGAAGAAGAGAGGAGTGCGGATGAGATCCTGACTTCAAACGTTACCTCTGTGTCATGTATCATCAGCAAAACTACCTGGAAAGGTTTGCAGCGTGCTGGTGCGACGGGGAGGGAATATGCAGTCAGCAACAAGCACGGATCAATAAACACAAAGTAACCGTGCTGAAAACATGTCCAACGGCATTCCCAGAGAGTCTGAAGCAGCGAGTGAAAGAGTGAAAGGAGGAGAGAACGAGCAAGAATGAGGCTTGTTAAAGAAGTTGGTGGACAATTTCTGATCATTGATGAGTCACTTATCGAAAAATGACACTCAAAACGAGCTCTCGATGTGGGAAGTTGACAAAACCATCAAGGCGAAGACTTAGTAGATGAAACAAATGATGCAGTGAGCGATAAAGAAAGTAGTAACAGTTGTAGCCTTGTAGCCAAGCAACATAAGGAGCACATCTACTACTTGAAAAGAGACGAGCAGGCCACTGAGCATTCAAATATGGAGTGATAATGCACACAGCAGGTCCCTTTGATGGGAACATGAAAAAAAAAATGATAACACATAGTTTGCATCTCTGCGGTGAGCAAGAGCATAAAGATCTCCTCAAACGCACAGCTGACTGTCGTAGTGACAGCACCACAATGCATTCCTGCAGCAGGTACAGGTAGGCTCTCACACCCTGCCGTGCACCTGTCGGAGGCATTCCCATCATACTACACAGCGTCGGAACGCTCTCCAAGCATTCCTCTGAAGGCTCAGGTGTTCCTTGCATGTCCCATAGTAACAACATGGCCTACAGCTCACTCCCTTGGAATGACAGCAGGGTTAGCACAAGAGAAAACAGACAAACTAAACACTGGCTCTCCATGTTTTTTTGTGCATTTTGCTGCTGGAGACGGTGAGGAGAAGAGGTTGCAATCAGCAACTGCCCTGATAGATGCCACTAAACCCTACATACTGGTCCTTTAAAGGAGAACACATAAAATGTAGAAACAGGACCTTTATCAGGCAGAATATCTTTGCAAAGGAAGACACAGTACACATTAACTTTCAGCAGAGCACAAGTCAGCATCATGCCAGACAAAGGTGAAACTGTTCCAACGTGTCCCGTCACACTGTGTTGAGCCAAAGACCATGTTTGGTCATCGAGGATGTAGGAAAGCGAGCAAATCCACCCTGACCGATATGCAAATATGTCGGGGAAAACCCTGTCACGACACCGACTTAATGACTCAACAGTGCCAGGTCATTAACACGAAGGAGCCAAAAAAAACAGCACCTGTGATTTACACGAGTGTTCAAAGTAAAAAAAAACTAATTTGTTGCTTATTTGTGGTTTAACTCCTGATTTATACACACAGCAAGGACAAAAAGTTCTGGGATGCACTCACAAAGGCACAAATGTCAAGTGGAAGACAAAATATATATTCAGACAAAGCATAAATCATTCCAGGAATTTCCTGAAGATTACGGCTGGACAATAATAACAGAGCAGGTGAGACAACAAACGACACATGCCTCAGTCATACATAAACCACTCGGCTTTTCTTCTTCTTCTTTTTTTTTCCTTTTAATCAGGGCGCACAACCCTCACAGCACAGCACGGACTCCAGCACTCACACCGGAACCTGTTGCTATGACGACCGCAGGTTTCTGTGGCAACAGTGGGGAGATACTAAAATTAACAGGGACTGAGTCACTTCCTGTCTCGCACGAGCCTTCCTCTTTTAAAAGTGCGAGCACCACTGTGCACACTCGATTACTTTTAGTTACTTTTAGTCACTAAGAGTAATCGAACAAGGCTTTTAACGAGCTTAGACAACCAACACTGTGTGTGTGTGTGTGTGTGTGTGTGTGTGTGTGTGTGTGTGTGTGTGTGTGTGTGTGTGTGTGTGTGTGTACTGAGTAACCGACCTCAACTACTTCTTCATTAGTTTAAAGTGTCAATAGATAGCAGAAGTTTCGCTAGCTCATGTGGTAAAGTAATTTCTAGGTACATCACCAATGTCTTCATACTTTAGTGGAACTTTTTATGTATGTATAACAGCTCTCTGACTTTAAAATGTCCAAGAGTGGAGCTGCATTGACATCATTGACCATTCTACCACAACAGCAACAACGGCTCAGTTTCAGATCTAACGAGAGAAGACAAAGTTCTCAAAAGCGCGCAACTATCACGGGACATGGAAACCAGATAAAGCGTTTTTCATTCTGTGTCACAGCCGCTGCCAAGAGAGCAAGAAGGAAAGTTTGACAGCCCAGTCCAAAGCAACAGGTCAAAGAATTTTATCAGACAGGAGCATAAATAATCCGACAGTTCTAACTGAGGGTGAGCTGTGAATAAATAACCGCACCACTGGAGCGCGAATGGACTCAAAACAGATTTCAGTTGCCCTCAATGAGCGAAACTGCAACTACAGCTGGATGTGAAGCGATAGGCTGATTAATCGGTTAGATGAGCGACAGAAGATGAACGGATATTGACTTTTTAAGTCACTTTTTCATGCAGAAATGACAAAAATTCATAGTTTGTGAGAATTTGCTTAATTTCTTTCATTTTCAAGAGTAACACTGATCATCTTTGGAGTTTTGGACTTTTGGACGGACAAAGGGAGCTATTTGACTTTAACTTAACTTTCTTTGGCTTCTAGGAGGCCATTATGCCATTTTCACCATTTTTATTAGTTTGTTGACCAAACAGTAAATGGAGAAAATGATCTCTGCGTGAATTGATGATGAAAAGTTGAAGCCACATTGCTTTCAACACTGCTGAATTCTTTAGAAGGATGACATCCAGTGAATAAATACGGAGTTTCCAGTGTGTTTGTGCAAGAATCTGTAAATCAGAGCCAGTATCATCACAGGATCTTCCCCCTCTGTCTTTCTTTGAGCAGCCTGCAGAGGTTCAGCCAGCTCGCAGGCAAACTTTCTTCCAGCTCTTACCTTTTGGCTTCCTCCAGGTGACACAGGTACTCGTAGGCCATGTTCTGCTGCCGCCGTTCATCCATCTCCTCCGCTGTGAGCCGCTCCACACCATCCAGGACAGCTGGAGCCCAAAACAAACAACAAAATGAGACTTTCAAGCAGCAGCAGAAGAAAGAGGAATGCATGTAATGATTTAAAGCAATATCACATGAAAACTCTGGATCTCTTTGGTGAATTTAGAAAGAATAATTCATGTGTGTTGTGTTATTCTTTAGATTTTGGCCAATTTCTTAACAAATAGCTGTTTGTCTTGGTCGCATAAGCAGGGAAAACTTTCCACCCAGCTTCCTGGCCTCTCCAAAATGCCATACACTGAGGTGTTTTACAAAGGAAACAGCTCGTTTATTAGTCATCTGTGCAGCCAGTTAACACATGAGCTCAATATGGCTCAGGGCTGTCGCACTGTAAGATGTGGGCATGCCTTTGTCTGTGAATTGCATGCTTATTCATACGCCGAAAACAAAACACAATGCAGGGGGAGTTTATGGGGCGACTCCCATGAGACTTCACTGGAGTGGAGCCGTGATTGCAGAGAAACAGTTCCCCAAAGAGGTTTTTCTCCTAAATCATGAAGAGGGGGGATGGGGGACGGGAAGGGCGCGCAATACAAAGAGGCCCTATTTTAGCCTCCTGTCACATCTGAGGTGAGGAGAGTTGATCCTGGGTGAGAGCTCAGGCAGGTAAATCCTGATTTCAACAAAAACTGAGACAACAAGTTTACTTTGTTTTTGTTTGACCACTTGTGTGTATCTTTAAAAATGAAACATCATGTCAGCTAAGCAAACTACTTCTTATTTTCCACATCTGACTAAAGTTTTCAGACATTTTCTTCCAAACTTGCTCAGAAATCAGTTCAAACTTTTATTTTAAACAGCATGGGCGGTGGTTGTTGGGTCTGTGAAGTCAAACACACAACTCCCAGTGAGTAAACGTTCATCAATGTGTCCTGTTTTTTGTGTCATGTGTCATAACTTACATGTATGTGGCAGCTTGGGCTGCATAAAGTAACATGTACGCAGTGTGGAAAAAAGTTGTGTAAACTCTAAAAG
This sequence comes from Collichthys lucidus, assembly GCA_004119915.2. Classification (NCBI taxonomy): domain Eukaryota; kingdom Metazoa; phylum Chordata; class Actinopteri; family Sciaenidae; genus Collichthys; species Collichthys lucidus. The sequence continues at coordinate 2,492,458 of CM014081.1, forward strand.
CAGGCCTCCCTCCCTCCCTCCCTGCCTCTCCACTCTGTAAAGCATTATTATAAAAACGCGGAAGTCATAATTAGGCAGTAAGCATGCTGTCAGAAATTTGAAAAAATGTGGCTGTGTGCGCTTTCTACCAAATAAATGAGACTTTTTCCCAACTTTGGCGGCGTTTTGCATGCGTAAAAACGCAGTTTGGAGCTGTGATCCGGAGCCGCCTGGCATCTCAAGGTGAGCAGAGAAATGAGACTTGGAAACTTACAGCCATATCTCGGCCTGAGCCCGTCTGTGTCGTCTGAAGTTGACATCCTCCTCCTGTGTTGAGAAACGCGTCTCTCTGCGCTCCACGATTCACTTTCAGTGTAAAAAATAAAATAAAAAAGTTTACGCACGGTCTGGACGGTTTGGATCCAGAACTTTTCGCAGCTAAAAAAAAAAGACACTCAGAAACGAGAGCAAACCGTGGAAGGACCTTCCGGCCCTCTTGTTCCTCTTCTGCACAGTTTGACTTTCAGACTTTTCTTTTTCTTCTTCAAACCTCACTGATGTCACTGGGTGTGTTCTTCCTAATCCTGAAGTATGCGTTTCAGGAAACGGAGCTCGGTTTTTGCCTCCGGGCGGCACAAACTGTAAGTGCAGCGACCCCTGCTGTCCTCTGCGCGCAGGTTTCCAAACTGAGGGTCCGGGGACCTTCAGGGGGCCGATATGTGAGAGTTCACAGCAGAATGGGAAACAATTTAAATGTAATCCTGCCGACAGACACCAGTCACACACCCAACTCTGTCTGTGCAGATTTAACAGATGGAACTAAAGTACCACACTCTATCTGTGGAGGAGAGGAGGACTAAACTATCTATGTCCTATCTAATTTATTTGACACAGTTAACTTGACTTGTCCCTGGTGTACCCCACCTTTCGCCTGTTGCCAGCTGGGATTGGCTCCAGCCCCCTGTGACTCAGATAAAGATAACCGGTTATGGAAAATGGATGTATGGTTGGACAATATGCAAACTTTAATAAAACAATTGTAGATAGTTGTTTCTTGCAGTCGGTCAGTCCTTGTATATTAAATATGTTGGTATGATTAAGGTTACAGCTGCATACGTTTTCAAGATTTATAAATAAAGTGAATGGAAAATATTCTGCACGTTCATTTCAAGATCTTTTTGCACACTGATGAAGAAAACGTCAAAAACATTTAGCATTTCTTTGTTTTAAAGCGTGCCCTGCGAGAAGTCAACAACTTGCCCAGGATGACACTGTGACATCATCTGTGTTTACATGCTGTGTAAATCTTTTCTTGTATGTATAAAATGACTAGAGCAGCCCTTTAAGATAAATGCACAGTCAGTTCTTCATGCTGAATCAGTGCATGTTGTTCACTGTGTCTTTAATGAACAGTGTGAACAAATACTACACTACATCGTCCTCATTTACCTTCCTTTTGTTTTGTAGACAAAACACTAACAACAGTAAAGGAAGAATATCTAACACATTTACTGTATTATATCTTACAATGGTCATGCTTTGTCATCAGAGACAGAGGAAATGTGCTCATTCCAAACTAGCCCTTTGACAACAATACTACAGTCGGTATGTTGGCCTTTTGAGATTTGCATCCTGGTCCAGAAGGTCTGGTTGTGTTTTGTCCTATGTGATTCTGCACCCTGCCCTGCCCACATATGAAGTATGAAGTATGGCACAAACACAGCGTGCTGCAGCATGGAAGAATCAAATGAGGTGGACCAACAGAGTTAACATTAGATTCTGTCTGACCTAAAAAAGCTCCAGAAGTAGAAACATGCTAAACATGAGTTCCGTATTTCACAAGTGCATTAAAACATGGAAAATAAAATAATGCCAAGGAATTTGTACTTTAGATCATTTAAGCTCACACACACACACACACACACACATCTGAGCTGTAATGTAAATTGTCGACCAGTCCTGTGGGACAGACAGCCTTGTCAACAGCTTTATTATCAGCATTAATAGTTAAGAAGATATTGAATTTATCTCAAAGTCTGAAAATCAGCAGCTTTCATCTGTTCTTCTGTTGTTTTATTTTCACTTCATCACAGGACATTTCCCCATAATGATACTAATAATATTCCTTCAAGCTCTATAATGTGTTTCTGGTGTTTAAAAATTAGTTTATAGACTTAAATGAAGTTTTCTATACATTCAGAAACAAAGATCACGCCTTGAGCTCATCCTATTCTGCACCTGAAGTACTTTTCCATCAACTTCCTTTTTCTTTCTCTCTGTTTCCCTTCTTGTTTTCGTTTTCATCTCTCCCTTCTCTCTCTTTTTACTTCAAATACAGGAACCACTGGGTGTTTAATCCTGCAGATCAGTTTCAGTTGCCTCCTGGTGTCCATCCCATCTTCCAGCCACCATGCCACCATCTCTGAACTTCTCCATCCATCTGTTACCCCTTCATCCTTCAGCCTTTCATTCCTCCTACATCATCACTTCACCTTCATCCACAATATGCAATAAGCCTGTGGTATGTGTTAGTGAATTAGGTCTTAATTAAGTAAGTATAGAAGAACTTTAACAGTGGCTGACTTAGACTCGTCAGAGTTGCAGACCAGCTGAATGCAGCAGGAAGTCGTGCTGCATGTACTGTGAAACAACAAACCGTGTGTGAGATTGGAATTGTTTAATTATATGAGTAACTGCTGCATCTGTGTAATAAAGCTGTATTTCATAAAGACAAACTCATGATGAAGTGACAATGATCTGCACTTCTACCACCTTCTGTTCAGTATGTGAGCGGTGTTTCCCATCTGTTTCGATGATTCCCGCTTGACTTTGGGCTACATTTATTGCAAAGATTGATGTTTGCAATTATCATGGGGCCTCTGAGGATTGAAGCCTCACTGCACCTAAAGGCAACAACACGATCCAACTAAAAATCAATTTCACTTTCAGAGATTCATTTATTAGTTCCTTCACTCTGGTACAGGATCATTTCAAACACAGTCTAGTCACCTCTGAGAGCTTTACTACGCCCACCAGAGAGACCTGGATCTATTCTGTTTGGCCTGAATGAGGAGCTGCCTGATGGTCCTCATCTGTACTTTCAATGATCTAAAGAAAATCCACAGTGACTGTGTGTTTACACGTTTTACACTGTAAAAACCAGAAAACAACAACTTGTTTTTACGGTAAAAACAGAAAAAGCAGCTGTGGTTGCCAGAATATCACCATAATAAATATGGTTTTCTAATTTTACAGTAAAAGGATATTAGTACTGTTAATTTCACAAATAAGCTTAGTGTTTTATTGCATATTTTAAATGTCTGGAGATTTTAAACTGAAGAACTGCCAAACTATGACTTAAAATATATAAATAACAGTCTCTAATATAGAATACTCCTCCATTCTGAGCAGTGTAAATAAAGGTTTTGAAATACACAGGAAAACACAGTTATAACTCACAGCTTATTTACAGTATTTTTCCGTCATGGTTTGGCCTTATTTCATTTCATTTTATCGTAAAATCTACACACTTTTTAAAATGTTTTTTTTACAGTGTACAGAACAGACAACTTTAATTTATTGTCCGATGACAGTGGATCATGGTTTCATAAAAACCTCTTAAATACATTAAATGCATCACGTGAGCATGCAACTCCCGGGTTTGAGTGTTTTTGTGACTTTTTGTCAGTTCCTGTTGGATTCAGGCTGATGTGTGACTGCAGACAGACTTTCTAAAAGTGTGAGTGTGTGTGTGTGTGTGTGTGTGTGTGTGTGTGTGTGTGTGTGTGTGTGTGTGTGTGTGTGTGTGTGTGTGTGTGTGTGTGTGTGTGTGTCAGTGAATTTATCCACCCGTGACATCCCTGCCCACAAAGCCAACACTCCCCTGCGTGTTGATCCTGCAGTGGCCTCCCGGGCGGGGCTATATGAGTCCATATAAGACAAGAGTAGGTCCAGTGGGTGGAGGGAGAATCTCTTGTGGACCTGCTGCGACCCTCTCTGCTCCTCCAGTTACTGATCTGCTGCCTCCTCGTGTCGGGACCTCCGCCCTCCTCCACCCAGTAACCATGGATAGCTCCGGGATGATCCGCGGTCTGCTGCTCGTCGGCCTGCTGTCCGTCATGTGTCACGGCCAGGCGTCCCAGGAAGTCTCCGCAGAGGACTTTGGAGTGGATAAAACCGAACCAGCCGCAGATAGAGACCTGGTCAGTATCTAAAGAGCTCCGTGCATGCGCGTTTATGGAGGAATGCCATGATGCTCCAGCTTTGCTAATGTTGGGAAACTTTTCTTTGCGTGTGCGTGCGTGTGTGTGTGTGTGTGTGTGTGTGTGTGTGTGTGTGTGTGTGTGTGTGTGTGTGTACAGGCTTTAAGCATCTACTGTTTTCTTATATTTATATTTTCTACAATAAAAAGAAAAAGAACCACAAAGAACTTGAAGAAGAATATCTGGAAGACAATATTCTTATTGTTGTTTTATAAGTGTCTTATGTTTGCTAAGCTCTGCCGACCCCTCAATCCAGTCTGCAGAGCATTCAGTGTAGAAGTTTCCAAATATATCAGGCTGGATATAATAGACAAGACATCTAGGATATTTCCATTTTCCTCAATGGTGCAGCTCTAAATAGCATGGCATCCTGGGCTTGAAGGTGTTATGTTTTAAACAGGTCTGTTTTAACATTAAAGAGTTTCAGAAGTTAACGTGCACATGGAGTTCTCCTCAGGTCAAACGTTTCTTCTTTTTGTGATCCGTCTTTGCTGAGCAGATTGAAGCACTGGAGGCTTTGCTGGGCAGGATGCACGGTCGAATTTCTTCCCCTGAGAAAAGAGGAAGCATCCCACTGGTAACTTGGTTTATTTTTTTATTAGTATTTGTGTAACATTATGTAACAGATAAATACTCAAGAAAAGATCATCTACTTAAATGAAAGTACAAGTACAAGTAAAAGTCCTGCATACGAAAAAGTACAAATATTATCATTAACATATATTTAAAGAACTCATCATGCAGAATCACATCTATTATTAAATCCAATCACTGATGGATTAATGTATTCGTCACCTTAATGGTACAGCTGGTAGAGACAGGGCATATTGTAACTACTTTATATCCTGCAGTCAATCTTTAATAATCATTTATTAGCAGGTAATATGTGTATGTATGTATGTATGTATATATATATATATATATATATATATATATATATATATATATATATATATATATATATATATATATATATATATATATATATATATATAACTTACTTTACTTTAAGCTAAAGTAAAGTAAAGTAACTAAATTGATCAAATAAATGTAGTATATTGCAGTAATATTTCTCTCTGAAGTGCAGGGGGAAGTATAAAGCAACAAAAAATTAAAAAATTCTATAAAAGAAACAAAGAGTAACTAAATGTACTTAGTTACCTTCCAGCGCTGCCCTGTGATGGAAAGCAGAGTGTAAATTAGTGAGTCAGTCATGTGGAATCTGTTGCAGCGGTTTAATTAAAGCAGTTGGCAAAAGAAAGCTGCCAGTAATTAAAAGATAACAAGGAAATGCCAACAAACATTACTCTGTGCAAATGAGAGACAATCAGCTAATGAGCGGTATTTAATTATTACACTGAAAAACGATCTCTTTCTCTTGTGTCAATTACATCAGAAGAATTAACAGAAGATTAAAAACAATTAATGGAAGCAAAGGGACTAATGAGATCTGAACATGTGTGAGTGACCTCTCTATCTCCCTCCCTCCGGTCAGTGCGGGATGGGCGACCGGTGTGCCATGAAGTTCGGTCCTCGCATCGGGAAGCTCTGCGACTGCGGCAGAGGAGCCAACTGCAACTCCTACCTGCTCAAGTGCATCTGAAGCTCTGAGGATTTTTTTTCTTTTCCACACACACAGCATCATTTTCTGCAGCATTGGACAACTTCTGCACACTCTCACAAACCCTGAGTCTACGTCTCTAATGTCATCATTTATATCCATCATGTAGTGTCGTTGGTTTGGCAGCTGTTGCTCGAGGATAAGCATGGGTTTTGTATTGCTGAAAGTTCCGCTTATTTACTGTAGCATGTGAATGTTTCACGTTCAATAAACACATTTCTAACACAACCTTTTGTTCTTGTATTTGCTCAAGGTGTGCTCCATTGTGTTCCATTTTTTACTGGAATATTGCAGCTGCATATTGACGTAAATGAATCCATGTATCGACACACTTCAGGTTGTTAACTGATTTTTTGGCGAACTTCTTGCAGGCTGTCGATCTTGCAGAGAGCATGAGCAGGTTCCAAACTGCCAATACTTTCTGTCAAGTTGTGCACAAACATCATCATTCAGATTTATTATGCTCATTAAAATCCACTTTTCCAAACACAACATTTTACATTGGAAATGGGGCCTGACCATGTGACCTGTTATGCAAAGGTTGCTTACACTGCAGCACACAGCAGTGCTCCTGCACACGTCTGTCATGAAGAAATAATCACACAAAGTCAGCTGATGTGGTCTCAGATGACTGTTAGGCCGGTGAAGGCCAGCTACTGCTTTTAGTCACACAGTGAATCTATTTTATTTTGTTCTTTTATGTGTTACAGAGATGTGAACTGAGATGTTTACCCTGCATCAGGATGTGGTTTAAAGTCACACATCTCCATGAAACCAGGGGCTTCTTATTCTAACCTAATTAAAAAACAAAACGTTTGTTACTCAGATTGAAATGTGCAAAAACATTTAGCATCAAGATTTTGGAGGAAAAGGCTCTTTACAGCGTTTTCTCTCTCGTTGGTGCAAAAAATTTCAGATTTTTTCAAAGATTCAAATAATAAAATTACAATAAAATGTCTCATTTTCAGGCTACACATGCAGCTTTACCCAGAATTCTTTGAGGCAGAAAAAAAGAGCATTTACTTGTGCAGAAGAAAGACATTTTGTATTGATGTACTCTCTTATTCAGACTACATTATACTGTATGTTTAAAAGGTCTGGTGTGTCAGATTTTATTTACAGAATATGTCAAAAATTAAATGTAATTATTTTTAATTTGTGTATGACAGTATCCCACAAACTAAACTTAAATTCTTTCCTGTGGCCATAAAACTGCTGCAGCACCAGACTGGAGTCACAGCAGAGTTTTGTTTTTGATAGTCGATGGAAAATAACCTGCTGGGTTATCGCTGTGGGGTGGAGCCAAGTGAAACATGCTTATAAAGTCTAATGTAGCACTTTATGAATTTACCTTTTGAAAGTCAAAATATACAAACAACCCTCTTGCCGGCATGGCAGCTGAACATTTGTGGAAGTGTCTGAACCTGAAAATGTTTTGCACTTCTTAAAGTTTCACCTCTGTCAGAGTCTGTGCTCTGCTGCACACATTCAACAGCAGCTCGTCACAAATATTGTTCATTCACAGTATTTCCTCTGTATTTCACCACAGACTGTATCAAATGAAAGCAAAGCATCCAGCTGTGACAAAAGCAACGTCCCAAATAATAATAATAAAAAACGCTGATCCGGCTCGACTCCTGATGCCTGCAGCCAGCAGATACATGCTTTTCATTTGTACCAGGAGTCTTAATCCGTAGAACCATAAAAGACTGAAGAGCTCATTTAAGATAGGAGACAAACAGCAATGTAATGTTTCCCTTGCTCAATGCCCGAAGCAATTCAGCCTGTAATAAAAAAAAAAGTCAATAACGAATGAAAAGTGTTCAATTCTACTTCGCTCGAGCGAAACGACTTGTGCCTGTTGCAAAAAAGGAGGAAGTGTGAAGAAAGTCATCATATTTTATGCACCAATGAGCACATTCTAAATATATGACTCTCTATTTATGATAATACCTTATGTACAATATATGTGACTCTTATATGAATTGCAATAAGGGTATTATATATTATATTTACATATATATACTGCAGGTGCCTAGATTTGTTGTTGTTAGAATTTAGTTCAAGGAAAAAGAATGTTACCTATAATTGAATTACTAATAATATACAGTATATTTAGAAAAACCCTCGAACTATATATAAAATACTCCATCTTTATAATACAGTATATAGAATGAAATGTGTTAAAGGATTACTCCAACACATGTGCCTGCCTAACCTAATCAACTGAGGCAAAATTGATTTTGGGTTAGGGTTAGACCTCTGACCTCTGCAGTCATAATTGTCCTTATTAACAGCTTGTAACCAAACAGTAACCTCTGTGGCTGTGAAAGCTGCAGCTCCTCTAACGTCCACCATGTCCAAATGTTCAACTTCACAGCAGAAATAAACATGTTTACGGCCTGGTACAAAAAACTGTTTTGGTCTCTATAGCTAATTTCCCTATTGGGTAAATTTTACGTAATTCAACACTACTGTCTGCTCAACTGTATTGTTTTCATCCACAGTTTTTATTTCACAAACTTCATCAAGTTTTATTGAAAGCCTTCCAAAATCGATCAAGGCTCTTTCAGTCTTCTGACTCACGGCGGCTCACCTGAGCTCTGTGTGCCTTTATACTGGCTCCAGTCTGCCGAGAGCCACAAAGAGCTCCTGTGTTTGGGCAAACAGCTGTCACACAGAGCAGAGAGCTCTGTTCAAGCAGCTCAAACTGCTGGCAAACAGGCAGCTGTTGTTTCCTGGGTACACCTAATGTAATCTATTAAATGTACCAAACTAACTGCCAGATGCGATTAAAAGGAAGTAAATTGGTCGCATATATATGAACTTAGCTTCAGTTTATTAAAGTGCACATCTCCTTAGGGAGTGTTTGTACAAAAGTAAATGGAAGAAAAAAGAAGCAAAAGGCAGAACAGGCAGACAATCACACAGGTGTGGCTGGACCGGTGAGGAAAATATAGAGTAAACAGGTAAGAATGTGTTAGTATTCACTGCAGGGATGGTGTGGGAAGTGGGAACAGGTGAGCAGGAGGGTGGGTCAGTCAGGTGATGGGATGTGGCGGGAACAGGAGGGAGAGTTAGTGTGCAGGTAACTGAACAGGCTGGGAAATGAAAAAGGTCTGTTGTTCTGGGCTACTTGTTTCAACATTTAAGGCTGAATATCTGAGTTAATCCAGAGGATTCCTTCTGATCACTTTCTAGGTGAATATTGATCATTGGAAGTTTCTTCTATTACCGCTTCAGGCAGGCAGCAACATTTTTATGTTTCCCCAGAGATACAGAGATGAATGGAGCAATTACCGGCGCAGACCTCACATTACTTTGTTCTGCTCTTTAATTTGAGGACCAACAGAGACAGACGGTCGTTCAGTGATCGCCCAGAGGCGAGGGTCAGCTGTTAACCTTTAACCCCGTGATGAAATGAAGCTGAATGACTGAGGCTCCCTGCTGCTTGCCCTCCAGTCTGACTGTATTACTTCACTCTTATTATTGATTAGAGGTTTGGTGAAATCCCCAGATGAGCTCATGTAACCTGATGACGAGAAACAAACAATGAGTCAACACTGCATGAATTTAGGTTTAAAAGAAAAGAGCATCTCTCTTCTTGATTATATGTCAGACATTAAATATAAATGTATCATGTTGTAGTGTATTGTATGTAGGAGATTGATCTAACAAGCATTGATCTAACAAGCATACCATTGTGTTCAGACTTTGGTGCAGTAGAAGTTTTATGAAGTTATAAAGTCACCTTATAAAGTTGATCTAGCAAACAGTTGCCTATTTACATATCTATCAGATGCAGAGCAACATTATCATTCATTCAGCGTCATGTTTGTGTCCACCTGATGAATGCAAATCCAATATTCACCCTCGATGGGGCACTCATTTTGTTCTCCATCAACTCCAGAGGGAAATATCTGCCTCCTTAGCTGCTAAATGCTCCACTGTGCTCACAAGCTGGTCTCTAACTGTGTCTGTGGGCTGTTCTCAGTGTCAAACAGGTAGTTACTGAAGGTTTTTGGTGAAAACAGCTGCAGCTGGAAACAACCTTGGTCAGAGAGAACCAACACAGTGAACAGCACATTTAGATTTGGATTTCACACTTAGATTTAGATTTAACATTTAGATTTAACATTTAGATTTTAGATTTAAATTTAGATTTAACATTTAGATTTAGATTTAACATTTAGATTTAACATTTAGGTTTAGATTTAACATTTAACATTTAACATTTAGATTTAGATTTAACATTTAACATTTAACATTAACATTACATCAGTTTTTTAAACATTGTTTGAAGCTAAATGTGACAAAATGTTGCTGTTTTTTTCAGCATGAGCCACTTTACAAACAGCACCCCATACAAAGATGCTAAAACGCTAAAAAAAAAGGGATTTCTTGCTTTTGTGTGTGTGTGTGTACTGCTACTCTGTGATTTACGTGTTTCAAACGGTAAAAATATATATAAACGGTATAAAAATGGATCCCACATAAATGTGTGTCATTTAATTACACCAAGGTACCAATTACCACACGCCGCGATAAGGTTCTGCTCTTGTTAATGTTGCCAAAGGAATCAATGATGAGTCAGAGCCACAAAGCAGAACACTAATTATTTTACTCAAAACATTTCTATGACAGAATATTATTAGAATGAAAGTGTTGTGGAGAATTTTATTCATCAATGATGAGTTCAGTCAGTGCACAGGATGTCTTTTACTGAAAGGTTTATTGAAGCTGGATCAATCCTAACGTAGCTGCCCTCTCTGGTTCGTCTATATGCCATCTATAACTAGTCTGTATTCTCACTTTTACGTTGTGTACTTATCTGTTGTGTCGAAAGGAGATAGACAGCCCTATCCTCTGACTTCTGTTACCGTAGTAACAATCATAATGACAGCTGCTTTCCTACACACAAACTCTCTGTATCCCATAATAATCTATCCTTAACAGTGACCTTGATACTGTGAATCTGATTTCATACATATGAATCATACAAACAGATGGTAATATGTGTAATGCATAGACAACAATCATGGTATGATCCTCTATTAGGGCTTGTATCATTATTAAAACACCAAGCAATGAAGCAGAAATGACAAAACACCATTAATTTAGTAGAATATTAAGAAAGTTCTCATCATCTCTCATAAGACAATTGAAACAACATTCTGATTTGTATTTAAACATTTGAGCGTTTCTGTTCTACCCTTGTCACAAAAGGACAATGAGGAAGACATGTCCCTTCATCCCAAGTGGACATCATGACGTTGGTTCCATGGATGATGCTCTAAATGCTGTTTGTAATTTGTTTACTTCAAATACTGACTGCTTTACTGTATCCTGAATATATAAAACAAGTCCGAACCTTAAAATCTGTAAAATATCTACTTCCTGTGTTTATAAATCACATTAATGCTCCAGACGTCTTGCAAAAACAGTGATTCCACTCAGATTCTGCAAGCTATAAAGCTTATGAATAAGATCTATCACGCATATCTCTGGGCTAGATATGTAATTGGGTTCTGTACTTTCAATATGAATGGTTCGAGTTAACACAGTGGCAAAAATGGAAATCCATTAGATTGAGATGTAATTCAATTATAACTCAAGGCATCTAAGCTTAATTTTCATTTTAAAAACTTTTACAAAGACATTTTGGTTTGCACGTGTTTAGTGACGGACACACACTGCATCAGAGGTGTGAACAAAGGCAGGAGTGTGCTGCTCAGATTGGAAATAATTTTATCAGGATGCCAATAACCTGCAGAAAAGGACAACACACTTTGTATCAGCCCCCAACATCATGGTATCAGCCACATGTTAATGAGATTCCTCGAGGTTACTTCACAGCTTGTCTGGACTCCCCGTGGAGAGATATTGAAGTCAAAAGTTCATCTTTAAAGGGTCACTCCATCCAACAATTACCATACTGTGTTGACCTAGCAGCATCTAGTTATGCTGATGTTTTGATTTGTGGTGCTCACAGCTTTAAAAAAAATGCATTATGTCTTTTCAGAAACAAATTCAAGGATGTCCACTCGTTTCTGGAAAGACATACTGCTGTTTTAAATCAGTGCTGTGAGTGCCGGTAAACAAATGCCATTCAATTCCGACATTTGACGCACAAAAAATAAACAATAAAGGACTGAAATGATGATCAGGGACGTCAGCATGTTAGCACACGTGTCATAGGTTTGAGTTTCTGGTTTAGTATTTATGTTGAGCGTCTTTCCTCAGTTATCTTCTGTTATTTTACCATCTGTTCTGTCTCTGCCTGTTTCCTCTGTCACCTGTGTTTAATTAGTTCATTAATTCTCTTGTATTTAGTCCATGTGTTTTACCTCTTTCACTTGTCAAGTTGTCTGTTCCTCAGTCCCGCCTTGTTCAGTGCTTCCCCCATGTGTGTGTGTCTGTGTTTTTTGTTATTTTTGTTATTAAAGTTACCTGTTACTTACCTGTCTACAGTTGGGTTCATTTTTTGAACAAAATCATGCAAAAACATGCTTAAACTGACAACGCTGACATGCCAGTGCTCAGCAGGTACAATGTTTACCATGTTCAGCATCTTATCTCAGTGTGTATGCACGCTAACGTTTGATAATTAGCAGCTGAGGCTGATGAATTCCATTAGTTTTGCAGATATTTAATCAGGGATAATGAGTGAAAACACCTGTGTGATTGAACCAAAGCTGCATTCAGAGGAAGTGTTTTTAAAAAAAACATTCTCATACAGCCTGTTACCTGGAACAACCTGACCTTTTCAAGGCCATTGTCTTTGCCTCTGTCGGTCAGCACATGGCACAAAATGTTTCACTCATACCACAAATTATTTTTAGCTGTTTCTAAGGAAATGAATTTAAGATTCTGGTCTGCTGACACAGTCCAGACTACTGCCTGATCAACTGCCTGGCTTCTTTAGCTTACGATTAGTAGTTCACGATTGCAAAAGCACTGACAGAGCCCCTGATAGGACCAGAGAGGGTTATCTAAGTTTATTTATTTAATGAAACATGTGGCAGATGAGCTCAACTCTTCCCCTTTCACTTGCTTTCCTTATGGAAGACAAGATTTTGATCATTTTGACAATTGATTGTGCAAAATGTGATTCAGAACTTGGGCTTAAAGAAGAATTCATCTGAATGTTACCAGAAGATGGTGCTGTTTCTTTACAAATATCCACTGAACGCTGGGTTAGCTCCTGCTGTGAGCTGGCTTTGGTCTTTTTTTTCTTTCATCATCTAAGCAGAGTTTGACCTCAGGCATCAGGTAAAAAAAAAATAAAGTGGGACAGAAAATCAGCAAAGTGTGAAACAATCACGTTCTGAGAGGTTTTATTTAACTTCAAACACTTCATTTTTCCGGTGAAATTAGACGAGCAGTTTAAGAGCCACACAGTTTCAGTTTTTGCAGCAGGATTTGTGTGTCGGTGCTTGAAATCCTGATGGTCGCCTCTTATGCTGCCACAACTTGTTTCGATGTGACATCGTGGAAACTTTAATATTCTCTCAGCTTCATGCACAATGTCAAACTAAATTATAAGGAAGCATCAATGCAGGGTTCATGACTCCCATATCGTACAAGGTAATACTGATTATTAATGAGGTAAGTAGCAGCAATTTAAGACTCAGCAGCAGATCCAATCAATAGTTGTTCTGGAGCCTCACATGACCTGAGTTGGTCCAGTTGTTATGGATTTTTCTGAACATTTGAAGGAAATCAGAAAAAAGTGGAATTTGAACAATAATTCCTCATGTCTGTAAGCATAATAATACAAATTCAGTAAATTAAAAGCGATGACACACACACTATAAACCCGTACATAACTCCTTTGTTCTGCAGCATTCCTAATGTCACATCACAAACTGTTAGATTTTATAAAACTTAACTTGTGTTTTTCCCTTCAAGGAAAACAGGAGACGGTATATTGGCTTGGTAGATTGTAATGTATTTATTGAACAATTATCAACAGCAGAAGGAAAGATGTTTACTCATTTTTGTCAGATTTCTAACAAGTGAATATTCATGGATCGTCTTCTGACTATATCAAGAAAGCAACAGTTTGAGTCGAGAAAAAAATCACACCATGAGGTCCGCTGAGCAGCTTTCTAAGTATGTGAACTCGGAGCACTTTAATAATTTGAACATCTACAGTTCTATGAAATTGTCAGATGAATAAATCCATATATTATGACTAAAAGTTTTTTTCAGTTACTGGTTCCTCAACAGTTTGAAAGATCTGAAAAAGACAACATGGTGTAAGTTGTAAACAGTTAAAGACAGAGAAGAAGAGGTTTTTAAAAATGGGTTCTAAATTAAATGCCAAAGTGAAGCTTCTCTTTAATGTCACGTTATGTGTTGGTGATTACGCCACCCGCAATTACAGAAAGAGACAGAAGTAAAATGACAACTCTTCTTCCAAAAAAATAGGGAGATTGCTCTCACCTTGACATTTTGTAAAAGCATTTCTCATCTCATCACTTCCTGCGCTCTGAGTTATAAAACGTCCCTTTTTCACTCCCTTTCAGTCCCTTTTGGACTCTTTGTTCTGTGTTTCTCCTCTTGAAGCTAAGTTATTCAGTCTGACATGACAGATGTTTGATGTGTTGCGATCGACATCGGGAGATTAAAGCTGCTTGCTATTGACCTTTGGGCCTTAAGTAATTTCCCTTACTGAGACATTACTCTAGTTTGACTGTCAAACAGAAAGACATTACTTTGGTCCAACAGCAAAAAGAGAAAACCTTCAATGAGTAATGTGAGTCATTACAACAACTCTAATAAGAGCTGCTCTCCAGGATTAATTATTTAGGAAGTTTAATTAGCTTTGGATGCTTGTTTGACAGCAGCTTTTATGTGTCAGCGTTAAAGATAGAGAACGGATGGTTTTCATGTCTGTTTCAGGCTTCAGGGTCCATGGTGTGGATAAAAAAACATTCTTTTGTTCTACACGGCAGCCACTGAATCCATTATTCATTATCACAACATAATTTGGAAGCCTGCATGTTAAACTCAGATCACAACCTGAAAAATAATCCTGCCCCCATCGTCTCTCCAGGAGATTGTGACTTGTGAGAAAGCGGGGCCTTAAAATGTGACCCAAACCACATCCAGAGCATGAGCTGATGCCTTCAGGCAGAAGATACAGGTCACCAAGCTGTACTTTGAACAGGTATAAATGTTCCTTGGATCCACTATTGAGCTTCTCCGCAGTAAGAGATGGAGGGTGCGTGTGCATAGAGTTGTTTATATGTTTTTAGGTGTGTGATACTGCATGTTAACTGTACTGCACTGCTGTTCTTTTGATTGCCCACGACAGATTTCTCCTAAGGAAATTATGAGCATTAATCTGCTGCTATATTAGCGTTTACTCTTCTGGCTCCAGATGCTGGCACCTGGCTGTAGTATTTGCTTCCATTCAGCCACAAGAGCATGAATGGGGTCCATCGTGGATGATGGACGATATGATCAGGACAGTCAATGGCTTTATGCACGGGGCATTCTCTTGTTGAAACAGGAGAGGGTTTTCCACCAAGTTGGAAGCACATCCATCTATCTACTTTCCATAATCTTTATCAGTGTAGCGAGTAGCTGGAGTCTGACCTTGGGGGAGAGGCGGGTACACCCTGGACAGGTTTCCAGTTCATCAAAGGGCACATAGAGAGAAACAACCATTCACATTTCCATTTGCACCTACAGCCAATTTAGAGTCTTGGATTGTCAGAGGAAGCTGAAGTACCCAGAGTGAACCCATGCAGACGGGGAGAGAGCATGCAAACTCCACTCAGAATGGACGCAACTTATAGGGGTCTCTTCTTGCCGTTGTCTAAAATGCCTGCATGCTGTAGCAGGAAGATTTAAGGGGTCAGCCCTGTGATAAATTGGTGAACTGTGGTGCGTCGTATATTTCATTGAGCCACATGGACATTCAGAGTAGCTTGTTGAAGGGAAATGTGAAGAGTTTACTCCAGCACTGATCCCCAGGCTCTCCTCCTGACCTCCAAACCTGCTCTCCCTACTCCCCCCCGTCACTCACCCACCCTGCCCTTTCTCTGAGTTAGCATGATGATGAATCCATGTTAGCGGTTTTCCTCCAGCGATTAAACCTCTCAGGATCGTGATAGGCAGAAACAGCTTTAGACAGAGGAACAAGCTGAAAGTGGAGAAAAGTGATCTTCATTCTAAGTCTAGTGTAAGTGTTTTATTATTAGAATACAGGAGGAAGTGTCAGCACATTTTTACACATTCCCTGGGCTGAGGTTACAGTTTGAAGAGCGCAGATGAATTATAACTTATGTAACTATTCTCAGGAGAGTTTCTATACCTTTGCTCATCAGTTAACAAGCATGGAGGGGAAAAAGCTGACTGCAAAAGTCTGCAAGGGACTCATTTGTCACATTTGGTAATTATTCTCTACATGGAAATATCTAGTCATAATTCTGGACATAACTGAGGTAAACCTGTACTTTGCCTTTATTTTTCTGCACTAATTATTGACATCTCATCCACTCATCACTTCCTGCAGTGTAAATACCGTGGTCTTCTCTGCACTCTTTGCCAGATCGCTCTGTCTTTCCTACTATGATCCTAGATGCCACGGCCAAGTTTGTAATTCAGTTTTACTCACCTGTCATCTCTGCCTGCGTGACTTCAGTCTGTTGTCCCAGTCGTGAAACCCTGATCCAGCTCTTTAACGTCATCGCTTCTGAATAAATCCAACTTGATCTGTTGTTGTCCGAGTCCAGCCTTTGCAGCTTAACAAACATTCAGTGCCAACACTATAGGTGATAAGATTGTGGATTATTTGGGTGGTGGCTATGCGTGTAATGGGTCTGTCTTTAATGCAAGTGTTGACCTAACCACAACTATTCCTTTAGAAGGACACACAAGATTTATTATTTATTTGCTGCAACCGGTAATCATAAAGAAACATTGACCTTTGTCAAACTTAGCAGAAATTTAGCAGAATTGTCCGATATCAATGTTCTTGTCGATGAAGGACAATGTAAGCCTTAATTTTCCATACTTTTAATACATATTTAATGGTATATTTATGTATTTATGTTATTCTTTCAACTTTTATCAGACCAAGATTGGGGTGAAGCAAGAGAGAAAGATCCTGATCAAACACAGAACACCTTGTCCAGATAACACCAATAAAGCACCAGGAATTTTCTTAATATCCGAACAACAAATCTACCCTTAAGTCCAGGCTGGGAAACAGTGCAGTGCTTTTTATGACCCTCTGTGGTCCAAAGTTTCATAGGTTAGACGTGTGCTCTGACTCCCTGCGACTGCTGGCGCTTTTTATCACGGGGGTAAACGTGTCTTTATCGTCCGTTTGCTGAAACGACTGGTATTGTATTTTTTCTGAATGTCATCCTGTTTTTCTTCCATCTCTTTATTCTGGACTTAATAGTCGACCATGTGTCCCCTCAGCTTCTCCGACCTGACACACCTGGAGCTCCTAAAAATACCACAGACATTTAAAAAAAAAAAAAAAGAAAAGTAAAATGAACACAGAATTTGAAATTGAAATGACAAGTCTGTGACGCAGAGTGTCGTCACTACCGTGGAGGAATTATGTGGCACAAATTGGGAGCCTCATTTTCATATTTTTTCATGTGTAAATGTTTAGATTTGCATTCACATGGAAAAAATTTTATATTTAAAAGGGTTGAAGCAGCTTCAACTATTTGGCAAAGAAAAAGCAAGGATGTTTGGCACAACATTTGTTCGCCTTGAAAAATGTGTTAAAATAATGAATCTCACTGTCGGTGAATTGTCTGCGTTTTGCCTCGGGGCTCTGGTTGTAAAACAAAATGCTTTAAAACTTGTTCCAGAATCACAAAGCAGCTTTTGAACACCACTCGAGCTGCCTCATTATGCGTCCACTGATGGCTTCCATTGATCCAGGGGTGGTGTTGTTAGGCTACATATTAGTCTTTTTGTCATTTATTAAGTGTTTCCACCACAACAATTTCCTTTAAGCAGCCCGGCATCAATACAAACATCAGATATTTGACTGACAGAGCTGATGCATTTTCTTCATTGTGCATATGTCCCAGTTATTATAATATCATAGGGGGTTATATGGCTTGATTTTTGCCACTATTTCCAGCCCATTTGGGTCTTTTCTTCCATGTGACCTTTACTTGTCACTTTGAGTTGCTACATTATGGCTGTGAAAAGCCTGAAATAGTTCAGACATTATTGATTTTTTCTTTCCCTCCCTCATTTTGAGTAGCGAGCGATGACTTTGTATGTACCTCTGACGGTGACAGAAACTTCTCCAGATTGGAATTGATTTAAGTCCCACTGGAGCTCAGCTACATTTAAGATGCCATTAAGATTTAATGACACACAATGTACTGCAGCGTTAATGGTCCCTGTTTAAGTATCACTGATCCTGAATCAGCTTCAGGTGCGGACATATGCACATTTTGTGTGGCAGCAGAGGATAGCATCAGCGATAGATGCTGATATTCTTTGATGATCAGTCCAGGCCTGGGCAATTAGTTCCAAAAAGGGCCAGTGTGGTTGCAGGTTTTTGTTCCAACCAACCAAGAGCACATAGTTTGACCAATCAACTCTCTGAAGACTGAGATCAGTTGATTAAATGAGTCAAGTCTGGAAACCTGCAGCCACACCGGCCCTTCGGGGAACTAATTGCACAGGCCTGAATTAATCAGTGGATGTTCTTTCCAGTCGAATGTTTGGGGGACAAGATTAATCCAAAATGGAAAAACTCCATCAGCTCTGTGGACGTCTGTTAATCTACCACTTTCAGTCCAAACTAACTAACACTTTATCTCAACTGCTATGGATGGCAATGAAATGTTGACGTTCATGGTCCACAGAAGATGAATCCTATTATTCTATTCTATCTAATCCTATCCTATTATTATTTCAGTGTCTAAATCTCTTAAAATGTTTAAAGAGTTACAGTCATTTACTTAAAGTTCCAGTGTGTCAGATTCAGGGGGCTCTATCAATCGATAAAATAAGAAGGAAATTAAACTTGTTTCAGCAGCTCACAATACACACGATGGATAAGAAATTACCCATAAATAAGAAATATATAGGAAAAACATATATAGATATACTTGAAATAATAAAATAAAATAAAAAGTTATGTGCATACCCCTGTCAAGTATACAGATTCATGTTGGATATCATGCACAAATATATAACAGTAAATATAATTAACACAAGACAAAGTAAAAGTATATCAGAAATGTCTAACTCAAGAGATCATTTCATACGTCTGTTATTAATGGCCATGGTTCATACTACAAATCCCACAATGCACTGCAACAGCCGCCACACAGGTGAAGATACTGTCATTGGGGAAGACCTATGCACCACCTCTCCACCCTGCTGCTTCGGTTGTTTAATGACACACTGATCAGCGGATGAACGCACAGTGACATTAAAGCCCCTCCAGAAAACAGGGACTGTCACCCCTGCCCTAAATGGACAAACTAAACCGGTTCTAGTTAGAGGATTTTATGTTTTTTGTGCGTTTCATAGGCAGCGTCACTTCATCTTCACACTAGGAAGGAGAGGGTGAGGCGAGAGGGTTGCAATCCGCATCTACCCCTCTAGATGCCACTAAATCCTACAGACTGCTCCTTTAAGATGTGTACTTAAGCCTGCATGTGTTTGTTTCGGCACGTGTACTTCCATCTGTGAACACACACACACATGCACACACACACACGTGCAGCAGAGATAAGGGAAATTCTTATCATTGCTGCAAAAAAAAACTGTCACCGGACTGTTTCTCTACACTGCAATTACAGAAGAGAGAACAGTGTGCATTGTTTAAGCACAAATGTAAGCCATGTAGGCAGACAGAAGTAGAAAAGGTCCCGAAACCACAACCCTTAATTACCTCACTGTGACGCACACGAGCGCCTCTGAAGGATGCTGCTGACAGAGTGAACTTGTCCAAGTGTATGTTATTTACCGATCCAGTGAACACAGAGGCTGCAGCTCGGCTTTGACCTGACGGTTCAAAAGGAAAAGGGTGGAGCAAGGTACTTTTTCCCTCATGAATAGTTTATTATTCAGCGCCATGTCATTATTATTTCTCTTCTTTGATATCCTGCTTTTTAATATTCTTTTCTTTCAGTTCATAAAAGTTGAAATATTAATCCCAGTGAGAGAAGATCAAAGCTGCTTCATCATCCTTTTAACAAGCTGGAAATGTTCTGAGACATGACAGACAGTTTAAAAAGGACTCCCGACCAGCCCACGCTTGGAGCATCTAGTGTTGGGCAGCCTTTAAGGGGCTTAGCATTATGATTTAATGTTAAGGACTGACTGAGGTTTTTGCATTATTTATCTCCTCCACCCACGCAGGTCTGAAAACGGATGCTTTTCCCCCCCTCCCTGTGTGTTACTGATTCAGACTGTGTTGAAAAAAAAATTATAATAATTTTAAAGAGAACATATATGTGACAGATCAAGTGAAGGGATTCATTGTGACAGGAGGCAATCAGCAGCTGCTGGAGCGCATAAATTGTGCCAGAGGAGTTCTGCAAAGGTGGTTTAGAGCGAAATAAAGAACAAGTGAAGGAAAAAAAATGTGTTCTTCCAATCAGGTCTAATTTGGAGGCTGTTGTTACAGTTCAAGGTCACTGATACAGAAAATCCTGAAGCTGCTTCTTCGCAGAGGCCGTCTGTCAGTCAGTAAATTATTCATATAATTGCGTCTACGGGGTGAACAGAGGAGATGCCTCCCGTTGTGTTAAACACACCTTTTCACACCTGGACACACCGCTGATTGACTCTTGGAGGAATCTCTGGGATTTCATCATCAACCTCACAGGCAGCAGCGAGTGTCAACACATGATCAATACAGAACAACCCCACAGAAAGTCTTCCTCTAGCAGACTGGAAATCTCTCTTACTACCCAGACAAAAGAACTGTAACCACTGGCCATATGTGGTGCTATAAACAAGGAACTTTAGAAGTTTTGGACTGTACGCCTCTGGAAAAGTCATTTTATTTCTTCAGCACTTCCACTGACGTGACAAAAGTTTGTCTAGGACTGAAAAAAAGCTTTAAATGTGAGCACTCTGAAACGGGTGTAGTAAGAACCCTAAATGCAGCACACTAGACGAAGGTAATAAATGAAAGTCACTTTTATTACACTTGGCAGGTAGATGAGTAATACAGTTCAAAGCCACAGCTGAGGAAATATTCTCTCTGGGCACGGGGAAAGTCTGGGGGCTCTGGCTGGGGAAACCAGTCCGGCAAGCAGGTAAACAGGCGATGAAGCAGACGAACCAGAAACGGATCACAGGTGAGAGAGGAGCAGACTGTGACACACCCGAAGGCTCTGATATTTTCATGTAATAATCAAGAACATGAAGCAAAGAGTCTTCATGTCTTTTTATCATTTTCACTAATTACATTTGTCGCAAAAACGTGTGACTGCCTCAGTCCAAGATTTTGAAGGGTTTCCTCAAAATTGAAAGTATTAGGCTACGGTCACACATATCTAAAAATCAACACTGTAAGCCAATGGTCACATGAAATAGAGTTGAACTTTGGTGAACTTTGACCGGTGAAGTCACCAGGAGCAAATATGCATCTGTGGTTGACCCCTAAAATGAACTGAACCTAAAATGAATGATTTCTTTGTGCTCAGCTCATCCTCCACTGCCTCAGGAGGCCTTAGACTGTCTGTGAGGGCCGTGATGGCACAACTGACAACTATACAGTAATGTCAAAATATGACCTGGAATGGATTGGCCATTGAACTTCCTGATGACCAATCCAAACCCCTGTTGTTTAGATATGTCAAACCATGAGTCCACAGTGATGTTCAGTGTCTGACTACATGCACATTTCTTTTCAAACAGACGAAAACACCCCAGTCAGAGACAGTCTGGGTCATTGCTTGACATTGTAAGAAGGTGTGTGGGAAGCAATATTTTTCCCAGTGAGCAGCGGCTACTCCAGTGGTTTAAAATCTTATTACTTTTGTGCCCCTTTTAGATCCAAATGTTGAGTTCAAATCAAACCAAAGGGCAGCACTCAGTGTTGAAAGGCTGCTGATTGAAGATGAATAACACAGTCTCCTTCTCACGCTCTCTGTCTCTGTATTTAACTGTCACCTCACACTTTGAGGATCATTCACAACCAGCAGTTTCATTAATTATAGTGGAACCACGTATTAATGGTTAATAGATCATTTAGAACTGCTTTTACAGTGCAGTTACAAGTATAAGTGTATAGAGCTGGATTTAAGCTGAATGAAGCCTGATTGCTCCTGTGATGACACCCACTTGTCAGGCCACGCTCTTAGTCCTGCATAACTTTAAGCCTTAATATGATGTGAACAGGTGAGTTGTATATAAATTCACCCTCAGTATAGTTGTCATGAACGGGGAAATACAGAGACCAAAACAGTTTTTTGTACCAGGCTGTAAACATGTTTATTTCTGCTGTGAAGTTGGACATTTGAACATGGAGACTGACTCACTTCTGGAGCCAACCCTTAAAGTGGACGTTTGAGGACACAGCCACAGAGGTTACTGCTTGCTTACAAACTCTTTATAAGGACAAACACCATATGACTACCTACCTTCTAGAAAATGGCTTAGAGCAGTGTTTCCCAACCTTTTTTGGCTTTAGTACCCCCTGAGCCTTCTTGTCATTTCAGGAGTACCCCTCACACATATATGCGTTGAAAATTCTCAAAAAAAATAGAGCATAACACAGCGGTTATAGATGAAATTCATCTCTCTCCTTCTTTTTTAGCATCAACTTAATGCAACATAAGAATAAAGCCTGAATACTAAATCAAAATAACCTTCAAAATACAGCAGGTAACATTTCTCTCTCTCTCTCTCTCTCTCTCTCTCTCTCTCTCTCTCTCTCTCTCTCTCTCTCTCTCTCTCTCTCTCTCTCTCTCGCTTTTGGACTACAGTTTTTGTAACGCCTTCTTCAAAAAAAAAAAAAAATCTCCCCATGCGCTGCGTACCCCCTGCAGTACCTCCGCGTACCCCTAGGGGGTTAGGGTTAGGGTTAGTACCCCTGACTGGCTTAGAGGTCTAACCCTAACCCAAAATCAATTAATGAACAACTTATTAAGCGTTCATTAATAAAATATTAACATTTATAAATGCATTATTACCAAAGAGAAAGCCTGAAAATGTATTCATTTTAATAGCTTTTTACCACCTACAAACCATTAGTTAATGATTTATTAGTCATCAATAAAGCCATTAGTTTATGAACCGTTATTAAGAGGTGTGTTATTAAAAGTGATACATCTAAACGGCATGTAAATCAGGACCTATTCTACCTAACTGGACGTCGACATGCAGCCAAACATCTGCAGCGGAAGTAATACTGATTCAGTTACTTCCCTTGACATTACTTGTTTACGTCGTCGTATATCTGTGCATCTGAAATGACAAACTAATAAAGAGTTTCTGATTAATTCAATGCAGCCAAAACTACAAGCTGTTCAGGCTGACAGGAAAGAGGGATCCCATGAAACCGTCCACTCAGGCGACAGTTACACTGATGACTCACTCAGTCATGAAATTAGATGTGACAGCCACCGGTGAAGTCAAACTCGAAGAGCTGCTTACGTGTTTTTTAAACTTCATATCACATTTTCTTGACACTAGTACAGTAATGATGTTCATTAATCATGGTCCTATTTCACATTGATGACTTGTGAGACTCCAGATACAGTAATTAATGATGAGTCACCACTGGAATTAACACCCAACCCCGACACTGCAAAACGGTTGGATACGCCACCTGATGACCAATCAAACACCAGCACTGAGAAGACGTACTGCTGTGTGTGTGTGTGTAAGAGAGAATAGCTCTGACGTGATCCTCTTATGTCACCTTATCTTCCCTGTCTTCTTCCTCCCCCTCCTCCTCAAGTCTCCATTTGAGGTGTTTTCCAGAAAGGAAATGCTCTTTACTAATAAGACAGCTGAGGTGCAGTCGTATTGGTGTGTGTAATTAAGGCTAAGCTCTGCAGATACAAGCCTCACTCAATAGAGATTCCCTCCGCGCATAAGTCTGCCCTCTCTTTTCTTGTTGCTGATTTACTCCCTGCCTTTCCTTCGACATAAAATTTACCCCACAAGATCTCAAAGTGCGTTGAGGGAGTAAAAGCAGGAGGTCGACAGAGGCTAGTATGTACTGCTGCAACACAACAGAGAAAAAGGTATTATATAATTCAATTTCAATTTCAATTTTATTTGTATAGCGCAAAGTCACAAAGTGCATTTGCCTCGGAGGGCTTCACAATCTGTACAGGGAATGACACCCTCTGTCCTTAGACCCTCGGTTCAAGTGAGGAAAAACTTGCCCACAAAAAACCTTTAACAGGGAAAAAATGTGGAAGAAACCTCAGGGAGGGATCCCTCTCCCGGGATGGACAGATGTGCAATGGATGTCACGTGTACAGGACAATCAACATAAACATTTTGTACAGTTACAATGACTGACAGAATGACAATGAATGATAAAGTGACCACAGTAGCAGATATGGTAGCAATAATGACAATAATAAATGTGTAGTGGGCGTCGTGCAGGATCACAGCAGCAGCCACGATCCACGAAAAACCTGCTGGACGACAGAGCACAGAAACTCCAGGGAAATTTGGTTAGTAACATGCATTAATGAGACATGTCCACAGAGAGAGAGAGAGAGAGAGAGAGAGAGAGAGAGAGAGAGAGAGAGAGAGACAGACAGACAGACAGACAGACAGACAGACAGACAGACAGACAGACAGACAGACAGACAGACAGACAGGCAGACAGACAGACAGACAGACAGAGACATAGTAGGAGGGAGGGTTTTCGGTAAGGGAGATGTGACTACATCTTTAACCAATACCGTGCCTGGCGAGGCATAACCCTGGGGAGTCCCTCGGCAGTCTAATCCTATAGCAGCATAACTAAGAAATGACCTGAGCCAGCCCTAACTTTAAGTTTTATCAAAAAGGAAAGTCTTAAGTCTACTCTTAAAAGTGTTGACCGTGTCTGCCTCCCGGACCCAGATTGGTAGTTTGTTCCACAGAAGAGGAGCCTGATAGCTGAAAGCTCTGGCTCCCAATCTACTTTTGGAGACTATAGGAACCACAAGGAACCCAGCGTCCTGAGAGCGCAGTGTTTTAGAGGGATAGTAAGGTACTATGAGCTCCTTTAGATATGATGGTGCCTGACCATGAAGAGCTTTGTATGTAAGGAGAAGAATTTTAAATTCTATTCTAGATTTAATAGGTAGCCAATGCAAGGAAGCCAAAATGGGAGAGATGTGATCTCTGATCTTGGTTCCTGTCAGAACACGTGCAGCAGCATTCTGAATTAACTGTAAAGTCTTAAGAGACTTATTAGAGCAGCCTGATAACAAAGAGTTACAATAGTCCAGCCTAGAAGTAACAAATGCATGGACTAGTTTTTCTGCATCTGCTTGAGAAACAGTGTGTCTGATTTTAGCGATGTGACGTAAGTGGAAGAATGCAGTCCTCGAAATTTGTTTTATATGAACATTAAGGGACAGATCCTGATCAAAAACAACTCCAAGATTCTTTACAGTGGAGGGTGGCCAGGGTGATACCGTCTAAAGTAACTAAGTCTCTAGAAAGAGAGTTTCTGAGGTGCTTGGGTCCAATTACAAGAACTTCAGTTTTGTCTGAATTTAACATCAGAAAATTATAGGTCATCCAATTTTTTATATCCTTGAGGCATGCTTGGAGTTTAGTTAACTGATTGGTTGCATCAGGCTTGATCGATAAATATAATTGGGTGTCGTCAGCATAACAATGAAAGTTATTCCTAATAATGTTCCCTAAAGGAAGCATATATAAACTAAATAAAAGTGGTCCTAGTACAGAACACATCACAATTTACTCGGAAAAGCAGGGAAATAATTACTCAAGCTGGACTTTAATCTTCACAAAGCTCTTCCAGTTATTCTATCGCCTCTACCTGAAAATAAATCACCGTTGCGATGGAAAGATCTCATGAGGCTCTAAAGTTTTTCTTCATTTTGAACATTGCCCTCGGGGGTCGAGAGATTTTTCCATTGCACTCTTGGATTAGCACAGCAGACCGGCCTGAAAAGTTCTTGAGACATGAGACCATGATATGAGGTTTTTATTTGATACTAGAAAAATAGGTTGGATGCCATCGGGGTCCAAAAATAAAAAAAACGACATTTTAAAAAGACAGAAGAAGAGTTTAGAAGAGTCCGGCAGTTTATATTCAACATGGAAAAAGCACACACAAGCAAGACACATGTACACACACCTTGATTAGATGCCTCTTGGATTAATTACTATTAGAGATATTGGAAACAGGGAACTCATTAGAAGAGGTGTCAATTAATTTACCAAGTGTAATACATTCACAGGACAGGGATGCACATGGAGAGCACTTAAATTGATTACCCTGATCGTGAAAGTCTAATTTCCCAGAGATTGGAGAAACATAACAAATCCAGAAGCTTCCTCACAGGTTGTGAGTCTGGAAACAGTCTCGGGATTCAGATGAGTCAAGGCCATGACTTCTGGAATATCACTAAACATGTTCAGGTTTGCGAGGATGGAGGATCCCAGAAACAGTCCACCTGGGCCATAGTTACACTGCTGATTCACTCAGCCGTGAAATTTGATGTGACAGCCACCGGTGAAGTTAAACTCAGAGAACCACTCCGTGTTTTTTAAACTTCATATCATTAAAGAGGCTCAA
This sequence comes from Collichthys lucidus, assembly GCA_004119915.2. Lineage (NCBI taxonomy): Eukaryota > Metazoa > Chordata > Actinopteri > Sciaenidae > Collichthys > Collichthys lucidus. The sequence continues at coordinate 2,519,066 of CM014081.1, forward strand.
AGTCTTGGTCTTGTCTCAATGTCGATACACTCTAGTCTTAGTCATAACTACATCGTTGCCTGGAGTGAGTTCAGACCCTTAACAATCTTCGACAAGGACCATTGAGAGTGACATTTTCTGTTAGGTGTTACTTTAATTGATATCATTTGTCTCCCATCTGTATCTGACAGAAAAGAGCATATGCTGTGGAGAGAGAGCACATAACTCCTTCAAGGCTGTGAATTCCTACGCGTGGCAGAGTTTTTGTTTTCTTGTATATGTCAATCATGCTTTCGCAATCTGTACAAAATGTAAAAAGAAAAAGGAACCGAAATCTCAGGTAGACCAACAAAAGGACAAGGAGGATGCTGCCAGAACCGACAGGCATGCAGTAGACACAGTGCATAAAAATAACAAGAGTCAATTTAAAGTGCAACCATGCAATGCATGACGAATTTCTCCAACGGGCAAAGTAGTTATGTCACCTCCTGACACATCTCTGATTTTTAAGGTCCTGCTGTTTCCTGTCAACAGTAAATTCTCCCCGTCATCAGAGCAGCAGGTGGGCTGTACCTGCTGTCAGGAGATAACTAAATTTGGTTCTTCCTCAAGATTAAATTAATATCCAAGTAGACAAACACAACAAATATCTTTTAATGGTCAAATTAATATTTGTTTTAGCTACCTGCTGTCAACAACAGAACTGGAAGTTTTTATCTCTTGTAGACATTTTGGGCTCTATTTTCTCCTGCTTGTCTAAATAAAATGGACAGATCATAACAGATTATCTTTTGGGTGTGTTAGTGGATCAGCAGGCTGGCTTCAACTGATAAAAATAAAGATTCTGCTATTCTCACAGAAGCATTAGTGGAGGCGGGAGTTTGGAGCTGACGTCTGTTTTTTCCCATGGAGGGTGTAATTAATCTTAGAACCACTTTAGCTTTATAGTAAGGCTTTGTGGATTTTTTGCATTTTTCTGTGACTTAAATGTTAAGGAAACTCCAAAAATTGAACTTTCTGTTATGGCAGCGGTTCCAAAATGCAAAGACCAAGATCAATTAAAGCAGTTTGTTGAAGCTAGCAGCATTACTCAAGGTGAACCCTGAAGTTAGGGTGATCCAGAATGGTGCAGGGCTGTTGGTGGCAAGAATCCGAATAAACAAGAGCAGAGATGAGTCAGGACTGGGTGGACGTAAATGGATGAAAGGCTGGTAGACTTCCTGAGCCGCAGGGAGGAGATCAGGGTTGGACAGATATCCTAAAAGAGGTTAGTCATGAGAGAGACTTGACGATCTGGCTGGAGTCTTGGGGGTTGAACCGGTAAGGTATCCCGTAAAGAGTAGAAGAACCCGGAAGGCCATACCCCTCAGCATGCACTGCTAGACTGGGGAGGGAACAATGGGAAAAGAGGAGGCAACAACTTCCATTATAACAGCTCTATCACAATATTTGCATACTGTTTTCCTTTGATTAAAAGGAACATTTCCATTGAGTAAAAATGTGAATATATATGTTTCCAACTCTGCACAGGTGTAAAACAGAGCTCATGCTCCTCAATGTGTCGTTCTGAATGTTAATACGCTTTGAATGAATCATTTTTCCTTAGGACATAGAGCCAGTCAGACTCAGTGTCCTATATTTGGACAGCCGAGTCCAATTATGTCTCATAAAGATCTGAGAGCCTCTGGATTTCTCTGATAATTATCCTCGCTGATTTCATGTTAGAGTGGATCAACTGATCAATAAACTCTCACAAAGTGAACTATTGGAAGGAAGCTTAAACTCCCAGCCCGTTATGGAACATGTCTTCAGGGCAGCTGCTCCAAAAATAGAAGAGAAACATCATGATAAATCAGCGGGGGAAAAAAAGACATCTGTCAAAATCCAGCAAGTTCCAAATCTATTAATATTACTTCTTCCGTTTCTGTGTTTTTTAAATCTTCACAGCTCAATAGTTTTATAATAACAATGGAAAAAAAATAATAATGATGTCACTAGTAGGGACAGACAGTTATATTCTAACTCCTTCTCTACTTCCATTCAGTTTTACAGCACATCCTTCAGCCAGGGCCGTATTAAGCCAATGTAGTGCCCCTGGGCCCCACCTAACAGGTGCCCCCCCCTGTGTATCAATTCAAACAGCATCCAACTATACACAGTACATGTAGGCATATTCAGATGCCTCAATTTCAAATGTGTATCAATTCAAATAGCCAAAATCATTAAGTGTTAGTGTACATCAACTCAGCAGACAAGTCAAAAACACAAACAATACATTCCCATTATCGTGGGAGAAAGTTTGACATAGAAGAAAAGTAACTTTTTAATCCAAAAAAAATTATGTTTTAATTAAAATAACATCAGTAATTTAACTTTTCCTTGTCTCTGACATGAGTTTTCAGTCTCCCCTCATGGAGGATTTGCGTCTCCACAAGCAGCTTGGCACACAACATGATCATGAGGTCGTTATACAAATATTTTTGTCCGACCTTGTTGCTTAATCTCCGCTAATTAGTTTGGAAACGTGATTATCAGTCCCGCTCGGTGCGCCCTGCCCTGCTCACTCCGGCTCTATGAGACGCACATCGGGATGGTGTGCGAGGCTCTCGGAGGGAAACAGGAGCCGCAGTTTAACCCTCAAATGTGAATTTAAACAACTTAAATCGGAGTAGGCTGCAAACGAAGAGTGCGCAAAACGCAGGAAAAACCCAAAATATATGACAAGCGAATTTGTTTTATGACTCGGGGTCAGAATCGTTTTTTGAAGTATCGACGCATCGGTTTCAGTCAGCTCATTTAAATAATTAATATCAGTGGGTACCGTACTTGTGGACTGACCCAACTGACAGATTGGGGAAAGGGGGGAAGAATGGTCATGTAATCTCGATTTGTTTAATATTATCATTATTATTGTTTTTGTTATTATGAAATTAGTGTTCATGGTGAGTTATATATGGCCATTTATCATTTTCAAATGAATAACACAAACATACAAATTAACGAAAATTATTTTTAAAGTTTGTGTCATGTGGTGCCCCCCCAAGTGGTCGTGAATGGTTGGTGCCCCTGGGCACTGTGCCGCAGGCCCATATGGTTAATCCGGCCTTGCCTTCAGCTCGTTGTTTTGGTTTTACAGTCAGCAACTTTGGTCAGCACAAAACAGCAGAAAAGATTCAGCTTGCTGGTTCAATATGGAGGTTCAACATGGTGGTTCAACATGGAGGTTCAACATGGTGGTTCAACATGGAGGTTCAACATGGAGGTTCAACATGGTGGTTCAACATGGTGGTTCAACATGGAGGTTCAACATGGTGGTTCAACATGGAGGTTCAACATGGTGCTTCAACATGGTGGTTCAACATGGTGGTTCAACATGGGGGTTCAACATGGTGGTTCAACATGGAGGTTCAACATGGTGCTTCAACATGGTGGTTCAACATGGTGGTTCAACATAGGGGTTCAACATGGGGGTTCAACATGGCGGTTAAATTTGGTGGTTCACTATTGTGGTTCAACATGGTGGTTCAACTTGGTGGTTCATTCAATCTTGCACACTGGACCTTTAAGTGTCGAGTCAACCAAATGTATAAATATTTTGCTCTGCTAAACCATTGTTATTAATGCTTATACACAATCTGAGGGCAGATTGAGCCAAATCATCCTAATGCCCTCAATGTTAGACCACCACCACATGAGAAACATATCAGACCTGGGGAGTGTCTCCAGCTGCATTGTGAGCCTTTGGCAGATGACTGTCAGAAATACAAAAAACCAATAAACTCGTGGTGGTGAATGAAATCGCCTGGTTGTTGTGAATGAGACGTTAAATTGGCATCTCAGCCATTGAAAAGTAGGGGGAGAGAGAGACATGAGTCATGCAGCCTCGAGCACAATCAAAGCTTCCTGCTCCTCCATCTCCGTCTCTGCTGATGGCCCCAAAACAGGCAGCTCTGAAACAAGGGATCAATGCAGCGAACCCACATAACTCAAGCACAGGATTACAGAATATAATGCGTACATATCATGTGTGTGTGTGTATACATTTATTATTTGATGTCTTACAGTGGGCACGGTGAAATAATATCATAATGTGGCCGTGGGGTGCAGAACATGTTTGTTCATCAAATGTTTATTTCACAGTAAAATCTGAGAAGTGTTGTGTAACTTCTCGTTTCCAACTGCGTTCATGTACTGCATCATTTATCCTTAAGATGAGGTTCAAACTCATTCATTTACAGATTAATTATGATGCTATTAAAGTTTATCAAACAAGACACAAACATTTAGGTCTTTTTATCATTCAGCACAATGTTTTGCATCATGCAGTGTTGGCCAGGTGTTATAACACTGTATAATTAGCTATAAATAGTAAAAGTAAAATGTGTAAAAATGTTACATAAAACATAAAAACACAGTTGTTACATAAAAACACAGAAAAATGTTGTTTTTCCACTAGTGTTCCTTATTAATGAGATGACCTGCCACACAAATGACCTCAAGTGACCTCTCCCTCTCTATGATAGTTTGGTTTATCCTCCAGTCAGATGCACATATGATAAAAGGTGAATTCTGAAAGTCAAAACAACTTTCAAAGTTAAAAAAACTGACTTCCATATGGGTGGGAGGAGGAAAGAATAACAAACGCCTTCTTCATGCCGGCACTGTTTGGTTTTCTTGATCATTTACAGCAGAAAGAACTGACTGAGTCACCCAAGTTTAAATGCAGGAGATGCTGCAAATGTCATCCTGAGGTATTAATGGAAAAGTAATATATTTTGCAAGTTACTGCTGATCTACATGGAATTCTAAGCAAAGTGATGTTCTCAAGGCTTGCTCGGTGGCTGAAGCACATCATTGCTGTAATTTAATGTCATTGATTCCTTCAGGCTGTGATCCAACACTGATCTGCAATCATGTGCTTGTTATAACTGAAAATTATGATCTGATAATGAGAACAGTTTCAGACAACTGCAACCAACTAAGTGTCTTGTTTATAGTTTTTAATCCCTTCAATCTTCATCTAAGTAATCCATTACTTCACCAGTAACGACCCCTTGCTGCGCTGCTGCTGTTGTTGTTGACTTTTTGAGGCATATTTTGCCCAGCAACTTTTACGGGATGACTCACCCAAAGCAGCTGTTACGCATGACAAAAAGAAAAAACCAAAGGATAAGGTGGAGCGAGCAGATGGCAGGAGTCAGATAAAAAGGTGTTTGGCGCGGGGGGGAGCGACTATTTGAGACAGGAAAAGGGCCATACCACGACGTCGACGACGATGATGATGATGGTGCCTCACAACACCGGGACCATGCAGAGCTCCAGGCTGCTCAGCGGGGCACTCCTCTGCGCTCTGCTGCTGCTCTCCGGCGTCGCTGGAGCTCAAGTGTTGGACACCGAATCCGAAGAGGAGCTGAGCCCCAGAGCTCTGCGGGACTTTTATCCAAAAGGTCCGAACCTGACAAGTGAGAAGCAGCTGGTAAGATTGATATCTGAACTTATCTGCTTATTCTGCATGCGCAAAAAAAGACGATGCAACTTTATTTTCGCAAAAAAAAAAGTTGTATTATTTTATAAAATCTAATTGTGATTTCTGCTTCAGTTCTGGTGCGTGCAAAAAAAGACTAAAATGTGGCAAACCTTAAAATAAACCAAACTCAATTCAGAAATTCATGCATTTAATATTTTCCTTGTCGTAAGGTTATCTTGACGATTTGTGTCATTTTAAACAAAATATAGAACTGTTATAAACACATAAATTACGTATTATTATGTAACATTGCAAACATATTTCCTTTTTTTATTAATTGCTCATTCGACACTGCATGTCTGTTGTTTAATCTCAGAAATATACATTTTTTAAGCTCTTTTTTATTTTATTTTTTTGCTGTTATTTGATGTTTCCTGGCAGCTTGGAGCTCTCCAAGAAGTTCTTGAAAAGCTGCAGGCTAAACGTCTGCCTTTATGGGAAAAGAAATTCGGCCAAGTCCCAACGGTATGAATATTGCATTCATTGATTTTTGCATTGATTTGTGTCGCAACAGGGAGAAATAAACCAAAACCTAATGTTGTTGTTGTTGCTTCCCTCCCTCCATCCCTCCATCCATCCTTCCATCCCTTCAGTGTGATGTCGGGGAGCAGTGCGCCGTGAGGAAAGGCGCACGGATCGGCAAGATGTGCGACTGTCCTCGTGGAGCTTTCTGCAACTTTTTCCTGCTGAAGTGCTTATGAGCCTGAATCTGAATGTAGCTTTGAGATGGGATGAGCAGGGGTAAAAACTATCACTCGATTCCTTTGTAATTATTGTCATATTTTTTTATAATACAGCTGAGGAGCAGGTGCGGTGACTGCCCAACCCTTACGAAAAAGAACTATAGTAGTTCTATGATAAATATATATTTTAAAATATTACTATAAGTCTCTGTAAGGATATTATGGTGATGTACAGAAAAAAGAGAGAGAATTATGTTCCTGTAAATATCCAGAACCACTTTGTGTCTGTAGTAAACCCACAGGATCATTGTTGTGATGTAATAGGAGTAAGAAATCATCCACAATGCGCCATAACCTCACCAACGTTATGGGAATATTATAGTAATTGAAATCCATAACTATTTTGTTTCAGATGAATGTTTGTGTATGACTCATGATAACAGTAATAATAAACTGTGGATCATCTTGTTTTGTAAAGCAGTGGAGTGGCCGCTTGTTCTTTTAAACTGCGCAGCTCTACAGTCAGTTACATAACCCGCATGTTTTGACTTTTCTTTATTTAATTATTTTTAATGTTAAAGAGCTCAGTCAACATTAAACAATGACGGAGCTCTGACTGAGATTTGTAATGACACAACTGGAGAGTGGAGAGAGGAGGGAGGAGGGAAGGAGGAGGTGAGGAGGTGTGGGGGCTTGAAATTAAAATCTAATCCAGCTGCAGAGGAAGTAGTTATGAAGCAGAGAGTGACTGTCACATCTCAATCACGCCGAGCTTCCCACTGTAAGCAGAGCAGCCTCAGGCTGCTTCATAAAGTCATATATGCATGAAAATCTGCTGCACATGAATCCAGAGTTTACAGTGACCTGACATATTCATGGCACACACACACACACACACACAGGTAATATCATACTGATCATATTTGAATTTGTTTGTTGTAGAGGAAACATTTCTGAATGCTGCCCTTAAAGCATATGCATCCACCCATAACTGCTTACCAGGGTCATGGAGGGTTAGCACCGATCTTAGCTAACATTAGGAGAGAGGCAGGGTATACCCTGGATAGTGCTGACACACAGAGACAAAGCACTCACATTTACATCTACAGGCAATTTAGAGTCATCAATTGACCTATTAACCTGCATGTCTTCAGACTGTTGGAAGAAGCCAGTACCTGGAGAGAACTCACAAACTCCACACAGCTGGGGTTTGAACCAGGGACCTTCTTGCTGTGAGGTGACTGTGTACTAACCACTGCATATACTGTATATATGAGTATTAATTTAGTGACAACACAGGTAGTTTGGAAGCCAATCACTGGTCAAATATGCAACAAGTGTGATGAGGAAACTGAAGCTTGCGTATTCACAGATCGAATATTTAACCTGGTATGCCCTGGTGACCTATAGGGCATGAAACCCAAATAATAATAAATACAGTTTGTGTATCAGACACATATAACTATTTAAACCAGAAGCATTTACTTAAAAATGCCTGACTTAAAACATGCCTGAGGAGAGGTGCAACATCTGACCATGAGTTCATGAAGCATCTTTTCAGACAACACAGGGTGGCAAATACTGTATGTTCTATGAATTATATGTGTATTTCTGCTAAAACTGAAAACAAATCTGGTTCAGTCTCTCTTATAACGGACCAAGGTTTGAAAAAATAAACATGAATTACCTTTATGTTTGTCAGTGCTTGACATTAAAACTATGAAATAACACACACTGAATTATGTGGTCAAGGTGTAGCAAAATCTAAAAATAATTCTTCAATGTAGTTACCTCTTGCTTTGCACACTCTTGGCATTCCCTCAGTCAGCTTCGTGACGCAGTCACCTGGAAGGATTTTTCAACATGGATGAGAACATTGGATGAGTTCCCGTACATGCTGAGTATTTGTTGGCTGCTTTTCCTTCACTCTCATCCCAAAATCATCTCCGTTGGGTTTCCGTCGAGTGATTGTGGTGGCCAGGTTCATCTGATGCAGCACTCTATCACTCTGTTTCTTGGTCATATATATTGGAAGTGTGTCCTCTTGAAAAACAAGTGATGGTTTCATGAATCGCACACCAGATGGGACAGCATGTCACTGAATATCGCTATGGTAGCCACAATGGTCAAGTCTGCCTTGAATTTTTAATAAAGCATCACAGACATAATCACACCTCCTCCATGGTTCATGGTGGGAACCACACATGCAGAGACTATCAGTTCACCTTCACTGTGACTCGCAACAACGCAGCAGTCTGAAGCAAAAATCTCAAATTTAGACTCATCAGACCAAAGAACACATTTAATGTCCATTCCTGGTGTTTCCTGGGTTAGGTGTAATGTTTGTGTTAGGTTTAAGATTATGGTTAGGGTCTTGTTGACCTACCTCAGTCGTAGTTTCTTTTCAGCAAGGGCTGATTCACTGAGTCACCTGAAGCGTTTAACTGAGCCAGTTTCATCAGAGTGTTTGATGGTTTTTGCGACTGAACTTGAAGACACATCCAAAGTTCTTGGTATTTTAAGGATTGACTGATCTTCGTGTCTTAAAGTATTGAAGGACTGTCATTTCTCTTGTTTGAGAAGTTCTTGCTGTAATATGGATCAATACAGTGGTAAAGTAGGACTATTTACTGTATGCCAACACTACCTCTGCACAACACAACTGATGGTCTCAAACACATTAAGAAGACACGAAATTCCACACAGTTTCGACAACATTAAAATGCACACAAATAGACAAGTGACACTAAGAAACCAGGAATAATCAACTTGCTTTGCCCGAGGGACACTTAATAAATAATAAACAAACATACATTAATCATTTTTATCAGATAAAATGAATAAAAAGTTAAAATGCACTAACATTAAAACATATTTCCAGCTGCATTCAAAAGAGTTTATACAACATTTGTGCAAACATTGAACCTTTTCTATCATGCATTCAAATGTTGGAATGATTCATAACCATAAACCAATCATTATCTGCATATTTAAATATTTCTAGCATGTGTAGGCTAACATGCAGGGGACATGACCAACTGTCTTGTCATGTGCTGCTAGGCGTGGCCCTTCCCCTCACCTGATTATCACCTCGCCACCTGCTGCTCATCAGCAAATCAGCCCTGCTGTACAATCCAGACTCTGCCAGATAATCCAGTCTCCATCGTGGTCACAATTGCACGGCCAGCCTTGTGAAATTCTGCGAACTCATTTTGGAAGAGCCTGCCTAACCTCGCTCTTCCTGTCCTGCCAGTCATTCCCACGCCATGTTTGCCAGCTCAGAGAGTTAATCTGTTGAATTTGAAGAATAAACACCTCGTCATCACTTATCATTTGCTGAGTGAAAGCCTTTAGCTCTCTTCTTGACTCCTCACTGATGTTTTGGTTAATTTTTTGCAGCCTGGACGGCATCAACATATTCCACATTACTGCACTTATCTTCAATCCAGCCTTCCACTCTGCTACCTGTCAGCAGACATCAATAATGCAGAGGAGACAAGTACCAAATGCTGACTTGTTCCATCTTTGCTTGGCCGTGTGTGTACACTCTGGATGTGTGAAACCATTTGGGAGGTAAACATGGACCTGAAGGCAGACTGTAGTTTGTGCTGTCGATCAAACTGACCACGCTCTTTTTTTTTCCTGTTTGTGCTGGAAAGTTTCCTGGGAAAGCATCATTAATATTTCACTGGCAGGTGGAAGGACTCTCTCTCTGCATTTAACACATGAAGGACAAACTCTACTTCGCAGAGTGTTAAGATAATTTTTTCTCACAGAGCCTGACATAATTTCGAGTGATCATGTGTGAAATTGTAAAACCTCTTAAAATTTGGCAGCTGTGCTGAGCTCAGGTCCTCCTATCCTCATGTCAATGTGTCCTTGGCCAGCAATTTGCACGGTATCTCACTGCCAACTGTGTGTGCGTGAATGGCTGAATGAGAGGCTAATTGTAAAGTGCTTTGTATAAAAGCATTATACAAATAGACTGCACTTATATAGCGTCTTTCTAGTCTGCTGGCCACTCAAAGCACTCTACAGTATGTATCTCATTCACCCATATTCACACACTGATGGCATCTGCCATGCAAGGTGCCAACTGCTCATCGGTTTTTAGGATCGAACCATTCTTACACATTCACACACTGATGGCACAGCCTTCGGAAGCAATTTGGGGTTCAGTATCTTGCCCAAGGAAACTTCGACACTGGAGGGGATCGAACCGCTCTACCTCCGAGCCACTGTCTTATTAACCCACAAACCAGAGGAATCTGCAAGCTCATGTTTTATTTGCTCTGGCAGATGCAAACAGATTCTCCCCTGTCCTGGATCTGGTCGGTGCCATTTACAACTATTTATCTAATATGTTGCGGCATTGATATGATGACTGTACAGAGGACCGTAACGTTACTGGTCATTGAGGCATTTTCTATATATATAAATAGATATAGAACTGTTTGTGTTTAGGTCAAATCAGGCGCTTCAGTGAAAACGCAAATGTTACCATTCATTTGAAAGGGGCTAGTGAGGCTGCAAGGTATGCCAGTAACCGCTGGCAAAGATAATAAACCAGAATTAGGTTTTCAAGGAGTGCAACCTGATGTCACACTGTGGTGGCCAATCAGATGCTACAATCAGACAATTTAAACTCCACCACAGTCAGCCTGAAATATCACTAAATGCAGGCGCTATCCTGGTAGAGTTAATGAACTACTCTTTGATACTCTCCCAGTTGTGTTCTGGTTTGGTTTATTTTTTGCATCCAGCTTCTACAGCTGCGTCTGGCCTGTAGTCTATGCTGCAAACACAGACACCAACAAGTTTCCTTTGGTTTGAGTCTGTTTGTTTAGAGACAGAGAGAGAGACATTTGTGGTCGAGCGACGGGGACAGTGAATGAAAGTGGTACCCTTAATCCAGACTGAAATATCTAAATATATATATAAACATACAGTAAATGAACAAATATGGGATGGACTAAATTTATGGCCTTCAGAGGATGAATTTTACTGACCTTGGTGATTCCATCACTTTTGGCCTCTAGCACCACCATCAGGTCAAACTTTCATTTATCCAGTAACATATCTCAACATCTCTTTGATGTTTTTGGTACAAAATTCTCAGAGTTGTTCGGATTCTTAAATCTTAATGACTTGGTAATGGTAATGAGGTGTTACCTGTCTTACCTCCACCACCACCATAAGGGGAAAAGTCTCAACAACTATTGCACAAGTTGATAGGAAGTTTGGTAAGTCAAACATGTACTTTGCTGATTCTCTGTTTTCCGTCTAGTGTCACAAGTAAAAATATTTTTGGTTTATGACCAAACATCTGCAAATCAAGAGAATTAACAAGAAAATTATCTTATGGTTATGACAAATTTAAATAATTCAGAAGAAATTAAAAAGATTCTTGCTTCCCTTTTCATTCTCCTGGCTATGGTGAATGCATCAATACCACACATTGTCTGTCAATATGTTTGACATTTTTTGATATTTTAGATGAACAATGTCAATTTCCTATGGCCACAGCTAGAGCACGACAACACCATCTCTCCATTATGATCCTTTTATTAAACCATAGTGAATTTAATGAAAGTATTTCATTAAGATGGTGTTTTTATCTGCATTATCTGCATTTCGTCGGAGTTGATATGTAAGTTGATGGAGTTGACAAATCCACCAATAACCGGTTAATGTGCTAATATTATTAATATAAAACTTTGGATGTGTCTTCATATACTATTTTCGAACATAGTAAAGGAATAAAATGTTATTTTAGGGTTTTATCTGCACATTAACGTACACATATAGCATACAATTACATTATTTTACAATATACTTATTATTTGTAGAGCATGGGCAGGCTGTGGTCTGCTTACTGAATCATTTTCTTTTGTCTGCTTATTACTGAATAACTTTCCAGCACGTGTGTTAGATATAGCACTTGTCTACATGATTGATTGATTAATGTAAAACCTTAAAGGTGCAGTGTGTAGTTTTCACTTTTAAAAATATACACACTGGGCTTCTTATAGAGCAGGGAAGAAGTTCACTGTTGCTTTTTCAAATCCGGTTTACTTGGACCATCAGACCAAAAGTGCACCTGTGCACATTTTTCATGCCACGGCATCCTGTCTCTCTGCCTTCCCTCCGTCATTAGTGTAATACAGTGCAGTACAGTGTTATCTGTGGCAGATTTGTCCAAAACAGACATCTTCCAATCAGATGCTAGATACTGTGACATAACAGAAGGGCCTCAGAGCACAGATTGAAGAGAAGCTCAGCTTTGCAGTGGGGCTCCTAGAGGAAATCAATGTGGAAGTTGTTCATTGAGTCTGTCACTATCTTCCTCTGGTACTTCTTATCAGTTATCACAGTTATATCAGTTGTCACACATGCAGAGTTCAGGAAGAAATCCTGAATATTTGGTGTTATACTCTTAGAAATATTGCAACTACTTCCACTGGACATTGATTTTGTCTGCATAAGCCAGTGTGTAGGTAGTTGTAGGGACACACACTGCACCTCTAAGATTTGACATCAATCAATCAATTAATCATGTTAGGTAAATGGTCATCTGATTCCATAGTAATATTCAAATACATTATTCATGACTTTTGTATTAAAGGAAAGCATGGCTAGAGAGAAACAGCTTAGGAGTGAAGGAGAGGAAATTAGGGCTGTCAATCGTTTAAAAAAATGTAACTAATTAATCGCAAACATGTAACTAATCCTCACTCCAGTCCTGAGATCAAACATGCATTTGCCATACATTCTGTAATACGGACGCACTTGATTTAATTTGACTTGACTATTGTTTTGTTTTCTCAAGATCTTAAATTATTATCTTGTTATCACGGGAAAACGAAGGAAATTATCTCGTTATCACGGGAAAACGGGTGGAATAAAATATATGTATGTATGGCCGTTTAGGGCTTCCGTAGAAAGACAGAGGACGAGGAGAGTTCAAGACAAAAAAGTAATACAGATAGACAAGATGGGAGACAGGGCACAGAGGCATCGGAGAAAGTATTGGAGAGAGACACAGAAAAGGTCCAGACAGAAAAGGTCCAGACCAAAAAGGTCCAGACCAAAAAGGTCCAGACAGAAAAGGGAGCTGTTATTTCTTAATCTATTGTCACTTCCATCTGTTTAAAAAAGCATTTGTTCATCAATCAGAAATGCAAATACAATTTTCTCAACTCGGTCAGTTTCCCATCAACACCGTCAAATCTTCATCAGCACCGTCAGATGTATGTTTTTGTAATTCTTTGTTCAGTTTTTGTTGTTTAAGTAATAAAGGATCATCAGATCTACATCCTCCTGTATCTTATTCACTTAAAGATTTTTTTATTTAGTGGCAAAATAAAAGATAAAGTTTGAAAATGCAATTTTTTAGAAATCTGTGTGTCTATCTATAACAGTGTAAAATAAAGCTCATATGTTATATTTTATTGCATATCAGAGTAACTAAACATTATTACAACATACACCAGAACTTAAGATTCTTGTTGGGTTATTATAATTATATAATTATATACTTTTAGTGTGTCTGACGGAGTGACACAAATCAAGTCTTTAAGGTAGACATGTGAATTTGTTTAATTTAACCTCCAGCCTGCGCCTTTACATTTACCTACATGAATATATAACTCTAATCAACATAGCGTAAAGTTTTGTCCCGACTCTCAAGAATCAGTGATGGATTGCTGAAAGCATTATGTCTGATGACTCACTGGACAACCAGAAACATTCACGGTGGTTGAGCTGACAATAAGACTGTTCATCTTAGTTCCTGAACAGCAATACTTTCTCCAGACAGCAAGGATTTGCTATCGATTCCTCAGGGAATTACCTCCAATTCCAATAGAGATTGCATGTGTGGATAAGAGCCTCTTTTTATTTCTCCCCCACGCTCTGAGACAGTTCAAACCTGCGGCAAACGCCCATCGGGAGAAATGTTTATTTGTGTGTGATAATTTGACAGAGATGTAAAGAATGACAGATAGAGGACTGATAGAGAGGGAGCGAGAGGCTGAGGATGATCGAGAGTGTGATGGATGGAAATACAGAGCAGGTGACAAATGATACAGTCTGAAATAGAAATTGCCCGCTGAGAATGACATTGTTGGGTGTAGATCGCTCGATGCATCAACACCAGACAATGCTTAAGGCGGAGAAGTTGATTTATAACATGTGAACATTAATGACAGACACAGAACATAAATTTAGTTTGCTCGGTCTGTGTGTCAATACATAAATTCATATACAAATACAACCCGTGTGTAATGTGACTGTTATTATTACAGCGCCTGAAAGAGGGAAATATAAATGTTTAAAATACAGTGATTGTGTGCTTGGCTGAGATATATAAATCCAGCAACCCTGATTTTATTCTGGTCAGGGACATTTGTTGAATGTCATAGCTCTCTCTCTCTCTGACTACTACTACTGCAACATTAAATACAGTAAACACTGATCAGTCATAACATTATGACCACCTTGTGTAAGTCCCCTTTTTGACACAAAAACAACCCTGACCTGTCAAGGTATAGGACTCCACTAGACCTCTTTAGGTGTGCTGTGGTATCTGGCACCAAGATGTTAGCAGCAGATCCTTTAAGTCCTTTAAGTTTCAAGGTGGAGGCCTCCATGGATTGGACTTGTTTGTCCAGCGCGTCTGACAGATGCTTGATTGGATTGAGATCTGGGGATTTTGGAGGCCGAGTTAACACCTTGAACTCATGTTTTCCCTTAAACCATTCCTGATTTTAGAGGTCACTGCCATCAGGAAACACTGTTCCCATGCCAGGGTGTGCATGCTCTACAACAATGCGTAAGTAGGTGGGATGTGTCAAAGTAACATCTACATGAACTGCAGGACGCGATTCTTAGCAGATTATTCCAATCAACCTTAGCTGGCCATGATGCTGTCGCCAGTTCACTGCTTTTCCTTACTTGGACCACTTCTCAAATCAAATCAGATTTTATTTATATATCCCAAACTTACAAAGTACATTTGCCTCTAAGGGCTTTACAATCTGTACAGGGAGTGACACCCTCTGTCCTAGTGAGGAAAAACTGGCCCACTTCTGACATACAAACCAGTGCAGACCAATAAGACCCCATAAGAGCTGCAGTCTGAAATGCTCTCACCGAGACGCCAAAGTCACGTCAAATTCTGCTGCAAGACAATGCAGTACTAACTACTACAAGAAAACACAAGGTCTGATGTACTTCTGTTTTCTGTAAAGTACCAAAATAACATAGAGTACCATAAAACATTCTATTAACAAAGCACACACTACGAAAAAGGTACCACAAAATGTACAATAAAGTACTAAAATACTACAAGGTTTCATTAGGCTAACCGAAACACATCACACAGTAAAAAAACATAAGGTACCTTGAAGTACCACATGTTACCACAATGTGTACTACAGAGACCAGCAACGTATACCACTCAGAATCATGTTTGTACAGATTGTTGCTCTCGTTCCAGCAGGTTGCAGTGCTTGTAGTACAGTGTTGCTCTGCACTTTGATTATTCAGGGTGTGATACTCTGGCAACCTGTCGGGCTGTTGTAGTACTTCTTTGTAGGATCTTGTGGTACATAAATGTTCTTACTGCTTGACTGTGGTGGTCATTAAATTATTATCATTAGTAGTAATAGTATCTATCAGACTGCCTGATTGAAAGAGATTTATAGTTGTAATATTACATTTCTCCCTTAATCTTAACTAAACTTCATCTTATACTAGGATATAGTATAATTATATCAGATATCTTAATATATATATTATTATACTCATACTCTCTCACACACATACACACAAAAACAAACACCAGGCAGTTCATTCCTAATAACCACTGCTGCCCTCTAGTGCTCACACCTATTATCAAACCAGAAAGTTTAGAGGCAGATATTGTACTTTTTTACTCCACTACATTTATTTGGCAGCTTTAGTTACAGCACAGATTATAGATTATTAACACAAAGTATGAATGAACTAACAAATTATGATAAATTATTTGAGGTTAAGCTACTTGGCAGCGTGTAAACATTAAAGTAAAGACATTAATGCATCAATAATTTCTGCAAAAGTATAATTTGATGCCAATACCTTCTTAATTTAATAAGATTTTGAGTTATAGATGTGAATACTTGCAGCACTACATGGCAGTGAATCACAGACTGATTCTAGGTTTTATATTGTTTCTCTCTCTGCTCACCTCTCAGCACAGCTACACGAAGCAGCTTATTTTAAGCATCGACCACACTAGAATGTAATGAAGTGAAAAATATCACAGCGCAGTCATGTGAACGCAGTCCGGTCGACTGCGACAATGAGGCCATGTGTGAGTGTGTGTGTGTGAGGGGTGGATGAGGTGAAGCATGAATGCCAGTCCAAATCGCTGAGAGTTTATAATTATTTGATCGACACTGTTGGCATCTACTTGACCGCCTCTAATGAGGAACCGGGTCTATCCAGTTCAGCTGTGTGTGAACTTGCCAATTAGCGCTAATGAGAGGCAGAAGGTGACGCAGTTCAGCGTATTGATTTCAAGAAGAAGTTGGTGATTACCAGCTATGAAGACGCAGAGGTGGAAGAATCAAACACGCTTCACTCGGTTAAATTATGTTTATTTAAAAAATATATAGAAACAGGACCACTGGTGTAAACATACAGTAACATGGAACAGTGTGGATACTCACACTTCAATGCAACCCTGTTCACCTTCAAACCCAGGACTAGGAACAAAAAACAAAAAATAAATCACACATCACAGCAGCACTTCAGAACTGTACTGAATGGAACTGTGTTTTGTTAAATACTTTCAACATAGTGCAGATCTGTAATCAGTGAGATTAAACAATGAAATAAAAAAAAAAGCCTTTAGTACGCCTGTGGACAGTATGAAGGGTTACTGGGGAAAAAACACGACAGCCGTAAACCGTAAGAACAAAACTCACGCTTCGAGTTGATTTGTTGTGGCATTACTTTGATTGCGGAAACATGAGTCTTTGTGACAGTTTTATAAAGAATTGGACTGACTGAAAGTAAACTGGAGCTCTTGTTAAACAACTTGGGTCACATACCGACAGTGTTTGGAAGAGTGGATGGCACCAGATCACTAATAACCAGGTCCAATCCTGCAATCTTGAGACATAGAACGCATTTAAATGGTGAACGGGTACGATTAGAAAAAAACAGGTGACAACAGTCACTTAAAAAAACTGACATATGAAAATTATTTTTGCATTCATACAATACTACATCTTCAAATATGTTTGTGTTCGACTAGCGTGAACACTAAAGACGAGTCCGCCGTGTTTAGAAAAAGGTTTGACTGCGTCCTGCTGCAAACATCTGTACCCCAGAAGAAAGACAGAGCAGTTATTGGTTTTGTTTCCCTTGTAACTGAGCAAAATGGAAGCAAACAAAGTGAGAGGTCATCAGCGAAATGGAACAAACACTAGGTGTGACTGCAACAGCAACGAATGAAGGGGGAGGATATATACACCTAAGTCCTAATACCATGTGATGGCCAAAACATCTTTTCCACATTGTTGGGATGAATAATCACATCGATATGATCTCAAATATCCCCTAGAATACAAACAGGTGGCATTTTATCCTTCCTTTATTTCAACTTTGAAACTTTCCGCCAGTTTAGGACTGCTTGACTTTTTTAATTATTGGCACATGTTCCGACTCAACGCGCTTCATTAAACTGTTTGCTGTCTTATAAAACGCTTGAAAATGTTGTTGATACAGTATAACAATGTATCCCAGATATTCTAAACAGTGTGTGACCTGTGCTGTGATACCAAAGTGTTGTTGGAAACCCATGGTGACAGTCAAAGTTACTCAATGATTTCAAAGTCCAGTTATGATGGTTCGGCTGCTTTAACAGTCTGGTCCCGACACGCTCATAGATTCAATTAAGTGTCACTTGCTCTCAACAGGCTTCGCAGCAGGTCTGCGCTCTATGAAGAAGCGTCTTCCAGCTGCTCGTCCTGAAAAGGGTAGCTGAGCGCAGGAGGAAAGCCCTGACTCCGAGGCTGCTCGTCCAACAACACCAAATCCTCCACGTCTTTCCCTTTGTACCTCCGCCTGCAGATCTTTACTATCACTTTCCGCCCCTGAAAGACTTTTAGGGCCTCTTTGGAAGCCATGGCTTTGGCCGCGGACTCGTCACGCCCGTATCCCGTCCCCATGTAAACAGTCTGACAGCGAATCTCGCACACGTGGCCTTCCTTCTGTGTGCGGCCCGCGGGGAGGCCCGCAATGTCCTTCAGTGGCACAAAAACACAAGCCAGGGTCTGTTTACACGACTCCACGCAGCTACGGAGTATTTCAAAATGGTCCAAGTTGGGTCCGAAGCCCCCCGCCGATACTAGCTTCCATGCCACCGCCTTGTAGAGGCGGTTGAAGAAGGGCTGGTGCTCTGCTGGAGCCTGTGGAGGAGGTCCTGATTTCTGACCCGCGGGCCTCGTAGATGTCCTCCCAGCAGGTCGACTGTCAAGCTCATTAGGCCCACATTTGGCTCTCTTCACAGAGCTGTCAGTGTCACCCTCTGCAAATGATGACACGACACAAAGCAGTAACATTTAATGAGGAAACAGACTGCGGCCGCAGGTGTGTAAAGGTTCGGTAATGACACTGAAACCCAGCTGGAATAGAAAACAGCACTGAAACATGTCAGTGGTCCAAGACAAGCTATGGAGCCTTAGTGTTGATGCAAGCAGTCCTTCACACGATCTAACGTAGGCACGTCATGTCTCACAGAAAACGGAGTAATAAAACATTTAGCTGGTGTCACTTTCTGGCCATAAAATAACAGATTTTAATAATTTTGATGCCACACTGATTTGTAATCAGGCGGATGGTGTCTGTCATTCCCACTCGTACGCCATACTTCTCTCTTGCACTGTGTAAGTTTGTGCTTTGGGTACGCTTAGTTTGTTAGCTGGGCTGCCCAGACTGTGAGCTCAGATGCAGGGACTGCCAGCTCTGGTGTCGTGCCAGAACAGGAGCTGGGCAAACAGGCAATGTAACCGGAGCTTAGCAGCTTTTATGGACATAATGGCAGAGGATTACTATGCAACATTGCCTTAAAATTGATCAAAATAATGAGGTAGATGCTGATGGGAAAGATTTTTTGCATCTCCCCATCTCTGACTTACTCATGCATCAGCAGAGAGAGAGAGAGAAGCAGTGAGCATAGAGCTTTTTTCCCTCTTTTTCAAGAGGAAATACACTTTAGTAGAAGATGGGTGTGCACTTTGACGTGCAAGCCAAAGAACTGCAGACTGACTGGTTTGTTGTCACGTTTATTTCTACTGTGATCTACCTATTTTGAGAATAAGCATCCCGAGTTTATCAACATAACCAATGTAAATGTTATCACAATCCCATACTGGGAGCCTGCACTGATGCGTTTCATCACAACACAGTCAGATAATTTAGTTCACAGCTCAAAAACACAGAGTTTAAGTGTGCGGTATTGCTTTAGATAAAAAAAGGGGAAGTGGTTCATTGGGTGGACTTGTCATTTGAATACTTGCAAACAACATGCAAACACGTCAACAACATTTTGTGGGTGTCTTCGTTGCAGTTTTTGAGTTTGCTCAACTCTGCTCTAGTTTGTGGTGGTGCTGGATTACATTCTGTAGAAATGTACTTCTCATATTTTGTCACACTTCTCACTATGGTGTCATTTTTCTGCTCATAGCGGCTCCTGGTTAGTTCAACAGCATCATACACCAGTTGCAGCAGTCTGCTTTATTACATACACGTGCATTGTATTACCAGTTGTGGCGCCGCGCTTTCCTTTGGCCATGACTCCGTCCACTGTGGTCCTGTGGACCGGAGCATTCTCCACAACGATCCCATCACCCATCTCCTTGATCTTGTCCATCACGTCTTGTGAATAGCTGAAGAAGGAGGAGAACAGAGACAGCTCATCATCTGCAGGTCTTGATCTATTTGTCAGTCAGTGTGTATCTTACCTGCAGCCGAGGAAAACGTGATTGGCCCACACCATGGACAGAGAGAGCAGCCTGTCCAGACTGCTGCTGCTGGGCACTACTCCCGGCTCCATGGTGGGGAAAGCCTCCATGTTCCTCAGTATGAACTCTCTCCGAGCAAACCACTGCTTGTTGGTCTCACAATAGCCCCTGAAAGTGTCGACCCATTGGGCCAGCTCCGGGTTCTGATCCAGGTATTCAGAAACTAAGTCCTCTCCGCTCTTCTCCCCCGCCATCCCTGCAACAACAAACATCACATCACATCACATCACACACACACACACACACACACACACACACACACACACACACACTGAGTTAGTACAGCCAGGTCTGATTAAACCAGCACTTAACATAACCAACTGTGTGTCTAGTTGAGCTAACTAGTTCATGTTCTCCAGGGTAACTAACGTTAACTTGTGCTAGCCGAGTCACAATAGCTCCAATTAAAAAACAAACAAACCCGCGCTAATAATTAACATCATCTTATATTAATGAAATTAACGTGACACCCACAGCTCGTACACTCATAGGTTAGTAATCATTTTAATTAGTAACTACGACATACCAAGCGCTCTCTCTCTCTCTCTCTCTCTCTCCGCTACGAGGTGTTGCTAGCTAGCTACATGACCGAATGATGACGCAAGACTGACGCCGCTGCTAGCGGAGGGACTGCATTCTTCTTCTTCTTCTTCTTTGGTGTTTTACGGCAGTCGGCATCCATATGGTTGCATATACCGCCATCTTCTGGACTTTCCTTCTTTACTTTACTTTTCCCCTTTTTTTTTTATATATTCTTTTTATTAACCCAGTTAAAACCAGATATCTCATAACAATTTTCCTCCCTTTGCTACATTTCCCACATTCTATTATACTTTTGAAATTTTTTTCCACTGCTCCTATCCTCCGCAACCCTGCCATCATCTCTTCTCTCTCCCTTTCATATCCATGACATTCCACTATCACATGCTCCACTGTCTCTCTTTCTCCACAGCTACATAGCCCAGTTTGATGCTTCCCTATTATGTTGAGTGTGCTATTTAATCTACTGTGCCCTGTTCTTAGTCTGCTCATGGTTACCTGTTCCACTCTGTTGCCTCCACAGCACCCCACCTCTCCCACTTCCTCTCGTAATTTATATAAATGTCTCCCCTTTTCCTGGCTTTTCCAATATTGTTTCCATTGATTAATTATTTCTTTCCATACTAAACTTTTCCCTTCTGTTTTTGATAATTTAACTTTCAATTCCACCTCTTCTTTCTTTGCTGCCTCCTTTGCCATTCGATCTGCTATTTCATTTCCTTTTAATCCTAAGTGAGCTGGAACCCACATGAACGTTATTTCCCTCCCCTGCTGTGCTAATCTGGATGTCCTCAACAGTATTTCATATACTATTTCCTGATGTGATTTTGCTGCCCTGTTTTTAATGCTCAAGAGTGATGAGATTGAATCACTACATATGATTATCTTCCTATCTGCCCTGCCCTCTACCCATTCTATTGCCAAAACTATTGCACATAATTCCACTGCATATACACTTAAATGATCTGAAGTTCTTTTTAAGACTTTGTTATTATGACTAGGAATCACCACTGCTGCACCTGTTACTCCTGTTGCTGGTTCTTTTGATCCGTCTGTATATAAATAAATATATTCCCCATACTTTTCATCAGTATAGTTATAAAATTCTTGTACCAGGTCCACTGTTTTATTTCTTCTTTTAATGTCCCATAGTTTTAGATCTACTCTTGCTTCGAGTAATGTCCATTCAGGTATTGTTGTCCACAAAACTGTTGGGCTGACTTCTATTTCCTTTACTTTTAGTTGCTCTACTATTCCCTCACTGACCCACCCAAAGCTTGATTTTTGCTCTCTCCCCGTTTCCCAACACATCTCCAATACTCTCTTTGTTGGATGGTCTTCCTCATGTCCTTTTAAATGTATCCAGTAATTGGCTATAAGCTGCTTTCTCCTTATCCATAATGGCATTTCTGCTGCTTCCACCTGAAGGGAACAAACTGGAGTCGTTTTCATTGCACCGAGACATATTCTTATTGCTCGTGATTGGATAATATCTAGCTGTGATAAGACCGATTTAACTGCTGATCCGTATCCCACACTGCCATAGTCTATTCTAGATCTTATTAGCGCTACGTATATATATTTTAAGGACATAAAATCCGCTCCCCAATTTAGCCCAGTCAAGCATCTCATAATATTTAACACTCCCTTACTTTTTTAAACTATTCCCTTCACATGTTCTTTCCATGTCATTCTAGAATCAAAAATCAATCCCAAGAATCGCATGCTGTTTACTCTTTCTAAATTCTTTCCATATAAGTTCAACTTTTTATCTTCACTGATTTTCTTTTTTGAGAAGAACATTACTTTGCTTTTTTCCACCGAGAATTTAAAGCCCCATTTTGCTCCCCATTTTTCCACTTGATCTGTCCCTTCCTGTAATTTCTTAACTATATAGTCTATGTTGCCTCCCTTCTTCCATAATGCCCCATCATCTGCAAACAGAGATCTTCCCATTCCTGTAGGTATATTATCAAATATATCATTTATCATTATTGTAAATAGTGTAGGACTTATAACACTCCCCTGCGGCGTACCATTCTCTACAATATAGCTTTCTGATATCTCTGATCCTATTTTAACCTGAATAACTCTTTCCCTTAAAAAATCCATAACCCAGTTAAATAAGTTTCCCTCAATTCCCATTTGATGCATCTTTATCATCAAACCTTCTCTCCACAACATGTCATAGGCTTTTTCTACATCAAAGAATACTGCTGCCACCGTTTCTTTATTTACCTGTGCTTTCCTGATGTCATCCTCTAAACACAATACTGGATCCATTGTGCTCCTACCCCTTCTAAATCCACTTTGATATTTACTCACCAACCCCCTTTTTTCAATATAATACATTAGTCTCTCATTGATCATTCTCTCCATTATCTATCTAATTCGTTTCCCCTACTATCCTTCCTTTTTAGCACATCCCTGTTTTCACTTCTAGTTTTGTCCCTGCCCTGTCTTCCTTCCTCTGTTAAATTATTTGAACTGTGCACATCAACAAAAGTCTTAGCTATTAACTCTGCCTTTTCTTTATTGGTTACAGCCACTTTATTTCCAGAGCTTAGGACTGGATAACTCCAATCCTTTCTATCTCCACCCATTTTTTTCAACATTCCCCAAACCTCTCCTATCTTAGTGTTGCTCCCAATTGACCCACAAAACTTCCTCCAATACGACCTCTTTGCTTGTCTAATTGTTTTCCTTACAACTGCCTGTGCTTGCTTATACTGGATCAGGTGTTGAAAGTTATGGTATCTTTTAACTAATTTAAACGCTTTGTTTCTGTTCTTTACTGCTTGTTTACATTTTTCATCCCACCATGGTACTGCCTTATTCATCTTCCTACCTGTACTTTTAGGAATAGAGTTGGTTGCTGCTGATATGATCCCCTGCTTTATTTCCCTATCCATCATTTCCACTTCCATATCATCACTAATCTGAGATAGATTTTCCTCCCCTTCCTTCATAAATTCATCCCAATTAGCCTTTTCTAATATCCATCTTCCCCTTACTCTCTCCGTGACCTGTACTGTTGTTAAATTTATTCTATTATATATAGGATAATGATCACTTCCTATAGTCCCTTTTTGGTATACATTCCATTCACATAATGGGGCTAATGCATTGGTCACTATTGTCAAATCTAAAGCTGACTCCTTTCCAGTATTTACATCTATTCTTGTCCCTCTCCCATCATTCACACACACCAGATTCTTTCCATCCAACAGTTCTTCCACTATCTCCCCATTGCGGTCATTCTTCTCACTCCCCCATAGTGTATTATGCGCGTTAAAATCTCCACACCACACTGTGTTCCCGTTGCTTTTACCTTCCATTGCTTCCAATTGTACAATGTCCAACTGTCTGCATGGGTTATAAAAATTTATTATTGCCAGCTTCCTCTTTCCTATCCATACTTCTACTGTAATACTCTCCATCTCGATTCCAATATCAATAACCCTATAAGCAATGCCCTCTTTTATAAACGTGACACATCCACCTCCTGTCCCTTCTTTCCTGTCTCTTCTGATTGCCACATATCCTTTAATAATGAAATCTAAATTTGGTTTTAACCAGGATTCCTGGATGCACAATATTTCTGGTTTTTCCTGCTGACTATAGATGAATTGTTTTAACTCCTGTCCATTAGCAATTAAGCTTCTTGCATTCCACTGTATGATTATCATTAATACTATTATCCAATACATGATGTTTCTTGACTGGCCTGAACACTCAATTCATCTCTTACCTCTTCCCATCTTATCCCTCTCATGTCCAGATGATGTATTGCTGCTTTTACTATGATCTGTATCCTTTCTGTTTTGGATTTAACATCTGCGGTCGCATTAATGACTTCTGCTATGAATGTCACCAACCTCTTTTTCTCCTCCATCATTTTCTTTTCAACTTCTTGCACAATACTTGTCACTTCACACATCACTTGTTTTTCTTTACTCTGTTGCTTGCCACTGGATTTCCCCTGTCCCGCTCTCCTGGCAGCTTCAGCATAAGATACTTTTTCATTTACTTTTATTTGTTGTACTGTTATTTCTCTCTTCAGAGCCTCACATCCCCAGTATGCTACACTATGTTCTCCTCCACAGTTACAACATTTTGGTTTCACCCCTGTCCCACATTTCCCATATTCATGATCCCCTCCACACCTGGCACACCTTCTTTTCCCTTTGCATTGATTAGCAATATGTCCATATTCCTGACATTTGAAGCATCTTGTTGGCTTTGGGACAAATTCTCTCACATTATATTTTACAAATCCAAAATAAAGTTCTCTTGGGATAGCTCTCACATCAAACTCTACTACTACTGTTTCTGATTCCTTTTTCTCAGGTCCTCTTGTCATTCTTTTAGCATCTTTAACTGTTGTATTCCTCACTCTTAGATTTCCCACTAGATCCTTTACGCTGATACCCAGGGGAACCCCTGTTATCACTCCCTTACATCCATCATTTCTCTTCTCTCCAACTTTCACTGTTTTTATAACCTTCATTTTTCCTACACTCAACATTTTCTGAGCTTTTCCTACTTGTGTTTCTGTGTTACATCCAATTAGCAAGTTCCCATCACCTAACACTTTAGCATACTTAACTTCTCCTACTTGTGCTCTGATTATTTTTGTGATTTTTAGTGGATCCATTTTCTTTACTCCCCTTCTCCCTCAAACCTCACCACTACATTAAGTGAACCCTTCTTCCCACTCTTTGCCTCATCTCCCTGCCCCTCACTCTCCGTGCCTTCCACACTGTCTTTATCTTCCTTCTTTCTCTTTCTCCCACTTGCCCTTCTACTCCTTCCTCCTCTCCCCACTTGCTCCCATTCACTACCACCTTTATCAACCTCATAATCCTCTTCACTCATCTCCATACTGTTGTAACTGTCTCCGTCCACCTCCTTTCCCTCCATTTTACACCCACTTACAGAAAGCAGCGCTAGGGTACCGCTACCGGACCTATACAGGCCGTCGGCCGATACCCCCACAATCTACTCTCTGTAGATATCTACTTACTTTCTACACTCCAATGACAATATCAATGTACAATGCACTCTGTTCAAATCAACTTTTACTCTCCGTTTTTATTCCAACGTCTGCTTCTCCTCTCACTCCTCCACCCACCGCACTTCCGTCTCCCCTTCCGTTTGAAAACTCCAGCCGTCAATCTCACCGCGGAGGGACTGCAATTCCCAGAATCCCTAGTTATATGCTAACTTATTTAGCTTTTTTTAAGTATTAAAAGCAACAAATACTGCTTTATTGTCGTATGTTAGCAACGCGAAACCCCAAATAACGTGCGTGATAAAGTATGTGACGCTTTAAATTAAGTAAACGATAAGCGAATACGTCGTTTACCCTTAAAAAAAGAAAAAAAAGTAATGTCGGCTAGCGGCTAGGTGTTACGGTTTAACGAGTGACCGTGTTCACTGTGGCGACCGTTAGAGCCGAATACATCCGTGGTTGACGTAGCTACAATAGGTGTTAATAAGAGGAAGACAACAAATGTCAAAAAAAAAATCCCTGATTAGCTTCTGGTGTCTCAGTTTGACAGCGGGAGTATTGTCTTCTCGTTTCAACAGCTACGACAACTGTCTCGGGTTAACACGGTCACTCGTTAAACCGAAACACCTCGTCCATGTCCCGTCCTGTCTCGCGATAGACAAGAGCTCGGGTGGCGGTTTGTTTTGGTGCATGAGCAGGAAGCTAACCGCTAATAATATTATTATGACTTTAATGAATTCAAGGTGAATTAAAATGATCCACGAGCTGTTGCTGGCGTTGAGCGGATACCCGGGTACGATTTTCACCTGGAACAAACGAACAGGGTTGCAGGTAAAAGTGAAACACGCCTCTGACATGTTAGCTTCAGCGTGTATCCGCCTTAGAGTGTCTTTTTGCTTTTTGCTCACTTCATAATATAATAACATAACGAATAAACCTTTGAAGTGAGTCTTAGCATCAAGAACTGGGTTTTTAATATAGATACATACAGTAGGTAGAAGAGCCTATGGATGAATGGATCACTTGTACTTATTCTTGTGTTGCAGTCGCAGTTACAAGTAATACAAACACAAAATTGGTCAAATCAAATCAAATCACATTTTATTTGTATAGCCCAAAGTCACAAAGTACATTTAGAGGGCTTTACAATCTGTACAAATCAACACAAACATATTGTACAATTACAATAACTAACAAAATGACAATGAATCACAATGAATGGTAAAATGACAATGAATTACAATGACTGATAAAATGACAATGAATCACAATGAATGATACAATGATTACAGTAGCAGTGGAACATGTGATGGAGATAGAGAAACACAAATGCACAACAGCAGCAACTCATTAACTAACTATAAACTATGTATGTGTGTGTGTTGGTGTCTGGCACTGCCACCGCAACTGCAGCTGTTATGGGCATTTGTTTTTATTGTTGGGCATTTGTGTTTATTTATCACCGACACACACACATACACAGCGGCAGGTCCGTAGCAGCTGCCTCAGATACTGCTAAGGCAGTGGCAGCTGCCTCAGATACTGGCAGCTCAGCTGCCACTACTAGCTGCCGCTGCCACAAATTGAGCCAGCCCTTTCTCAATTTTCGACCGAAACCAAATAAAAATTAAATGGTTGGCTGAATACCGAAACCGAAAATAAAATGCGGTTGGTTGTTAAATTTTTCACTATTTTTTTTACTATTGCATAAATAGCCTAGAATAAATTTGTAGACATATTTTTTCAAAGAAAGTAAATGTTTATTTAATATCGTTCAAATATTCCAATAGAATTTCCAGTTAGTATAGTTATTATTTCATTTATACTGTCAAAAAGCCCATGTTGTTTTAATCACTGTTAATTTGTTCTTGCAAGAAATACTATTTAGTTTTATTATATTTCTGGTGAATTTCCATTTTTCCTACGTTAATGAACGCATCATAGTCATTCCGACGGTCGATAAACGCACCTCGCACGTGTGGGACGCCGTAATGTAGAGAGAAGTATATAGCTCCTCTAAAGAACAGTGTATGATGTATTTCTTGCCTGTGTTTTTCCTATATCCTGCATCGTGGGTTTATTGTGTGTGAATGAGAAAAGAATCAGCAACCCTGGCCAGATCACCACGCACGTTGTTTCATTGCATCAATTGCGTCACGCCACTATTCGGCTTTACTATTCGGCCACTTCACCGAAAGCCGAAATGCACCTTTGGGCCATTTTCGGCCGAACATTTTCGGTGCATCCCATATATATAAATATAATCTTTTAAATATGTATATAGTTAGTTCTTGTGTTTTTGTGTTGTATGTTTTTATCTTCGTGCCTACCTGTCATGTCCTTTCAACTGTACTTATGTCTATACCTGTATGTACAATTGAGTGTGTGTGTGTGTACACACACCTGGCCAATAGAGCGATTCTGATATGAAAAGTCAGTTATCTATAGTCACATATAGAGCTACACATTGGCAAACATACCCAACCTGTGCATCGTTTATCTACAGGCAGACATCCACTCACACTTTATTCCAAACGTTCATAAGACTTAGTGAAAGTGTGGAGAATACACAGTTTGCATACAAACTTACAAACTGATACATTTCACTTTAACTTGACTACTCTACAGGCAGAAGGAAGAAAGTATTTGGATTTGTGTGCACTGCAGCAACCTTCGTGTATCAGAGGTACATGAACATGAGCTCCTTTGTTTCACCCACAGGTGTCCCAGGATCTGCCTTTCCTTCACCCCAGTGAGACCAGTGTCCTAAACCGGCTCTCCAAGCTGGGCTCAGATTACATACGCTTCACAGAGTTCATAGAACAACACACCGGCCACGTGCATCAGCAAGTGAGTGAAGATACTTATTTCAGATACTCAGGAAGATATGAAGATGTTTAGTCTGTTAAAAAGTACCAATCTAAGACGATTTGTTCTTCAGGAGCATCACACGAACCAGCCCAACCAGACGGGACTTCATGGGATTTACCTGCGGGCTTTCTGCACAGGTCTGGACTCAGTGCTGCAGCCGTACAGACAGGCCCTGCTGGACCTCGAACAAGAGGTAAAATGATGACTCTGCCAACAAGAATAAATGCTGAAGCATGCTACAGGATGCTCATTTAACTTGTGTGTATGTGTTTCAGTTCCTCGGAGATCCACATCTGACAATATCTCATGTGAATTACAAGCTCGATCAGGTACAGACTCTCACAGAGGAAAGTCTACAGTCAAACAACGTCTGTTCGTCTAACGCTGAACTATTTGTTCCAGTTCCAGTTGCTGTTTCCTTCTGTGATGGTGGTGGTGGAGACTATAAAATCACAGAAGGTAAGGACTGCCTGTGAAGTAGTTGACCAGGGAAATGTAAGTTCAGAGTGCTGCCGATGTTGCACACAATTAAGAAAGGAGAAATTGTTTAACTGACAGTGATTACAACAGTTCTACCTCCACTTCAGCAGAAAGATGTCGGGTTTGTGTAGCAGCATCCTCTTGCTCTTGTTGCATGCCGTCCTGCCTTTATAACCACAGTAGCTGAATAAACACAAGATACCCATGAACACACATTTCTCCATAGTTGGTACGCAGCAGTAAGATGCCACGATGTGTCAGTTACTTGTTCTGATTAATTCTGACACTTTACCAAGTACATGAAGGTCGTTAACAGAGACACACAATCATTCACATTTTATTTAAGAGCCTGAAACATGACGGAAAAAGCGAGAGCTCCAAGAAGAAAACACATCTAACAGCTGTGTACGCTTTATGTCTCATGTGTGATGTTTCAGATCCACGGCTGTCAGATCCTGGAGACGGTGTACAAGCACAGCTGCGGGGGGCTTCCCCCTGTACGCATGGCCTTAGAAAAGTAAGTCTGATCAGGACCACTCAGAATATAACGTAGGCTTGATTTCTGATGATGTTTTGTGCATTCTGCAGGATTCTCGCCGTGTGCCACGGCGTGATGTACAAGCAGCTGGCAGCCTGGATGCTGCACGGATTACTGCTGGACCAAAGCGAAGAGTTTTTTGTGAAGCAGGGGCCGAGTGCTGGAGGAGCTGCTGCCAATCAGGAGGAGGAGGAGGAGGACCTGGGGCTGGGAGGCTTGAGCGGGAAACAGCTCAGAGAACTACAGGACCTGGTGAGAACACAAAGACCCCCCACCTCCCATCCAACACTGTGCAAGAGCTCAATGCTTGAGTGATGGATTATGTCCTGTGCTGTGTTACAGAGGCTGATCGAGGAGGAGAACATGTTGGCGCCGTCTCTGCAGCAGTTCTCCCTGCGGACAGAGATGCTGCCCTCTTACATTCCCATCAGGGTGGCTGAGAAGATCCTCTTCGTGGGAGAGTCCGTCCAGATGTTTGAAAACCACAACCACAGCCCATCTAGAGCCGGTGGTCTACAGCGCTCTGATCTGAAGTGAAGTCTTGTGCTCTAACTTTTATCTTTTTATGACACGCCGTTTTGTTGATCTTCAGGCTCCATACTGAAGCACCAGGAGGACACGTTCGCCGCCGAGCTGCACAGGCTCAAACAGCAGCCTCTGTTCAGCCTAGTGGACTTTGAAAATCTGATCGATCGCATTAGGAGCACAGTGGCAGAGGTGAGCTAATATTATTATGCTGTTACTCTCTTCCTTCAACCAGAAACCATAAAAGTAAGCCTACTACACTTAATAAATTAAAATGTCACAATCTTTCTGACTCCCAGCATCTCTGGACGTTGATGGTGGAGGAATCAGATCTGCTCGAGCAGCTCAAGGTTTGTATTAATTACTCTTCCGGTTCTGGATTATTAATCACCGGCGCTGACATTTGTACGTCCTTTTCAGATTATCAAGGACTTCTACCTGCTGGGTCGCGGCGAACTCTACCAGGTTTTTATCGACCTTGCACAGCACATGCTGAAGACACCCCCGACAGCCGTCACTGAGCACGGTAAATAAAGATCGCTGAAGTCGTTTTTCTCCGAGTCTTTAAGAGTTACAAAATAAATTCCCACTTGCAACAACTGGCAACCGCAACAGGATGTAACCGTCCAGTAAAATGTAATGCTTTAAGGTATTGGTAGACCAGAGAGTTAGTGTTTTTGTCAGTGGAGTGGCATCAGTTTCTAGTTAAAGCAAAAAGGATCTTACTCCTTAACAGAAAGATATGTAGGAACCTTCCAGTAATGTTGCTGGACACTTATAATAACAATCTAAACAGGCACTTTTAGTGGACGGATGTCAACGTGCACAGTTGCCTTGAAGGTTTTGCAGCTGCAGAGCTCTCGCTCAAGAATTGTTATTCACAGAAACATGGGAAAATAGAGTCAAGGTACAAAAATACAGTGACACTAAACTCCTTTTTCTTTCCCTTCGTCACCTGGCATCCGGTTGTTGTTTGCAGGTGCCTCGCAGCAGCAGTTTTTAATTTTAGTAAGCGTGTTTGCCTTCGGGACCCGTCGTCAAAGGAAGAGCTGTGTATGTTTTAACGTTGTGTGATTTCTCGTCCTCAGATGTGAACGTGGCCTTTCAGCAGGCGGCTCACAAGGTGCTCCTAGACGACGACAACCTGCTGCCTCTGCTGCACCTCACTGTCGACTACCAGGGCAAAGACAGCAAAGGTGTGCTGACCACAGCTTTCTGTAGAAGTGACTGAAGTGATGTGAACACAAACAGAAACCTTTTCTATTGAGATGATTCTCTCTTTTATTTGGTCTTTAGTGCCATCTTGTGGATTTCTGATGAACGTTACACAGTTGATAGATTCTGTGGTTGAAGCTTATTCTGCCTGTTCTTACAGAGGCGACAGGCCCCAGAGATGGAGCCACTCCTCCACAAGACACCTCCCCTCGTGAGATCCCTCCCACGGGTTGGGCGGCTCTCGGCCTCATCTACAAGGTCCAGTGGCCGCTGCACATCCTCTTCACTCCTGCTATCTTGGAGAAGTGGGTACTCCTCTGGCTCCTTATTGGTGTAATGTGTATCTGATGGCCTGTTTAGTCCACCTGCTGAGCCTCCTGTTTGTCTGCCCTCAGGTACAACGTCGTGTTCAGGTACCTGCTGAGTGTACGGCGGGTGCAGTCTCAGCTGCAGCACTGCTGGGCTCTACAGATGCAGAGGAAACACCTCAAGTCCAGCCAGACAGACGCTGTGAAATGGAGGCTACGCAACCACATGGCCTTCCTGATCGACAACCTGCAGTATTACTTACAGGTAATAATACAGTGACATGGTGGTTCCACCTGGGGGACTCGTGGATGATTATACACTAAAGAAAACATAATCCACACAGAGACCCCTAAATCCTAAAACTTTTATATTGTTATTATGAACAGAAATATAAAATACTGGATAATAATCTAGATAATGTTGAATAAAACTTTAGAGAGACAGAATCTAATAATAAAACATTTGTTTATCTTATTAGAGATGCACATATGAACTTAAAATTTTACTTGTCACCAATTTTATTAGTTTTATTTTTGTATTGATTATCTTTCTTAAGTTTGATCATGATATTACTGCAGCTAAAGGTTTACAGCTGTTATTTGTGTGACTGTTATTGAGTATTACCGAAGGACTTCAACAAACCTGCTTCGTCTTTGCTTCTAGATTTTAAGATCAGCGGCACTTCTGCATCCACTAATGGTTAAATGTGAAAGTAGAAATCATGCGTGCGCACGTCAACAATTTACGCAGCTTTATAAATCATGCGTATGATTGGAGCGTTGCATCAGCTGAGCTGTTCTCCTGCCGTTTGCCTCTAGGTGGATGTGCTGGAGTCGCAGTTCTCTCAGCTGCTTCAGCAGATCAACTCCACCCGAGACTTCGAGAGCATCCGACTGGCCCACGACCATTTCCTCAGCAACCTGCTCGCTCAGTCCTTCATCCTCCTGAAGCCGGTACGAAGCGCTGGAACTTTATCTGCTGCTGAATTTCTTTTTTCAGGCTCATTTAATAAACGCTTCTGTCCTCAGGTGTTCCACTGCCTGAACGAGATCCTCGAGCTGTGTCATAACTTCTGCTCGCTGGTCAGTCAGAGCGTGGCATTGCTGGACGAGAGGGGGACTGCTCAGCTGGACATCCTGGTCAAGGTAGAGCGGCTCATCTCTATCTGTCCATCTAACACTGGCAAATGTAAGGTTCATTCATATGAGCACATTCAATTTTCAGGGCTTCAGACGGCAGTCCTCCTTACTGTTTAAAATCCTTTCGAGTGTGAGGAACCATCAGATCAACTCCGATCTGGCTCAGCTGTTACTGCGGCTGGACTACAACAAATACTACACGCAGGCTGGAGGCACCCTGGGCAGGTAGGACGCACAAAACCACCTTCAAATGTAAACACTAATGCACGAATCAAACCGAGATCAGCGGTCAGTGCTTAATTCATTTACATTTCTTTCTTTTCAGTGTTTAAGACGATCACAGTCGATTCTCTGCTAACTGTCACACTGAACATGAGAAGCTCCCATCAGTCTCATCATGTGACTGAACCAGAATACTCAAGTTAAAATGATCTTTAAAGGGTTAGTCCACCCAAATGATCCGATCATTTTCCTCACTGACTGAGTTTTTGTTAGTGGCGCTTACAGACAATAGTTTTTCCGACTCTTAAAACAGATTTCAGGGGGACTGTTTCTTTGGCAGAAAGTAGTTCTGGTGACAAAAGTTGAGCGTGGATTGTGAACGGTTACCAGATGAAGCTAAAGTAAAGCTTGACTGAGCTTTACAGACTGAACCATAATTCAAAAACTGTTTATTTAATTAAAGGAGCAGTTCGACATTATGGGTCAGATGTAGGTCGACACCACCCTCACATACGATTGGCGCCGAATTTGTGCAAGAAGGTCGATTTTAGCATATTTCCCAAAATGTTGAACTATAAAGTACTCAAGTTGCGTTTCCATAGTAACATAATAAAAAAGGTCAAACTTATTTAAACCGACTTCCCTGAAGTTCTGGAAGCAAAACTCAGAGAGAAAATGTTTGTTGTGGTTTGGGTGGTCCGACTCATAACTCATCGTCGTTGTATAAACTGTAAATATTCAAACTTGTACCATGAATAAACTGAAAATCTATTAAAATGAAACAAGGGTCACAATTTATTATCCCATTAAAAACAGACAGGATAAAGTTATATACAGCAAAGGCATGCAACAGAACTAATGCTCAACATTTAACACGTTTCCGCGTGCGTGGAGTCAGATTATGAGGACGAGTAGTCGTGGCGGTACTGAGGCTTGCTGTGGAAAGCGAGGCGTTCCCCGCGGATGACGCTCTGCATGAGCCACTCGGGAGACACCAGCGGCACTTCCTGCGATGTCGCGTTCTTCTCCACCAGTGACGGACAGGCGAGGTCTGTCACCACCACGTCGTACTTGCCGGCAGGAATGTCTGCAGGTGGAGGGATGAACAGCGTGTCAACAGCACATCGTTACTTAATCAGTGTGCACGTGGAGGAGGTGGTCTGTACCTGAACTGTCCTTATCTGCCTGGAAATGTCGGACGGAGGAACCTCCACCCATGGTGATCAGCTGCGCCCAAAGCTCCACCGGCTTCTCGAACACCAGAAGGACCCGCAGAGCCCTGAACGGGCTGCAGCGTGGATGCCTGATGAGGACAAAAATATGGATTAAAACAAAGCGTGGGTGGAAAATGAAGGAAGCCAGGACGAAGAGCCAAAAACTGAGTCAGTCTCCATAAGTCCTCATGTTCACAGCAGAAATAAACATGTTGACAGTCTGGTTTAGACACTTTCCTCACATCAGCTCCACGTTTTAGTCGTGAGTTGAGTCAGGAGCCGACCACACTGCCCTTCACACTGCGGCTCCAGTCGAATAGTCACCTTTAGGAAGTGAAATGTTGAGGAAAGGAGCTTCAGTGCTTCCTTTACTGTCTCTGGACCAAACTTTACCAAAGGAAAGGAGGTGGTGCCATCTTCTAACACTTTATGACCTCTCGTTTACACCTCGTGACGTTTCCATCGATGTCAAGGAAAAGTGGTTAGGAAAGGACTTAGGCGGTAATGTTTTTTGACTGTTTGACAAAACCCTGGCTCTTTAAAATTCAGGTCCGGTGGTCACTGAGCACCTCTGCAACATTAGATAACTTTGCTGACAGAGACCGCACAGCAGAAGGTTTACACTCAGTCATGTGGGGTCTACCGCCAGCTGCATGCTAATGTTTCCTGATGAACACGCTGTCACTGTTATTCAGCCACAAACCACCTACAGCAGCCCACAGGAGACAATCTGACTGTTCAGGCATTTCTAATAATCTGTTTTACTTCACAGACGCTTGTCAGAAGAGATCAGGACATTTCTGACGGCCTGTTAATTTACGATCGCTGCTTACGCACAGATCACGCGAAGATAAACGCTTGTTTTTATCAGTGAGTGGTCGCCAAAAGAGAAAGTGTTTATCAGCAGCAACACTCGATGCACCCTAGTACGAGTTTAACTGAAGCCCAAAGAATGCAAAGGAGCACGAGGTGGAGCTTCCTCTTACCATTCTACTATGGAGTCATCCGGGCCGATGCCGGCGGGTAGCAGGTAGTTCCTGTAGTTGAGCAGCTTGTTGTCTTTGCAGCAGTCTCTCACCCAGATGTGCGACACGCACGGCACGCCACTCGCCAGACACAGCAGGTACTTTCTTGTGCGACAGTGCTGGTCTGCGATGAGCAGGCTCTGGTACGCTGCCTTACACTGAAGATGAGACACAAACAGACAAACACTGAGGACACGATCGCTTCTTTTGAGAGCAGAACACTCCCTCTGGGTTGGGAGCGAGTTACTGCCCCAAGCGAGGGACTTCAAGTATCTTGGGGTCTTGTTGTTGGGAAAATGGAGCCAGAGATGGATCTGCGATTTGGTGCGGCGTCTGCAGTAAAGTGGATGTTGTGCCGGACCGTGGTGGGGAAGAGAGCGACGGCATAAGGCGAAGCTCTCGGTTTTCCAGTCCTACATTACAACCCTCAGCGACGGTCATG
This sequence comes from Collichthys lucidus, assembly GCA_004119915.2. NCBI lineage: Eukaryota > Metazoa > Chordata > Actinopteri > Sciaenidae > Collichthys > Collichthys lucidus. The sequence goes on from CM014081.1 coordinate 2,554,864, forward strand.
AGCTTTGGGTAGTGACTGAAAGAATGAGATTGCGGAAGTGGCCGAAATGAGTTTTCTCCGCCGTGTGGCTGGGCTCAGCCTTAGAGACATGGTTAGAAGCTCAGGGGGAGCTCAGAGTAGAGCCAGCTGAGGCGGTTTGGAGGTTTTCCAGGCCCGTCCAAACTGGGAGGAGACCTTGTGGCAGACCCAGAACCCGCTGGAGGGACAACATACCCCATCTAGCCTGGGAGCGGTTCTGGATCCCCCAGGAGGAGCTGGAATGTGATGCTGGCATTGCCACCACACCCCAATAAGTGGAAGAAAATGGATGTTTCCAGAGCACCAACCTGTTCTTCATTGAAGTCGGGCAGGATGAAGCCTCCACCTGCCTGCAGCTGGGACTCTGTGTACTCTTTGTTATATGGACCGGTTTGCACATAATCTGTCGAGAGAGAAAAGTAATGATCGATCTTCAGTCGTTAAAATGTTAACGTGCATGCACAATCATCGACATTTCGTCACCGTCCGCCTCACCCTCCTCTTCGTCGCTGGTGATCTTGTTGGTGAGCCGGTCGCTCTCGGACGAGGCGGTCAGCATGAAGGCGAATCCCATGAAGAGAGACGCGTTCTGGGGAAGCGGGCCGTGAGTCTCTGCCACGTCGCAAGACCGACTGGGGAGATCCGTGCCGCTGCCAGAGGTGTTGCACACACCGACCCGCTGACCTGAGGACAGAAACACACATGTGTTGAAGTAGAAGAGAGATATAACAGATGGAGCTGTACGTAAAAGTTCTGTTTTTACTCTTTCATCTCTGGCGATATTGTCCCTGAAGATTAAGTTTTGTTTTATCTGCTGATGTTTTGAGAGTTCCGATTAAAGCTGCTGACTGTGTTCTGCGGATGATGCAGAGTTACGTAAGGACACTGAGAGATTCTGCTGCTGTTGCTAAAAATCAGAATAAATATAACCTGCACGGCTCCAGAAAACTACAAGTGAGAGCATTTCCTCCTGTTATTTATCTGAACCAACCTTCTGTGCATCAGATACACAGCATAAACTGTATTAAAACACACCCGTGACCTTAGAGAAACACACACACACAGATCTTCCCTCCACCTGTGGACCGACACCGTTAGAACATTGGTGCGTGTTGTTAATTACCAGCTCAGCCGCAGCAGCAGCAGCCAGCGAACGGCGGCACAGGATGGACACAGACCAACACGGAACATGTTGCGTTTAGTACAATAATCACACGTTAACTGACTCCATCTGAAATCTGACAGCGATCACTTCGAGTCTGTTCATTAATATTCTTGTAAAATTGAGACAGCAAACAAGATTTAAAAATGATAAAATGGGTTAAAAACTGTTTAAAAAGTGCCGTTACAGCTGCAAAGTGACACACTGATGACTAATTAAAACTTTAAATATGTTATATACATATAAAAATGAATTTCTTATATTAAAAACTCATAAAACAACATCTTTCGTCCCCCGCCCCCCCTCGGTTCAGATGTGGTCATGGTTTTGGCAAGCGGCTCTCCATACCGGCTCTGGCGCCCGGACCCCTGCGACCTCTCTTTGCCGGCGTCCGCTCTTCCTCAGGGGTCATCAGCTTCCTCTTGCCGGAGGGGCCGGGTGTTCGTGGGCTGTTGCTGGAGGAGGAGCCGCGGTTGGGAGTCTTCTCACCTCCAGGGCCTCCTCTGCGCCTCCTCTTCCCCTCCACCAGGTTATCTTAAGATGTATAACGGAGAACCGTTAATGAAAGATTTAAAAAGAAAAAAGGGGGCATGTGTCTCTGAAGCTGTGCTGGATTTACCCAGGCTGATGTCGGAGGCTTTGGCCAGGGGAGTGGAGGGCTCGTAGGGTCCGAGGCTGTGCTGCTCCCTCAGCTTGTTTCCCTGCTCCAGAGACAGGATGACCGCCGTCCTGTTGTACCACTGCCGCTGGCCGTCCTTCTCCACACTGTAGAAGAGCTCCTGTCCCTCCGTTTTATGACCCCGCACAACACCTGCACGAACACGAGAGGCAAAGATCACCGGTTCAATAGAAATATTAGTTTTCTGATGATAACAGGACAGCAGAAACTGAACATGACGCAGACACTTCTTTCTTTACACTGTTTACCACTGAAACTGGGAATCCAAGTTTAATACAGCAGCTGCAGACAGATCTGCAGACTACACCCACAATAATAACTGATTATTTTAGGCTAAGAACTTGAATATTTACTTTACTGCTGATCGGGCGACATCTGGCTGACCCTAAAACTTTGAGTCACATGTTTAAAATTTACAGCATCAAGTTTAACGAAGACCTCATTAATGGATCAAATAACCAGGTGGGAATAGTTTTATTTTGCATGTCTGCTTATGACAAAACAAAATGTTTTATGTTTTGTTATGTTTATATTTAGAGTTTAGAATATTCCTGAAATTCCCCAGCTTAACTTTCCAGTGTAGGTGGTGTGAGTTCATGCAGTTTGTTGCCTCGTCCATGGCCAGGTAATTCCCATAATTCCCATAGAGTTCTTAAAAGAGTTCTAAAATTCCCAAGCTTAACTTCCCATGAAAGTTTCTGGAAATTTACCAGAACCATCTATTTTTGCTCTCCTGGTGCACCTGACTGAAGCTCACCTGTTTGTTTGAACACCTTGAATATTTCATTCCGGTATCAGCCTCATCGAGACAAAACTATCTGAGGGTGGAGGCTATTTTAGCCTCTGTCCTACACACTCCACCTCTTCTCCCTTACCTATGCTGAAGTACTCGTCCTCCAGCAGGGCGGTGACCTCCGTCTCTAGCGGTATGGGATCGCACAGCAGGATATCTTTACCCGCCACCTCGCACTCGTAGCCGTCGTCGAAGCGCAAGCGGAACCTCCCCTCGCCGGCGTCTTTGATGATGCGGCCCGAATAGAAGTAGCCGTTGGACGACCACTTGGCCACCACACGCAGGCCGACGAAGCTGCTCCCGGCCGAGCTTGCCTCCTCCGGCGACGACCTGAGGGAGTCGGAGTGGCTGGAGAGCTCGGCGTCTGTGGGGCTGATGGGGAGGCGTGGGGGGAGCATGCGAGTGTAGGGCTCGTCCTCTGAGGAGGACTGTGGCTGGCCGGGAGCACTGAGCCGGTGCAGTGAGCCAAGACCACCTCCCCTTAGAGAGAGAACAGTCTGTTTAGGAAACGTCACGTTCAAAGACTTCCTGTTGTACAAATTCATTTTCCTCAACGTCTACTCGTGTGTTATTAAAAAGACATATTTAGCTGCAGCTGGAGGAAGATTAGTGAACAGAGGAAAGGTAAAGTGTTATTGGAGACGGTGTGGGTGGTGTGGGTTCATGCAGTGTGCTGCCTCGTCCGTGCTTTCTCTAAGTGTGTGGCGAGCCTCAGAGAGGACTCACCTGGACAGTGAGGAGCGGGACGGGGGTCGGCCCCTTCTCGCCCTTCCTCTGGGGTTCAGCGGGGCGAAGGCCCGGGACCCCAGGGTGCCGTGGCCTCTGCCCATTGTGACAACTGACCCTGCCCTGTGACCCCTGTGACCCCTCTGTGGATGCCCGCCTCCCCTCCTGGGACTGCAGACACACAGAGGGGGACGAATGGAGCCGGTCAGGTTCGCACAGGCACTCGTCTGGGGTTACTCACCCCACCGGACAAAACGAGGGGTGTCTCGTGCCCCCAGATTCATGCCTGTGAGCAACGTGAACCTGAAGCAGGCAGGGATCAGTGAATCACGGAGGTTAGAGTGTCACAGAGTCAAAGATGGTGAAAGAGTGACACAGGAATCAGCATGCAGCCAGTACAGACAGTTCAAGCAGAGAGACTTTAGCAGGGTATACGCAGGACTTTTAGTGACACAATTTCATCTGCTCGACATTTTTTTAGACGGTTTCTGAAAACTCTCTGGACCACTGTGTCAGCCGTCATCACTCAAAGGTCAGATCTCGACGTAGAAGTTTCAGGTGGAGGTTACGGACACAGAAATGTGTGGTAGAGACAACAGAGGCGTGACGGATTAACTGTGAGCTCACAAAGAAACATTTGTACGTCTTTCTCCACACAAACTGACGTTCTTGTTCTTGGTGGAGCAGACACAGACGAATGTTTACGGGAGATTCTACATTCTTAATTTATGGAGCGAACACGAAGCTTGAGCTCAACGATGAGTGAGATTTATAAAGCACCGTCAGCTGTACGCTCAGCTTTGTAAACCTGACAAAAAGAATCCAGATTTCTGGCTTTGCACACACACACACACACACACACACACACACACACACACACACACACACACACACACACACACACACACACACACACACACACACACACACACACACACACACACACACACACACACACACACACACACACACACACACACACACACACACACACACACACACGGTTCAAACTCTTTGTCCTCCTAACATCTCTCTGAAAACTTACATCTCACCATTAGCTCCGCAGGATATAAAGGCACCTTCACGTAATGATATCCAAGCAGCCATCAGTCAGTCAGAGGGTCAGTGAGCGTGCTAATGATCGTCCTTCCACAAATAAACTACACGGAATCCCACCAGGCAGCTGGACAATGATTAAATTGATCCAGACGAACTCTTTGTACAAATATACATGATCAGAACGAGCTGAAAAGTTTGTTTTATTGTCATTTATAAAGCCTGCGGACACCCTGGTTGTCGACAGAACTGCAGAGAGAGTGAGAGTTTGCGTCACAGTGCTCGGGTGGAGGCGGTACCTGATGGATTTTGCCCCTCGGCTGTGTGGCATGATGAAGTCCGGCCTTGTGAGGCCGACACTGCTGCTGGTGGTTCCTCCGGAGCTGTGCTGCAGGCTGGAAGCCTTGGACGACAGCGAGCTGATGTCGGCCAGGTCGCCGGAGGTCATGGAGCTGCTGCCTGTGCGGCACGGGGAGATGTCGCTGTCCAGCACCTGGCAGTCCACCACCGGCTCCTCGCTCTCCTGGTAAGAGCAGCAAGAGGTTAAAATATTTCATAACTATTCACGCCAAAGACCAGAGCGACGTAACGTCTGTTTGTCACCTCGGAAACTTTGCGCTCCACCTCTTTGCCGTCCTCATAATACACGTCTGTGATGATCCGCGTGATGGTGGTCCGCACCTCCTGGATGGTGCGCACGTGTCTGCGGTGGGAGGGGCCGGCGTTTCTTCTAAAGGATGGAGAATCTCGTTCACCCTTTAAAAAAGACAAAAAGCACACAAGTGTCGGCTGGACAATATTCACAGACGCGAGCGGAATGTTCCGTCTCCACACCACACCTAAAATCTCCTACCCTGCCAACTGGGGAGCGCAGCCCCGGCTGGTCAAAGCTGGTCTGCTGGGAGACTGTCCGCTGATGGAGCTGGGACAGACAGGACAAAGCGATCAACACCTCCATGACATGTCGTCAGACACCTCTACAGCTCATGCACAAACACGAGTTAAAGTGTTTAAGTGTGTATAAATCATAAAATGACCATGCTGTGTCATCAGAAACATGCTCAACAGAAAGGTGACCAAAAATATCTGTATAATATACAAGAATCATCTCACGGATGCTGTAAGATTCTGTTTTTGGTTCATGAAATAAAACATGGTGCGCTTGTTTCACCCTCGTGGAGCTTCGGTGTCATGAGCTTCGAGTTTGTGCAGACGGGGGGAGACAAGTCTGCAATATTTTGAATTTGGACTGCAGTCCCTATTTTTAACCACTGAGTGTCACTGTTACGAACAAAGTTACATATTATCCATTTAACACTGAACTTCATTAAATTAACTAAATATATTTAAGACTCTTTAATTAGATCAAATAATAAAATAAAACTTTATTGCGAAGAGAAATTAGAGTTACAATACCATCACACATACTGAACCCAACCTGGAAAACTTTGCAGCCAATTCTATTTGTTACAGTATATCGAGCTCCAGGTCCTTATTCTGAATTTTTATCTGAATTTGCAGAATTTGCATCAGGCTTGATCCTTAAAACAGATAAAGTAATTATTGTAGGTGATTTTAACATTCATGTGGACAACCACAATGATAGTCTTAGTACTGCGTTTATCTCTCTATTAGACTCAATCGGCTTCTGTCAGAGTGTAAATAAACCGACTCATTGTCTGAACCACACTCTTGATCTTGTTCTTTCATATGGCGTTGAAATTGATAATCTAATAGTCTTTCCACAGAATCCTCTTCTATCTGACCATTTTTTAATAACCTTTGAGTTCATACTATTGGACTATAAGCCTTTGTGGAGAAACTTCTACAGCAGATGTTTATCTGATAGTGCTGTAGCCAAATTTAAGGAAACGATTCCTTCAGTATTGAATTCAATGCCATGTCTAACTGTAACAGAGGACTTGTCTGCTTCCTTTAGCCCCTCACAAATAGATCATCTTGTTGATAGTATTACAGGTTCATTACGGACAACTCTAGACTCTATTGCACCTCTGAAAAAGAAGATAATTAAACAAAGAAGGCTAGCACCATGGTATAGCCAGCAGACTCGCAAATTAAAACAAGAGGCACGTAAATCTGAACGCAAATGGCGTGCCACTAAACTGGAAGAATCTCATCTAGTCTGGCAAGATAATCTCAGAACATACAGGAAGGCTCTCCGTAATGCCAGAGCAGCCTATTACTCTTCTCTAATTGAGGAGAATAAGAACAACCCCAGGTTTCTCTTCAGCACTGTAGCCAGGCTAACAGAGAATCACAGCTCTACTGAACCATCCATTCCTTTAGGTCTAAGTAGCAATGATTTCATGAGCTTCTTTAATGATAAGATTATAACTATTAGAGACAAAATCCATCACCTTCTGTCTTCAACAGGCATTGATCTGCATTCTGATACAGCAAGTTTGGAAACAGCTGTAAAACCTGATATGTATTTAGACTGTTTTTCTCCCATCGACCTTCATCAAATAACTTTAATCATTTCTGCAGCTAAGCCTTCAACCTGCCTCTTAGACCCCATCCCAACCAGGCTGCTCAAGGATGTTTTACCTCTAGTTAGTCATTCGTTATTGGATACAATCAATCTGTCTTTATTATCAGGACATGTACCTAAGTCCTTTAAGGTAGCTGTAATTAAACCTCTTCTTAAAAAGCCCACTCTAGACCCAGAGGTTTTAGCCAACTATAGACCGATATCAAACCTTCCCTTTGTGTCTAAGATACTTGAGAAAGCTGTAGCTAATCAACTGTGTGACTTTCTCTATAACAATAGTCTATTTGAGGCTTTTCAGTCAGGATTTAGAGTGCATCATAGCACAGAGACCGCATTAGTCAAGGTTACAAATGACCTCCTAATGGCATCAGACAAAGGACTCATCTCGGTACTTGTCCTGTTAGATCTTAGTGCTGCATTTGACACCATTGACCATCAAATTCTTTTACAGAGAATGGAACATCAAATTGGCATCAAAGGAACCGCCCTAAGCTGGTTTAAATCGTATTTCTTAGATCGATCTCAGTTTGTTCATGTAAATGATGAATCCTCCATGCATACCAAAGTTTGTCATGGAGTCCCACAAGGTTCTGTACTAGGACCACTTTTATTTAGTTTATATATGCTTCCTTTAGGGAACATTATTAGGAATCACTCTATCAATTTTCATTGTTATGCTGACGACACCCAATTATATTTATCGATCAAGCCTGATGCAACCAATCAGTTAACTAAACTCCAAGCATGCCTTAAGGATATAAAAAATTGGATGACCGACAATTTTCTGATGTTAAATTCAGACAAAACTGAAGTTCTTGTAATTGGACCCAAGCACCTCAGAAACTCTCTTTCTAGAGACTTAGTTACCTTAGACGGTATCACCCTGGCCTCCAGCTCCACTGTAAAGAATCTTGGAGTTGTTTTTGATCAGGATTTGTCCTTTAATGTCCACATAAAACAAATTTCGAGGACTGCATTCTTCCACTTACGTAACATTGCTAAAATCAGACGCACTGTTTCTCAAGCAGATGCAGAAAAACTAGTCCACGCATTTGTTACTTCTAGGCTGGACTATTGTAACTCTTTGTTATCAGGCTGCTCTAATAAATCTCTTAGGACTTTACAGTTAATTCAGAATGCTGCTGCACGTGTTCTGACAGGAACCAAGATCAGAGATCACGTCTCTCCCATTTTGGCTTCCTTGCATTGGCTCCCTGTTAAATCTAGAATAGAATTTAAAATTATCCTCCTTACTTACAAAGCTCTTCATGGTCAGGCACCATCATATCTAAAAGAGCTGTCTGTCTGTCTGTCTGTCTGTCTGTCTGTCTGTCCTGTCTGTCTGTCTGTCTGTCTGTCTGTCTGTCTGTCTGTCTGTCTGTCTGTCTGTCTGTCTGTCTGTCTGTCTGTCTGTCTGTCTGTCTGTCTGTCTGTCTCTGGACATGTCTCATTAATGCATGCTGCTGACCAAACTTCCCCGGAGTTTCTGTGCTCTGTCGTCCAGCAGGTTTTTCGTGGATCGTGGCTGCTGCTGTGATCCTGGACGGCGCCCACTACACATATTACTACTGTCATTAATACTACTATATCTACTACTGTGGTCACTTTATCATTCATTGTCATTCTGTAAGTCATTGTAACTGTACAAAATGTTTATGTTGATTGTCCTGTACACGTGACATCCATTGCACGTCTGTCCGTCCTGGGAGAGGGATCCCTCCTCTGTGGCTCTTCCTGAGGTTTCTTCCACATCTTTTCCCTGTTAAAAGGTTTTTTGTGGGCAAGTTTTTCCTCACTCGAACCGAGGGTCTAAGGACAGAGGGTGTCATTCTCTGTACAGATTGTAAAGCCCTCCGAGGCAAATGTACTTTGTGACTTTGGGCTATACAAAAAAAATTGAATTGAATTGAATTGAACATATACTGTCCTGCATCCTGTCCAGTAAGAGCCTCACCTTGTTGGACGGACTGGAGGTGATGCTGTTGTCGAAGGTCTGCTGGGAAGCTCTCTGTCTGCCGTCCGTCGTCCTGATTGGGGTGGGCAGCTCCTGAGCTCCGGGCGGTCCTTTCCTGTCCTCAGACAGCTCGGCGGGGCCGGAGGCGTCCTTCGGGGCGTCCTGCGGTGCTGCAGAGGGTTCTGATTGGCTGCTGGGGAGGCTGTTGCATCCGAGCGAGGACGCCTGGGAGCTCCTCTGCGGGGAGGCGAACAGCTCGCCTCTGCAGAGACGTTAAGAGGTACAAAAACGTTAGCAGCGGCCATGTGGCTTCATCAGGCCACAGCTTTGATTTATTCTCATTATTTTATAAAAGAGAGAATTCAACCGCAGAAGACATTTTAGAAAACGACCTCGCTTTGTCAGAGCAGGAGGACAAAAGCTACACCTCACTGCTCCTCGTGTCCCCGGAGAGTATGCAAGAAATAACCATCCATCCCACTGCCAGACTAAAAAAGTAGGTCTCTCTCTCGCTCCTGCTCTCTTTCCCACGCACACACAGAGCAGTAGCTAAAGTCCTATTTCTGTCTACTAAAACACATTACAACAGGGGAGAGCTATTCATACTTCCCCGGGTCAAACGGACGTGTGAGGCTCCTGCAGGTCAGACAGAAGCGACCTCGGCAGAACGCGTACGTGAAGAAAAGAGAAAGCTGCTCAGATAAAATGAGACGGGGTGCTCACCAAATTAAACATGAAGGCTCCACAGATCTCTACTGCGAAGCTGCCAAAAGTAGAACACGGGAGGCTTCTTCCCCCTCGGGTACCTCGACGTCCGTTATATATATTGCATTCAGTCTCGCAGGACCAGGTGTATTCAGTTTAAATATATACACATGGTTAAAACGTAGCTGGGAACAAAGTTTAAAATTTGTACTCCGCTACAACGCCTCGTGAACGCAGTGCTAAAAGGAATGTGAGCCACTTTTCTGCAGGTTTGTGGTCACCGCCGTCAGAATCACACGCTCACATGTGGCTCACCTCACAGGGGCGGTGTCCTCCTCTGCATCCTGCTGCCTGTGCACCTGCCGGACGCGGCTGAACACCGACGGGCTGCTGGGACACGATATATCGCTGTTAGGTTCACATTTATACAAGCAGCGTTAAAACCAAAGCAAATCTGTTAAATAACTCATCGAGGAGATGTTTTAAAAGCCTTTTATTCAAAAATATGACGGCTGAGGATGAAGAACTCTTAGGAGTCGGAGCCTCATAGTATCACATCTCAGCATTTGGAGCCTCGTGTCTGAACTCAAGAGTCAGACACTGTTTGTCGCCCACGCTGTCCAGCTATAGCTGTGAAGGAGAGGAGCGCCGCAACGCTGGCAAGCTGAGAAAGGATCGGACTCGATATGATCCATTAAATATTTATTTATTTTAAAACCACTTTCTTTTTTATTGAAGGTGCCTCGCCGTTCACTGCTGAACTTTCAGGTCTCGATCATCCTCTTTTCTCTTCATCTCCCGTGTTTATTCACCTTATCGGTTTTAATTTGCTTTTATACATTTTATTAGTCTGATTGCTGCAGGCTGCATGTCTTCATGAAAGGTGCTATAGAAATAAATTAGGTTTGAGTTTTATCGGGCCTGATACAGACCTTTAGGATCAGCTCTGACCCTCTGAGTTCCTATCAATGACACTACCAACTGCTTTTGCAACCGTGGGTGATTTCTCAAACCCAGAGAGGTTACCTAAAGCTGACTCATACATCAGTTTGTCCCTGATGTATCGCCTCCCACCACTAGAACTGCTATATTTTCCATCAGTTGGACTGTATCTATAATCCTGACTGTCAAGTCATTTGTATATATTTACATACAACAGTTGAAGAACGTCCTCTAGCTCCTGTTTGAGTGAATGTTACTGTACATGAAGAGAGAATTTCACCTGGTAACAGCCTTGGCAACAGTGCTCGCCTTGACCCCAGACCCGTCTTCTTCTGACAGAGTTGGCTCTAGAGAAAGAAACGAATGATGAGTGCATGCAGCTTCGCCGTTGGTTACCATCTTATAACTCCTGAGCAGATCCATACATACGCCTGGGTTATGAACGGTTCTTACTCTGCAGGCTAAAGCGCTCTGAGCTGCCCTCCTCCACGGGCGTCACCAGCTTCATCCTCAGACTCAGCTTCCCGTCGCCCTTTACCGCCGTGTCGTCGCCGCTGCTGTCGCCCAGCGCAATGTCGCTGGCTGCCATCACCACGTCGGGGCTGACGTCGCCCACCACGCCCAACTTTTCAGAGAAGGAAGTGATCTCTGAATAAAAGAAGAAGAAGAAGCAGCTCGTCATCAGACCGTCGCTGACATTCAGCGGGGAGGTTTATGTGCCGCCGCATAAACACACCGATGGGAGTGCTGTGTCTCAGTGTCTGCTTCAGCTGGTTGATCAGAGGCGGCGTGGCACCGACAGCAGGACCGATCAGCTCGCCTTCTTTAGGGAGAGTGAAGTGGAAGGAGATCTCTGTAGCAGAAAGACAAACTGGGATCAGACCAGGGCGAAATCCTCGACTCAACAGAGACGGAGGACGTCAAACTCCTCTGACACTCAACTACCACCTCTCAGCCTCCACCTCTAATAATACTGCAGGCTGACCTTTACAGAACACGTCAGTGGTTTGGATGTAAGAGGAAGAAAGAAATCCTTTTATACGTCGCATTTGTAGGAGAATCTAACAGAAACATATGTCGGGCACTGATCCATAACTCCATTTATTACAACTAAAAGTCTAATTTTAATAGTTTCTGCCACCATTTCTATCTGTAATCATCAGAAATGAATCCTGGGTTTGAATCCGTCCTGTGGCCCCTCACTGCATTAAGCTTTATCTCCAGAGTGACTTGAAGTTCCCTAAGTTCAAGTATAATGTAATCACAACGGGAAAAAAACAACAAAAATGAATCCAGAACGATCTCTAACGGACGGATCTGGATGACAGAACTCGATGTGATGTATACGGTTGCGCCCGACCTGCTTGACGATGCTGATAATTTATTTGATGATTTATTTAACGAGTGAAATGAGAGCGGGTGGAAGCGACGCTGTTAACGCCGTGTTTGTTCTGCATCAGTGCATCCCGGCCCAGTTTTGTGCTTGTGACATAATTAAAAGAGTCCTCTCGTCACGTCTGCGTGCTGCTCGTTCAAAGACTCAAAATGGATTTGTGAGAGTCACTTTTCGAGGCCTCAAAGTGTACAACTACACTGTTTCATGTTCTCTACCTCTGTCATCATCTCAGGATCCACCGTCACTCTTTGCTGTATCAGCGCCCAGCTTACCTCCCGAGCTGTTGCTCAGGCTCTTGTCCTTCAGCCCCTCTGGTTCAGCTGCCGCCCTCTCGGTCTGGGAGGGTCGATCGTGAGGCGAGGCGACGTGCACCTTCTTGGCCTGAGCCTGGCTCTCGTGTCCATTAGTGGAGATGGACACTTTGCTGCCTCTGATTGGCTGAGAGCTGTTGGTCTTTGCCTGCGGCGTCACGTCTTTGTGAAGAATCTGAGAGTCTCTCTCGCTGTCTGTGATGATGATGACGCTGTCCTCGCCTCGGTCTTCCTCCTCCTCCTCCTCCATCGGCTCAGGAGACAACAGCTGGCTCTGGGAGAGAACCAGAGCCATTCCTGACGCCCCACCTCCCGCTGTGCTCTCCTCCTCCATCACCTCCTCCTCTTCTTCTTCTTCTTCTTCTTCTGCTTCAACCTGCTTACGCTCATCCGTTGTGTCTTTGCCTGTTTGACTGTTACTCACAGATCCACATTTCTGCGACGACGACTCCACACTTTGACTCTTTGCAGTGTCTCCTTCTCTCAGATCAGAACTCTTCACCACATCCACGACAGATGTCTGACGGATCATAGACTGAGAGGGCAAACTGCCGGGTGTAGTGTCTGCAGGAGTCTCCTGCACGCAGCTGTTCACAGTCAGATCAGATGAATCAAACTTCAGTTGAGAGCAGGAAACCACATCAGCAGGGCTGGCCTCTTTACTGTCGCTCTTTACATTCACGTTTTGTACATTCAGACTCGTCTTTTTGTGCGCCGCTTGTGACTCGCCCTTGGCATATTCACTGCGATGCTTCTGTGATTGGGTGGAGGCGGAGGACTTGGAGCTGGTGCCAGTCTGTGACTCTGCAGGGACACCGTTCCTCTCGCCGGTCTGATCGCAGCGCGAGATCGTGGTGGAGTCGCTGGTGGCGATGCCGGGTGGCTCTTCCAGGTCTTCTATCTGCGTGGCCTGGCTGTCGTCCTCAGGATGCTGCGAGGCGTGCTGAGCGTCTGGACTTCTGCTCTCGGTGTTCTCGGACAGCTGCAAAGGCGAAGTGAGAGGAGCCGAGTCCGGACGCTGAGACTGCGACTCCGCCGTCTTCTCAGCCGACTGCTGTGGTGACTTCTGGCTCTGCGTTGGAACGAACACGTCCTGAGAAAACAGAAAACGCACGTGTGACGCCATGAACTGAGAGGCAATATATAATTAACTGATTAGACACTAAAACATATTAGAAAATAGTGAAAACTGATCTGAAATTCACACCGACATAAATAATTTTCCTTATTATCATTAATAGCATCGCCTCATTATCCGAATTTGTGACAACTAATTACCCGTCGATCTGTTGCATCCATGTCAGATCTGCAGTACGAAGTCAATTAAGCCAGACAAAAACAAACGAGTCAATTAAGGAACTCGTCGGCTGACAGACGGTGTATAAAAAGCGATTTATCAGCAGCCAAACTCTGATTCCAGCTCGAGCTGCAACGACTAGTCGAGTCATCGCTGGCTGTTTTCACGTTTTTGATTTTCTCTGAGTCTTTTTTTTTTTACGTGAAATTAAAACTCCCTCTCTCTCAAACTATCAGACACAAACCAAATTAAACTTTTTCATGTCACTGTATTGCAGCGTAAATCGCAACCAGACTCAGATTCAGAAGCTGAGTACGTGAGATAAACAAAGCCACAACACGACAGGTGGAGTATTGAAGTTCAGACACTTCAGGCTGATTGGGGAGGTTTGCCGGGTTCGAGCGTCTGATCGCCGACCACAGCACAACGTTGGATCTCGCTCAAATTCTCCGCCGCATGATGCTGTGTTTTTTTTGCAGACATCCCTGCGGCCCATTCAAATGATGGAAAAACCTGTCTGGATAATATATTTGCTTTGGTGGACAAAACATTTGAGGGTGTCACCAAAAAGTACAACAACATTTTTCACCATTTTCTGGTATTTTAAGGTCCAAACGAATTAATTAATCAAGACAATGATCAACAGATTATTAATAATAATGGAAACAGTCGTTAGTTGCAGCATCATTGTCAGCTGGGTGTCTGCTGATGAGTTTTTGACCGTTACTCAATTAATCGATTTGTTTAAAATTCAGCAGTCATAAAATCAATCATGAAAAAAAAAACAGTGTGTCAAAATGAAAAGTACATACGTGAGAGAACTCTGGCTGCGAGGGGAAAGAAAGCGTTCGCTCCAACACAAAACCAGGGGAATTCTGGGATACTGGTGTAGAAGCTGATGGGTGTGGCTTAGAGGTGGCGGCCTCCGTGTCCATCGGCTCTTCCTTTTCGCCCGCTCGGTCCTCTGGGGGCAGTGAAGTGTCCATCGGTTCATCAGCAGCTGACAAAGCAAATGAACGTTAGCTCCATTTACCAGCTGTCCGCTCTCTCCATTTAAATCCAGTCATTAAAGTAGATGAAGTCATTTACCGTGCTCGCTCTCTGCTTCAGTGGGCGAGCTGGGGATGATTAAAGGGGTGTGGGAGAAGTTGTCAGGGGTGGGGGCGACAAAGTCAACAGAGCTCCTGGAAAAAGAAGAAAAAGACGAGGCAAAGGAAGGTTATTTTGAAGTTTTCCAGCCTCTGTGTGAACTGTGTGGATATATGACAGCGCTCCAGTGACTCACTGGGACAGACTCTGCTGCACCAGTGTGCCCTGTCCAGACAGGTGCAGCAGCCGCAGGGTGTGGGCCGGTGACGGGGTGGGGTGACCCTGTTGCCCCGGCTCGGACACAGTGCTATCTACCACAGCACCTGGAAGTGGAACAAAAGATCAATCAAATGACACGGAGGAAAAAGCAGAAAGTCCAGCTTTGTTTACCGGACTGTCAACCAGAAAGAAGCATGTACCTCCTAAGCACAGAGACACAGTGTGACGCTTTGTAGAGTTTTTGTAGAGATTTGCTTTTCTGTCGCCTAGGAGCCATCAGTTACATATGGCATGAGAATGAGCCTGCAGAGACCTGAAACATGTTTGATTTTAGTCCAAATCTGCTTGTTTTCTGTATAAAATGAGTGACAAAAATATATTCACACACACATGGGTTCAGGTAACTTCTATAAATAAGGGGAATGTCAATGCAGATCAACTTGTTTTGCTTCCTTGAGGACCTGGAAATCCTGGAAATGCAGTTCCCACATAGTACCCAAATATATTTACATCTATTTACCTGTCTTGTCAGCATCGAACATGTCCTGCTGCGAGGACAGGATCTCACAGTCCTGCTGGTCCTGCTCAGCAGAGGCCTGCGAGTGCAGCAGAGCCTGGACGCTCAGCTGCCTGACCAACTGACCCGGAGACTCCGACGAGCTGCTGGAGCTCACCTCCGACCTGGAGGAGGAAAGAAAACAAACACGGCTTATGGCGGCGATAGCACGTTGACTCTGATGAACGAAGAAGTCAAGTCACCACATGGAGTTGTACCTCACTGCTTTGTTGTCCAGACTCTGTGAAGTCCTGGGGCCGGTGCTCTGCTCTGATGGTGAAAAGAAGGTGTGAAGTTAGATTGACTCTTTAAACTCTTGTGGTGTCAGTACGGATGCTCTGATCACTGCACATCACAGCAGCATCACCATGTGTGTTTCTTTATAGTTCATCTGTGCATCTGGTGATTCAATAGTCAGCAGGGAGCTGAAAGATGGAGCCACGGACGAGTGACTCCAACATGAATGTGCTTCGCTCCTGCTCATAGTTTCTCTGAGCCTCTACTGGAAGGATCGTGCATCGTCTTACGAGTAAGATCAGGTGACTTTGACGACTGCAGCTATCGTTTGAAATAATATTAAAGCAGACGCCAACGTTTTCAGATTTCAGCTTCTCAGGTGTGAATATTTTCTCATTTCTTTAGTGGTCTAAAAACCAAACATCTGAGGGCATCACCTCGAGTTCTGGGAATGATTGCAGAGATCAACATTCTTTGAGAAAGATGAAAAATAATCGGTCAACATTTAAACTCTTCTGTCAGTAGTAGGCGGGAGCTGCGCCATGCTGCACGCGTATCGGGAGCCCTGAAGCCGCGCACAGCGCTGTTCACATGTTTATATGAAGTTTATTAATGTGTCATAAGTCAACATTCTCCTGACAAGTGTCCAAGAGCGAAGCGGCATGACTTCATGGATCAGAAGTGCTCGGCCAACATAAACCTTGGCTGAGATTCAAATTGAATTTCCCTGCTCCTTCTTAAATGTGGAAATTCGAGACGTGCAGGTTCTCCGTATCGATTCGAAGGAGATCAGAGGCCAAAGTAAGAGTGAAGCATCTATAAATAAAGAAGTCTTTGTACCTGACTTGCTGCGTCTCTCACTGTCCGGCTGAGGCACGGTGTCTTCTTCCTCCCGACTGTTCTGCGCCTCGCCGCACAGATCCTGACTCTGTGAGAGCTCGAACAAACCGAACTGAGAGGCTCCCTCTGAAACACACGCAGACATGTGAGAGTCATCACACCTTTAAAGGCGTTGTACGGGACGAGGGTTACCGGTGAGCAGAGCTCCTCACCTTCAGACTGAATGCAGTGTGTCGTAGAATCGGCTCCAGACTCCATGTCGGCGTCCTCTGGCACACACCTGGAAGAACAGACAACAGGAATAAAACCACGACGTCTCCATCTGACCATGAGCATCATCAGTCTCGTATGCACGTACTTCTTCTTGTTCGCAGGAGGGCAGACGTTTAAAACTTGACTCTCCTCCTGGAATTCAGAGCTGGGGTTGGTCGCTGCGAGAATCCCTGAATGAAGAAAAGAGTTTGTTATTTTCTGTGCAGGATGTTCTGCAGCCGCCGTACACGTGCTGTTAGAGAGAAACAACACTAACCGGGTTCAGCCTGGTTGTTGATCTGGGAGCTCTCTGATTGGCTGTCAGTCTGTGAGCATCTGCTTCCAAGTGGGGAGGATATCAGCTCCTAGAAAAAGGACAAATCACTTCACTAGTCTGTTTCTACTGCTCAGCTTCCTCCCTCACAGATCAGATACGGCTGCAGGTCATGACCATCTGTCACCTCGGGCCTCTCTCTGAATGTTCCTCTCCATGTATGCATGGATTTTAGAGCACAGCTATCTGAGCTCCAAAAACATGTTAGGTCAGGTGACTAACTGGGATCTGCCTTTGGGGTGTAGATGTAAACAGACAACTGGCAACCTGTCAGCCACGATGAAACATCAAGAAGACGTCTGGCAACACCACCAGTGTCACCGAGTCACCCTGAGTACTGGACTGATGGATGAGCGTGATGATCTGTGGACAGGCCGTGTGCAGAGTTGTGGGATGTAACAAAGTACTTTTACTTAAGTACTTTACACTTGTACTGCACTGCAGAAAGTATTTGTTTGAAAGCAACATCCCACAAGATCAACTTATGTTATAATGACTGGATGAAGACAGACAGAATTAAGTTACAAGTTACAAGTATCTCCATCTGATAATGAAGTAAAATGCTGCTTATATCAGTATATATGACATATTGCAATATAACAACATGTTTTCTGCAAAACTAGTTCTGTTACTCACTACTATACGACATGTTCACTTAAGTGAACTTTGCTTCAGTACTTGTATACTTTCACTTAGGTTACGTTTGGCTGCAGTATTTCTACTTGTACTGCAGTAACTTCTACTCTGATAAAGGATCAGATTACTTCCTCCACCACGGCTGGTCCTAATCACATTCGTCACTTAGGTCACGTTTGGCTGCAGTATTTGACCTTGTGCTGGAGGATGGACGGATGTTTGAGTGTGATGATCTGTGTCTGTTTAACTTAGTATATATATATATATATATATATATATATATATATATATATATATATATATATATATATATATATTTATTTATTTATTTTTTATTTTTATTTTTTTTTCCCCAGGTGAACCATGTGCACCAAAATCTGAATCTTACTAATTGATGATTGAGTGATTAGACAACATTAAATCTGATGCACGGTCACAGAGAGATCTGTTCAAACAAGTTACAGGTATCTCCATCTAATAATGAAGTAAAATGCTGATTTATATTATAACTTATCAGCATTTAGACGACATATAACAATATAATAACATATTTTATGCGATAAACTTTCACTTAGGTCACATTTGGCTGCAGTATTTTAACTTGTACTGCAGTAGCTTCTGTTCACATAAAGGATCTGACCCCCCCCCCCCACCACCACCACCACCACCACACACACACACACACACACACACACACACACACACACACACACACACACACACACACACACACACACACACACAGCTGGACAGTCCAGTTGTTTGTGTTCTCCTGTGTCCTACATACAGCACCATCACGGCTCTAACACAAACTCAAAGTCCAGTCCAGAACCAGCTTACCAGAACTGGGCTGCGGGCCGTGGGCTGCAGGCTGGACAGTCTGCGGGCCAGCAGGGCTCGGTAGCTGCTCTCGGGATCGTCCTCCAGGGCGACGCTGTCTGGCTGAGAGTCCTCCACGATCAGGCACGGGTTGTCGGGCTGCGGCAGGCTGGAGTCCAGTTCACTTCCTCCGGGATCCATGGGGTCAGGCGGGGGGTGTTGTTGAGCTAAGAGCCGGGCAGCAGTGAGACAACGCGGACAGCATAAGAGGCGACAGCCGGGTATTGTTACCGGAGACTAGCCGCGGCTACAGGCAAACGCTCCGCCCAACATCAACGCGTGAGGTCGGTCACAGCCTCCACTGAAGCGCCGGCGAGCTCCGGAGAACTCATGAACTCCTCAAAGTACTAATTAATTATCTGTATTCATCGAGCTAACGTGTGTTATCCAGGAAAACACACACACACACACTCGGCTACTCGCGGCAAAACTCGCACGGAGAGATCTGATTGGTTCGTTGATGTGATGACGTCACGGGAGGGCGGTGATTAGTTTTATGGTTGCAGGATTTTTTAAATACTTATTTTTATTTAATTGGGGCATGTTTTCCTTTATAATTACAGCTAAATGTTACTTTAAAAAAATGTTTAATTACTTATTGATTTATTATCTATATTATATATTTTTTCTTGTGTTAAAATAAAATAATAATTCATGGTGCAGCCCTGTGACACATGAATGAACCTTTGAACCTTTAGGACAGGGATGTCCAAAGTACAGCCGGCGGCCCGAAGCTTTACTTATATTATATATAATTTATGGCCTGTTCGGATTGTCAGACACTGTACGGCTGTAAGATTAGTCTTTTTTTAGTTGACATAATGAATAATTATGTTTTTTAGTTGACATAATGAAGCATTTGAACCTCTAAGGACGTAACTGCTGCTGTTATATATCTGTAGATGTGACACTAAATATGACTTTCTGAATGATTTTGTTAAAGAGAAGAGCAAGAGGGACACGTTTATGTCATGTTTAAAATGAACAGGTTTAAATGTATTCTGTTTATTCTGTCTGACTCCAGAAGTGAAAGAAAGGAAGAATTGTTTTTTAGATTTGGTGACATTGGTTATGTTATATTAGTGCATTTGAATGTAACTTTCATTGTCTTTCATTTTTCAAATGTCAGTATTGTCTGGCACCAAGTTGCTCCACAGAGAGATAGAAAGTCTTTCCTACCTGTGAGCATCAGTCTCTACAACTCCTCCCTTAAAAATCACACACTCCAAGATAAGTCCAGTAGGTGTTGAACTGGCTTGTGCAATAAATAAGTTAAATCTTCCACGCATGCATACTGCACTTTACCAATCAGTGTATTCTCTCTACAGTCTCTTAAAGACTAAATTCTTTAGAAGGTTTTAGATTTACATATTGCATAGTTCACTGTTACTTGGTTTTTATTTAACTGTTATTCATACCTGTGTGTATAGTGTTAAAACAGGATATCATATAGGTGTATAGGGTTAAAGTTTTGTTTTCTTGCTATCACTTACTATCTCACTTGCTGTTTGGGAGCTGTTGTAACAAAAACTATTTCCTGCGGGGATTAATAAAGTGTTTCTGAAATTCTGATTTTGATTCTGATTCTGGCCCATTGGCCCTCGTTGAAAGAAGTTTAGACAGCCCTGATCTGCATGGTTAAATTTGTCTTCCTTCTCCTTTTGTAATCGGATAGTGAAAGTAATTTTCTCCATAACGCAGATAAGAGTTGATTAGGCTGATCAGAAGGGTAATGGTAGGCGTTAGCGTTTTGTGATTGTCTTTTTACTGGCAGCCAAAATGATCTTCAAGAGGTATGAGTCACTCGTATTGACATCTTTAGGAACAGGACCAGGGTACATTGAGGTTAAAAGAAAAGTCAACTCTCAAGCCCAGGATCTCTGAGACTAGTCGATCCACTTTCCTTTCCAAAAGGACACAATATAAAAGGCATGACCAGAAAATGTGGGCAGCAGGAGCGCTGAGGTCCACTAAATCTGGACTTTTGATTAGAGCTAATAAAAAAACAAGTTTTCAACAGAAATCTCTCCAAATAGATAGATAGATAGATAGATAGATAGATAGATAGATAGATAGATAGATAGATAGATAGATAGATAGATAGATAGATAGATAGATAGATAGATAGATAGATAGATAGATAGATAGATAGATAGGTAGGTTTCACTTTAGTTATAATATGGATTTTTTTCTCCGCTCTGTAATGATGAATCTTGTGAAAAAGAGAAATCTGGGCCATTGCGTCCCACATTGGGATCTCGGAGACCTTCAGAGGTCCTTGAGGGGCTGTCAGGGACTCCAGTAAAAATGAGATATAGGTTAACTTTCACAATCATTTCTCTCAGCTAACACTCGCTGAGTTTGTCTACGTGTCTTTTTCAAAGATCTCTGTCTCCCTCCTGTCACCTCCACTCCTCCTGCTATATGATGTTTATAGTTTAAGCATCAGTGAGGAAACCTTTAAAGAAGGGCAACACAACCAATGTACATCTGGTTTGTTCTTGAAATGCTTGAAGAAAACAAACACTTTATTGCCACCTCACAGCAGTTCGATCTGCTCTATCTTCCCTTGTAGAAAGTGTGATGATGAAGTGTTCACAACAGATCTGAATCTCTCTGTTCCCGAGTGTGACTGCTGTGATTTTTCAGACATTAAAATTAGAAACAAGCGCAGGTTAGATCATTTCCTAATGAGCTTTTAATAGTGCGACGCTCACAGTTTTAGAGGATTAACAGCCAGCCCCCTTTCAGATATTAACATCACTTTGTCATCCTCGTTTGACAGCCTCAGTTTCCATGGAGACACCACATTTCCTGTAACACCGCAGTCTCATTGGCAGACAAAAGTATAAAGCAGCAATCATCATTGGACTTGATGACCGAGGCTGCTCTCAGAGTGAGCTGCTAGTCACACTGACACTTTGTTGGACGTCACGCCGGACTATCTCCTCGCCTCATCTTCTTCGTGAGTGAAGAAGAAGAAGAAGAAGAGCCTGAGTAAAAGTCATCACAAGCACAACTGCTCACCTACAGTGCATCTTATAGAAGAAGGGCTTCTGAAGGATGCTTTAGGTGTCAAATGACATCCGGGTTGAGGAATACAGCCAAAGTGATGACCACAACAGACTGGGCTGAATTCACCACAGACAGACTGTAACTTCATTCAGTAGCACATTAAAGCTTGCTTGAAAATGAAAAAAATGAAAATGATTTCATCTCATCCCGGTGCAAGCCTGTTTTTGTGTTTTAAGCCTCTCTGGCTTAGTCAAGGTGTATCCTACCAGATAGCAGCTATATGGGCCTGCATGACCACAGCTTTGGTTTAGCCAGCAGCAGCAGCAGCACCACCACCAGCAGCAGCAGGGATAGCCTATAACTGACATTAATATGAGAGCGCAGAGATGGAGACATCCTGGCTGGGAACAATGCAATAATGACTACCTGATCCTGCTTAAATGACCAGATATGCAACACAAAAGATTGAGGATGCACTGCTTCATCGGATGCAGGTGAGCAGCATCCTCCTGCAGCCAAGCTTACCGGCTGCTGGCACCGCAAACTTCAGCGTTACGTCGTCATTTCTGCAGGTCGGGCTGACACCCACATGGAGAAATGCGCAGCCACTACCCAAAAATGTCTAATCTTAGCCGGAGCTGACAGACACTGAAACACACCCTGGAAGCGTCTGCTGCTGCTAACGCGTCCTCATCTCATCACTAATGTACTGTTAATTCATCCGCAATGCAAACACCCCCCACCCCAAAAAACCTTACCTTAGAAATCAATACGTCAGCTGTCGGGTTTTCCAATTTGTCTCACTGTCCCGTTCGTTGCAATAACAACGCGTCCAACATCGCTCAGTCCTCGCTTGCCTCTGTTTTGCTGAGAGTCGGGGTGTGGAATACACACGCATGGCACGTAAAGATGCAAAGGCATTTTTTAATGTTGATACCATGCTCATTTCCTCCGGAGTCACACACACACACACACGCACACACACACACACACACATACACACACACACAGATAATAGATTCAATTCAAAATGCAAAGGCTTGTTTTTATTTTATTTTTTATTATTATTATTATTATTTGGACACCAAAGTTGACTTTAACAACTTTAAATCAAGCTGATAAAATGAGATTTAAAGTGATTTCAGTGTGACACAGTAGAGTCACTGAATGGAAATGTGTGTTCATTGCTGCATTTTGGATCATTCACTTCTGTCAAATCCATGTCAGTAATATTACTAATGTCATTATAAACGTGTTATTCTGTGGTTACATGTAAGTGCAAGCCTTTGCAGATGGAGATGTGACTGTGGCAGACAAAGAAAGACACCGGATGGAAAAAGTATTTTCTTATCATCTGTGGTTGGACTCCAACAAACGGATGAATTTGATATTAAACATTATAGTTTGTAATTCAAGATCTAAAGACAAATAGTTCATTTTGTCAGTCAGCAGCATCTTAATATAAATATTCCTTTTTTTTTATTCCAACTAGTCATCAACTAGTTCTTAAAATGTGCCTGTTTAAGATGTGGATTCACTTTTAATGTAACCTTTATCAATTTAATTTTTTTTGTTTGTGGTGCTGTTAAATTATATTGTGCACCCTGTGTATATCAGTGATGGTACACTCCAAATAACAGATCTCAGCAGCCTCAATGAACAATCACACAGTTTGTATTTCAAGATCTGAGTTTCTGTCACACACTTACATTCAGTTGCAGCAGTTAAAACAGTTTTGATCTGTCCATGTGAATTTTGTGACCATGAAATATTACATGCAAATACAACATGTACAAAGATTCTACTGAATGCACATTTTAAAGGAAACCTAATGTATTTATGTTTGTCCATCTTATGTGTCTACAGTTTAATTTCTCCTTCATATGCTTTAACAGCTAAATGTATCTATAAAAATGTTCCTTTCACGTTTCTTTTAAAATAAATCAATGATGTAGTCTTGTAGCTCAATTTTCTCCCAGCAGAGGCCAGCAGACACTCTGGAGTGTCACAGACCAGAGTGCTGACTCACTCTTGGTAACACACATCTTCCTGTGGAGAGATTTAAACAGAGAGGAGCCAAATTAAAGCCCTCGTAGTGATCCATCACATCCGTCACGCCGACAGCACCACACAGCCTCTGTTCTAGAACACACACACAGGAGGATTAAACCCAGAGTGATGCTTGAAAATATTACTTTACAGGGTGTCGATTAGCTCAGTTGGTAGAGCATCTGCTCCATGTACGAAGGCTCAGCAGCGGCCCAGGGTTCGAATTTGCCCTGCAGCCCTTAGCCCTTTGCTGCATGTCATATATATATATATATATATATATATATATATATATATATATATATATACACACAAAACAACATGATTTCTATTGTAGTCCTCTAACTTCTAACACACCCCCAAGACGAAACAGCAGAACAACAAGCAAAGAGAATGTAATCAACATATAAATACCAGTGTAACTATGCCAACATGCTCCGAGGTCGTGAAAGTTGAAAGAAAAAGTACCATTGAGTGTGTTACAAACCATTTTCCTTTAAGCCACTCGATTTGTATTCCACTGTGCTGCTGCAGTGCATAGAAATGTGTCCTTAATCTTGTAAAGTAGCTATGATTGTCTCCAATTAGTGAGAAATAATTAATTTTATTAAATATTTCAGTTCAAGTATCAATCATCTAATATCTTTTTTTTGTAAATGAGTAACACATGCATGTAAAAGTCATAAACTTTTTTAAATGAGCTTGTTGAAGATGTTTACGTCGACGGACTTTTAATATAACCCTCATAACTTAGTGACAGGTGTTCCTATCATTTTGTCCATATTAATGAGGTATATACTCTAAATAACAGAAACACGTCTCAGTATGATGCAGCCTGGAAAAGAGTCACACACTTGATTGAGCACTTTCTGAAACAAAAAGCGAGACTTCAAATGGTAACATGAACCTCCAGTGCAACAGTGTGGTTCATCAGTGTGTTTTTCATAGTTTCTGGATAGTAATGAAGCTCTGTGGCACAAAGAAAGGAGATATATCTAGTCCTGACTGCACAGATATCGCTGAACTTTTTCATGGGAATTATTGGCTGCAACATAAAATATCACCAAACGTATCCTTTAGACATTGTTATATGTATTATATTAATACAAACTGTATATTTCACATACAATATAACTGTTAACTTTGCATTAAAGCAAGTGTTTTGACCCAGGGAGCCACTGTTACAGTGTTACCCAGTACAACACCCAAGATAATGCTTGTTTTGATTCAGTAGCAGGACCAGGGTCA
Source organism: Collichthys lucidus (assembly GCA_004119915.2). Classification (NCBI taxonomy): domain Eukaryota; kingdom Metazoa; phylum Chordata; class Actinopteri; family Sciaenidae; genus Collichthys; species Collichthys lucidus. Next base: position 2,579,769 of record CM014081.1, read on the forward strand.
CGTTTTAGTGTGCAGTTGTCCTGAGTTGCACCACCCCATCATGTTATGTCCACACATAATACTAAGTTGCGACTTTTGTGTTGCAGAATTAGCTTTATTCAAACGTCTCACAAAGCCTAAAATAACATTTTTGCGATGCAGGAGGTGAGTCTCTGTTGCCAGTGTTGCTCTCTGCACAGTTGAAGCCTTGTTTTGCTCATGACAGGAACAAAGGAGTGTCAGTTTAGTAACCAAAGCGCATTGCCTGGTACTTGCAGTGACACTGATATAAATAGAACCTTTGTGTGTCGCAAATGTCTTATTTTCATTTTGTCTGGCAGAGTTTAACAAAGACGGAGCAACACGAGGGATACTGTAAGCGTCATTGATTACAATAACTCAGATGATTATGTGTAAAGACAATCGTTTGCTGTGAGAGCTCGTTATAGTTTTACAAATGTTTTCTTTCAAACATTGTCTTTGTAATATCTGTTGTACATATGAAAATAAAGTCTCCATCTTTAGTGACAATGACAGTGTGCTTCAGCAGTGTCACATTAGAAATATGATCAACATAAATTCCTGGTCTACTTCTGTCCAATGACACGCTGTGACATCAAATAGCCACATAACCCACAATCCAATCAAATATTCACCATCCAAAGATCCACGCCCACCGATCCTCCCGGCTCATCCTGCATTGTCATGATGCTTGCTCCGGATGCAGTTGTCATGGAGATGGAAAAGGGCTCAGCGTCCACTAGTTGCACTGTTACCATGGAAATCCCCATCGCAGCAGCTTCCTCAGTGGAGCGAGCAGGAGCGGAGCAGCCGGAGGAGCGCGTTCAGCACCATGGAGAGCACGGTGGCAGAGCTGCATTCCAGCACAGAAACTATCGCATGCTGATCGTGATTGGAGAGATTTCCAGCAGCCATCACCTCGACATCGCCAGGAATCAGATCACACAAGGTAAGCCAAATCTATAAATCTAACATTGCGGATTGTAGCTGTTTTTCCTCTATGTTCTCACATTTGTGTTTTCATCTGGGAGCAGTCACAAGAAACAATGCTCCAAAGTCTCATATTGTTTGCAAATGGCTTCAATTTAAGTATTTTTATCCTTAACTTAAATAAAAGTACAAAAACCATAATCTTAAAATACTCCAGTACCAGCACAATGTACTGAAAAGTAAGTAGAACTAAGTACTTGTTATATAAAATAGTTCCTCTAAGTTTTATATTAAACTGTGTGTTGTATATTATTCATAATTGGTGAATGTAAGCAGCATTTACATTTTTTTTGTCAGTGTAGGTACTGCATGCACAACTGAGTATGTTAATATTATAGTATTGCATCCTATTTCATAAACTCATTGTTTGCTCTGTATGTAAACATTCAAATGTTTAAGGTTTAAACTAATCCAGCGCAGTATTTCTCTCTGTAATGTGGTTGAGTAGAAGTTTAAAAGTGTAAAAATGAAAATGTTCAAATAAAGTACAAGTACAGGCTATTTACTTACTTCCCACTGCTGTAACTGTCAAACATACAGTATCTTTGTATATCTGTAAAGTACAGTTTTTTGGACAAACCTGGAATAAGTCCTTCGATATATTTGTGGGCGGAATCTGTTGATAATAACAACTTCAGCTTCTCATGATCTTTTCATAACAGCTACATCATTTCTTCAAATACTGTCCAGTTGGTCAGATCCAGTACAGTTAAATACTGCATGCACCCTCCAGTCATCTACGAGTTATTTCATTGGTTCAAACTTTAGAGCCTCATGACTGATTCGAATCCTTAAGCTGATTTATGACTGTCCTCATGCAGCTGGTTAATCTGGACACTAGACTGAACCATTGTAATTTATCTCTTCACTCTATTTTGAGGATAATGTGGTAATAAAGATTTTCATCAAGAAAACAACATGTTTACTTGATTTAATTGCCATAAAACCTCCAACCAGTTATGAAGATTCTTTAACTTTAAAGTAAATATAGAGGAGCTTTACTTTTTAGGCCACAGTTCAGTCAGCTGATTCTCTGAAGCTAAAGATGCTGTCAGACACCTGACACTGTCAGCAATGTACTGTCAGGCTGACAGATACATTTACATTTAGTAATTTACCTACCGTACTGTATGTTTTAATTTCAACATTATTCACGCTGCTCTCTCTTTAACAGGTTTGCGTTCCTGGAACGTTGATCTGAGTGCCTGTAACCTGAACAAGGAGCTGCAGCTGTTTGAGACCAGACACACTGCTCAGTTTTCTTCACAGGTCCAAGGTCAGTCTGAGCTAACTGTATAGAAACTTGTCCTGAAACACTTTTTTTTAACATGCGTCCATGAGCGGTTCTCTATTTTTTGGTTGCTTGGAGACATTTGCCATCTCTGAGATGTGATGGTGTCAGAGTTTTTGTCTGGAGGGGTTTAATGTGCTGCTACCTGCCAATCATCTCTATGGCCTGCAGTCGATCAGATTGCACTGAGCCTGAGACATGTCCTTCTCATCTCTGCATCTCTTGGTCCTCTTTCTCCACACATGCACGAGATAATTCCTTTGGATCTTAAGGCGATGCAGCCTGTATTGATCAGGCACATGTGCAGACTGGATGTCAGAGCTGGAATCAATAAGGGCCGAGGGTGAGAGTGAAACACTAACTGCAGGGGGAATATAAGACCAGGTCCTGTGTGGTGAATGGAGCCGGTGTTAATGTGGATCTATAGGCTGGGTTGCGGATGTGACTGCTCTATGGGTCACTGCTTAGTATTTACAAAGAAAACACTTTCATAATAACTATTCAGCATTTACTGTAGCTCAGTGGGGGTCAAACAAACAGCTCAGAAGAGAAGATGACGCTTCGGAGCTGAGCACTCAAAGAGGATTTTTTTTTTTTTTTAAAAGTGTTAGATCTTGGTGTGCACATCTCTCCTTCTCCTCCCACACACTTCTTCAGCTTGTGGTGTTATGTAAAGAGTAGAAACCTGTTTGTTGACATCACTGCTGTGAGTGTGTTTGTAATATACCAGTATTACAGATAACAAACAGGATCTAACCCTTTTGTTATCAATGAACTGTGTACTCTGTTGCTCTCGCATAAAGCAGAGGGGCCGAGATTTTAAAAAATGCACCAGAGACAGCAGAGACATGTTTATTTATAAACCCCACATTTCGTTGTCTGGCAAATAACCATGTACTGCAAATTCTGACGTGTATAAAGATAGATGTGTCTCCATTTCCTCCCGCTTCCTCCTACTGTACAAAAAATTAAGCCAAACTATCCCAGATATGGCTGCTGCCATCTTAGGCTGATGACAACATTTGGTGCCGGTGCAGTAGTGATCAGGGTTGGAGCCACAGTAATGAAGTCCGACACAATTAAGCAGAGCTCAGCTGTCAGTTTTTTTTATTTATTTTTGACAGAGACGGCTTGAAGAGTGACAGAAAATACGGGGAGATAGAAATGAGGAATGACATGCGGGAAAGAGATTTGAACGCTGTGCCGCTGCAGCAATGACTGAGCCTTTGTACATGGGACAGAAACTAAACTATACCCCATGTAAGTAATTTTTTCGACATGTACTTTGATTTTTTCAGTTCCTGCTAACATGTAGTAGGTTTACCAACTACCGGGGGGTGATCGAGATGTTTCAGCTTCACTTTTGGGGAGCTGTCATGCCCATCTTCAAACTCCAGAAACAGATCACACAAAGTGTTCTCACAGGCTGAGTAGCACTCATCGTGATGAGTAAACTGAGCTTCATGTGTTAAAAAAAAAAAAGTCTTTGGCGTGTCCCTTTAAAGTTGGAGATGACAGTCATGGCTTTGCTGAATATCGCTCTCATTTTATTGTGTTAAACCTGCAATGACTGATTTTACACTGAGATCAGCCACACGCCAAGAACATCAAGATGAGAGCAGTGCGAGTGAAAACACCAAAGCTGTCAAACAGCTAAACAATGAGCTGAGACTAACCGTGAAGCTCTGTGAAGACGGGAGGAGCTGCAGATGCAGCTGATAATTCTCCTCCGTTCACAGTTTAACTTTAGCATGCGGTTATGTGCACACTGAAGAACTGTGATCTAACACAGTCTGGTATCGTATTTCATCAGAAAAGGGGTGTGACATGATTCCTCCTCAACGCCACATCCATGTCATGGTCAGTGATGTTTGCCAGTGGCTGTCCATTACTTGCCAACACCCACCAACGCTCATCGATTGCTACAGACTCAGCTTGGTGCAGGGGCTAAAAGTGTGGGGAGGAGATATGTTGCTCCCGGTGACCCCAAAGTAACTCATATGTCGTCACATCTAACTCCCAGCATGAAATAATCTACCTAACCTTAGAAGTTAGAGAATGAATTTTAAACACCTTTAATGTTTGGTCAGAGGTCAAACACCATTTGCAAGCCATTGGATGCTTCTTAGCTCAACCCGGCTCTGCATGACTCTACATTACGTCATCGTCTCACTGGTGTGATTCACTCAGAATGCACAGCCTCTTCTTCCTTCCTCTTAACACCACGCACTAACATGTCAATATGTTTGTTTTCCCTGTGTGTGTGTTCAGATGGATATAATATTAAACACTTATACCTTCTTTACAGTGCAGCAGACATTACAGGTCGTCTGCTTTAACTCTGATGGTCCTGGCTGTGTTCCAGCTTTACTGGCGGCAACTGCAGGAATAATTTCACATTGTATATAATCACCCTTTTGTGTTAAACAACATATTCTTACTTTCCTTCTGTCGTCTTTTTTCCTCTGCTGTATCAAACTCTCCTCTTTCCTCACCTCTCTCCTCGCCTCTGCTGTATTTCTCTCCCTCGTGATGCGATGATTTTCCTGAAGCACAGAAAGAGTGCTCGCTGAGTGCTGCTGGAGACTCAGAGATGGCTGACAGGCACAGGAATATTTCTCCTGTTGCTGTGAGTTAACCCTCACATGGTGAGGACCGATCTTATTTCTAGCAGTGCAATGCAATGCATTTAAAGCTGTAATCCAGTGTAATATTCTCCAGACATGTAGAAGCGGTTGTAACTACCTCTGTAAAGTGCTATGGAATGCATTTACACTCACAATTGCTATATTCCATCAGTAGTAATTAGTACTCCTTAATAAAACAGTTTCTGCTTCTCCTTATAAACAGTAACTTAACATCTGAGCTAACGCTAACATACAAAACACACTTCAGTAACCTGGTCTTAAATGTCATACAAACAAGAAGCTCTGTGTCTGTAATCGCAGTGAAAGATTGCTGTGAAAGAAGCCGAGGATTTCTTTGCGCAGATATATGCTGTACATAACAGGCTTTGTAATGGGGGTTTTACATGCATTCATCTCCATGACAAAGACACAAGAGCAGTATAGTGTGGCTGTGACAGCAGTGGGGCGAAATGAAAGGACTAATCTTTACTCATGGGACGTCTTTCTATCCGAGTAATTCAATTCTTGACAATGAGTTCAGTTTACATAGCTGAACAGAAGGCCGTTTGTGAAATTCAGGCATGTATGCACAGTAAGGAAAAACTACAGTATGTGGGCAAAAAAATCGCTGAGAATCTCTGAGATCAGACCATTCCAAGTGCACCACATGTGAAACTGAAGCACGTCTGCATTTTGCACACGTTATATCATGTGGTGCTCGATTACGGTCAAACCGCACAGATGCTATTGATGCTATCGATCACCCGCTCTTTGTCCGTCTTTGATTGCTGCCTGAAAACTCTGCCTCGCTGCTCAGACAGACTGAAATCTTATCCAGCTATACAGTCCTGAAAACCCACTGCAGTCAGAGAGCTATGCAGCTAAACACATACAGAGAAAGATGGAGGCATTACATGAACATACAGGGATGTGTGCAGCAGTCTAAAGCAAACACACAGTACAGATTGTCCCTCAGGACCACCAACAGACTGCTGCAGTCATCTGCCTGCTGAAGCAATACACACACACACACACACACACACACAGGATTGTATTTCAGTAATTTGCAGGATTTGTCTAGACACTGTGGAGAGAATATCAACCTGCCAAAATTTCCCATTTAAGAAATTTAATATGATAGAATCCATGCGTTTTAGATGTTCTAGAAAATTATATTATATTATACCACATTATAGAATGGTGCTAGATCAAAAGTCAGAGGTCACCAACGTTATTATAATTCAACCTGAATGGGACACAAATGCGTCTGCCAAATATCACAGGAAGCTATCCAGACAAGTCTTCCTTTGCGGGGCGTCTGGGCTCCGCCTTATTGATAAGGTGAAGGGTGTGGAGATGGGACATCCAAAGGGAGTTTAGGGTATAGCAGCTGCTCCTTTGCAGTGGCTCGGATATTTAATTAAAATGCCTTGTGGGCATCTTTCTTTGGAGGTGTTCCGGGCATGTCCAACTGGCAGTGGACCCAGTACTTGCTGGAGGGACTATATAATCCATCTGGCCTAGGAATGCCTCAGGATCCCCCAGGAGGAGCTGGAAAACCCTGCTGCCACTGCTACATGACCCCAGATATCTTTCTCACAGCTTTTGTGGCTAAAAGTAGCAAAAAATAATTAGAGAGGTTTAAGAAACTGCAATGCAGAACCAACCCAAGGTCCTCAGGGCAGAGACATGCAGACGCCATGTGCTTGTATGGTGCTCTGAACATATAATTTCATTATTTTAAAAAGCTTTCGCTGTGCTACAAAGTCATCCACTATATCTCCAGTTTGTTTCCACTACAGCCTTTAAGAAAAACAGCCAATGTTTCTGCTCTGATGGTGTAGCCAGCAAACATCCAGAAAACGGATAATGGACACACCCTGGCCAAATCTCTGCAATCCGATCAGCGACTTGACACACAAGAATGATAACATGTTTCCGCTAACTTCTCAACATGTCGTCAACCAAAAGCTCTGTCCCTTGGGGTGCCTAAGGGGTGCTTACATTTGTCAGCCATTCATAACACTGTTTAAGCAACTACCTTACATTTAGACATCTTATATCCCATCGCCTGGTATCACGAGAGTCAGTGATCGGGTTCATCCTTTGGGGGTCGTGAATGTCTGTACGAATTATCATGGAAATTCCTGAGATAGTTGATGAGATCTGCAAGTATAGGACCAAACAACATTACCACCCCGATTTTGATCTGATCTTGTCTGTTTGTTGACAACAGTAATATCCTACAAATGTAGTTCTGTAAAGGTTTGCAGGGGATTATGTGTCCCTTCAGGGCTGTTGGTTCAAATCAGGTTCACGCCGGAGGGAAATGAGCAGGTACGGTAACACTTTAACTGTGTCTCAGCTGTGAACGAATTTGAGATTTAAAGATTGACTGCTGTGCAATTTTCCCTGAAATTGTTATAAAGTCAGTCTTTGTGTTTTATCTCTAAAAACTGAGACTTTCATTTCAGATTTCTTTGTTATCTAACAGCAAGAAAAGAAAAATGAAAACGGAATAGACCGAAGAAGGGATGTTGAAGTGTGTGGAGGGAGGTCATGAAAATTCACCGAACCTCTGATGGAGAGCAGATTTAAAAAGGTCATATTGCCTGAGGCACAGACTTCAACGTCAAGAAACAGATTTAGACAAAATGGCAGCAGCAAACTTCACTCGCCAAAGTCTAATTCTGATTTTAAAAAGACTGATCACCAAATCCCATGAAAAGACCAAAACCAACTGTGCATTTGTTGGGGACTATTTTCAGATGTGGATTATTCCACATTTGGTGCTCCAGTGAGTATTTGTAGGCCATGAATGAACATGTTACTTAGTGCAACAGTGCAGCTCATTGTTTTAAATTGTTTGTTTTTGGAAGACAATGGAGCTCTGTGGTACAGGGGACGAGGATGTACAGACAATACTTGTTAACGTTTTGTTGGTTTTTGTGTTTCTGGGACTATGTGGCATCTTTAAAATGAGAAGAAATCCGTTTTTAGGAGGTAATTAAGTGAATCTAAAACACCAAAAACAATAAACGTTATTTAAATAGCATGTTTTGTAACAGTGACGGTCAAACAATGACTTCTATTAAAAACAAGAGACATAAGGGATGATAAAATAGCAATAAAAGAGATAATCCAAAAAGAATACTGGCAAATAAAAACTCATTAATTTACTAATAGTTAAGACAGTCTATAGTATAGTTAAGAAAATAACATAATAATGATCTACAAAGTTGAACTAGAAGCAGGATTATAGAAATAAGTTTGGGATGAGAGTTTGTTCCAAACAGGAACAGATTGGAAAGGTGTTTAATCATTTAGGGTCTAAAAAACAAGTCAAAGAATTTTAAAAACTCTTTGTGAAAGGTAGCCAGGTGTGATATATTCTTTTTTTTGTTGCTGTATTTTCAAGTATCAATGTGTGATGTCTCGCTGGTGGTGGACCCAAAAATGCAGAGGAGCAGAGTTTGCCAAATAAGCAGCCGTTTTAGACCACGGGAAAAAGGCGCAGGGGGGTGTCACGGGCGCCAGGAAGGCAGCAGGGGAGCTCACGGGGGGAGCTTGAGCCGGGGACGAGGTAGGGAGAGTCCGTCGAGGGGTTTAGGCTGGGGCGGACCGGTGCAGAAGCCTGGTGGTGAGGAGGGCAAAGAGCTGGAGTCTGGAGACAGAAATAAAAGTCAATACTCAGATAAATCTCAGTTTACAAAGTCTTATGAGGAGCCTAGTTGATCTACCACAACACGGTGACAATCTGGCAGCAGCATGCAGGAGGCCAGCCTCTAAATACTGCTCGAGATGATGATCAGCTTCAGGTGTGTGCAGACAGCTCCACAGCACCACACCCATCCCTGTAATGAGAGCACCTGGAGCCCAACCCCCAGCCTAGACACCACACAATGTTTTTTAAGGGAGTCTGGCATAGAGACAAAACAAAGACACTGATCAGCTTTCAGCTGCGTTTCTCTGGCTGCGTTCTTTGGGCTGTGTTTCCAGAATTACGCTGGAGAGGTTTAGTGGTTTGAATAAAAATTAGTGAAGCGAGACAGTAATCAATATTTATTTTGCAGCAGGAGGCAGGGGGAGGGAGGAAGGTGCATCGGATGTGAGAGAGAGAGGCTCAGAAATTGTGGACGTTAAGGCGCCATGACGAGATACTGTACAGACAATAAAAGGATCTTATAGCTGCTGTGTAATGGTTTCTATATTGCTTATAAGTCTGACTGGATCTCGTTAAAACCTGAGGGAGTTCACAGTTCAGCTAGGATGAGGTGGGATGTGACAGCTGTGTTCTGAGTTGCTCGCTGGCATGCAAAGGTCAAATTGGAAAATTGATCAGATCCAGGCAGTAAAAATGTCCATACTGAAGCCAAATGTCAGTCCTTTGAGTCGTCTTTTTATTCTCGGTTAAGAGATTTACCAACCTGATTCAGGAAAAAAACTCACAGCACCGCCGAGGTATTTTCAGGACCGGTTCGCCTGCCTGTAGTAGTACAATGGCTGCTGCTCTTCTGTGCCTTGAATACTAATATGCAGCGGGTGAAGGAGTGCACAGTCATCATGGCTGACAGGCTCAAACGACGACATAACCGAGGAGGCAGGATGTGATTAGACAGAACTAGCTTCCACTTCGAGAATGTAATAAAACGAAAAGTCTGGAGTGTATCAGCGTTTAGAAACAGTCTTTGAGCAGCTGTAAAATTATAATATTTATTTATTCTGACTGACTTTTGCTGCAGAATTCACATTATGGATCTAAATTTCTTAAAATAGAAAGCTATTCAGCTCATCAGCAGAGAAACAGATTTAGATTTAAAGTCATTAGTTTCACTAAGAAAGCTTCCTTGGATCAGACACATAATCTAAGAAATGTGCATCGTTTTCTGAGTCCTCTGATGCTGACGTGGACGAGCTCAGGCAGCCAAAATGGCAGTGACCTCCCTGATGGATGGCATATGTGCTGAAGGACAGCCAGTGCCCACGACTCTCAAATCCTTCCTGAAGGCCCGGCTCTGAACCTCCCCCCATCAGAGGTAACGTGTACACATGGACACTAATCTCCGTTAACACACAGACACAGCACGGATAGCAGGATACACAAAGCAGGACAAGACAGGGGGGCTGATGTTGTCTGACTAAGATGTTTAGGGAAGTGTGACGAAGACAGTCGAGCTAAAAAAAAAAAAGAGAATATAAAAAGTACGCAACAACAATAACCATAAACCATTTTTGCTGTTTATCCTTCAGGAATAAAAGATCAGATCTTAATGAAGATGACAATTTAACCAACCGTTCAGCAATCATACAAGGAGACGTGCTGTGTCTTAATTCAGATACATCCATTAAGACACTTTTATGTAGTTTAAGTACGTCCACTGTGCATTTCCCTGAAATGACAATCGCTTTCTTCTTTGCCAAACTGCAACCAGGCAGAGCGTTAGTGGCAAAGTTTCACTGCCAAGATATAAATACGAAACATATGTACGACTTCCATTTGCCATATTGTGGCATCCATAATCCATAATGTGAACGTGTCACGAATTACGTCGGCACGAAATAAATGCATCCACAAGACATGCAAGTAGAACCCTCTTACTCTTTCTGCTCTGGCATGGTGAGTATCTATTGTACTTCACTTCACTGAGTAGGGCTGAAAAGTATTCTGGGAAATGTAGGAATTTTCAGTCACAATAATACTTCAACATCACAAAATAACTGAACATTAATGAGTTTTAACCCTTCAAGGACCTGTGGATGCAGGATCTAGTGGCACCTTGAGGTGTAGTCGCTGCATTGCAACCCCTCACCTCACCCTCACCTTCCTATAAGGAGTCACCTTTTAGTTTGTCCATTTTGGGCTACTGTAGAAACACGGCGGATCAACATGTCGGTTGAACATGGTGGACTTGCTGTGTCCGTAGATATAAAAGTTTGATTCTAACGTGACAAAAACAGAATTATTCTTATTTTCTAGTGATTACACACTAATGAAAACATAGCTATGAATATTATATTCCATTTCTGCCATGTTCTGTAAATATAGGCCCCTAAATCTGACACGCTGGACCTTTAAAACTTTATTCTCAGCCTACATGGCTGCACTAAATATGCCTCGAGCAGCAGAAATACAAAACAACATCATTATACTACTGAATCATGACTCATAAGCTTTTCACGCTTATGAGTTTCTCGTGTGTGACGTATTAACATAATTATATATAATACATTATTCGACTACTGCTGAAAAAAGTCATATATATATATATATATATAGAAAAAACTATTTGTTTGTGTTGATGGTCATAGTATAAATAAATTGGCTGTGACTCCACTTGTAAAAAGTCAAAATGCTCCTCTTCTTGTCAGTTAAAAACCCTCTGTGGACTCTTTGCAGCTCCCCAACGGCGCTCACAGATTCCCCCGAGGAGCCGTGCATGTTGACGTATACTCTTGCGTCTGTTGCGTCATGATGAAATGGATACAGTATGACACAGAGGTAATCAATGCATCCATCACTGTATGTCCATTAGTGTCTCAGTCCTCGGCATCTCCTCTGCTCACGGCAGAGTGTTTCCTGATTGACTGATGAGGCACAGGGACAGTCTGGCAGCATGAAAGATCACGTTTCATTCCAGGAGAGGAGCAGGAGGAGCAGGAGGAGGAGGAGGAGGGAAGTAATGGTCTCCATAAATGCAGCTGTCGCCCACGCGGTGCAATTAATAAAGACTCAGCGGACCTCCACTGTAGAATGATAGCTGATAAACAAAACCTGGTCACATCAGGAAGCCCTCAGGGGAAATGTAGTCAATAGCGGGCAGTAAAGCTCAGAGGAAAACATTTAATATTACTGCTTATTGTATTGCACCATGAGATGATCATGTCGTCACTTTACAAAGTACTTTTATTATTTTTAATTTCTAATTAAAAATAATGAAATTAACTGTCTGAAGTAAGACATTTAGGTCAAGCACTTTTCATTCAGGGCTAGGGTTAGTGACTAAACAGAGCGCTGACACGCTTTTTAACTGCTAGGTTACACTTTTTCTCTTTAACTTAATAAATTTTTGTCGTTTCTCTTTGTTGATGCAAATTATAAAGTAATTAAAAGACGAGGGAAAGCCCTGATATACTCTGATTAACGATTAACACTGTGAAGTATCTTGTTGTCTCATTGATGTGAACACAGCCTACACAGAGGAAATGTATCACATTTGGCAAAAGTAGCCAGAAACTAGCCAGTATGGATGTGTTGGAATGATACTCTGCCTCGAGTTTACTGGTCTGCTCTTAGTTGTTCATTTAATTGCACTGTATAGACTGAAACGTTACAACTGCCACTCCGCATTACATATAATATTATTTTTGGTTAAAGGTACCCTGTGGAGTTTTTGGCAAGAAATAGCAAGCAATATTTTAAAGAACAGGTCTTCATTTTGGTTGTATCTTGTAGGAGGATGCACATGTGACAAACATCCATGCCAACAGATTCACATAATCATAATTAAACTTGACTACAAGACATGTTGCATGTCTAAGTTATTTTAAACCTAATTTAAGCTTACAGCATATCCTTATAAAAGGGTGCTGCCTATCAGCCTTGTAACTTAGTCCAAGTTGCTGACCAATTAAAACTGGTTGGAGGTGAAGCAAGTGCTTGAAACTTTGTAAAAATAAGCCAATCTTGGCAGTCCTGCTTCTGCCGCCTACGAGTTAATCCAGAAATAGAAAAGACGTGGCTCTTTGGTGGACTGAATGAAGTTTGAATACTTAAACAAGCCACTAATGACAGCACCCGCCTGTCAATCAAAGCGTCCACACTCTTAATCCTGCATAACTTTAAGCCTTAATATAATGTGAACAGGTAAGTTGTATATAAATTTACCCTCAGTACAGTTGTCATGAACGGGGAAATTTGCTACAGAGACCAAAACTGTTTATTTCTGCTGTGAAGTTGGACATTTGAACATGGGGACTTATGGAGACTGACTCACTTCTGGAGCCAGCCTCAAGTGGACGTTTGAGGAAATGCATGTTGGCTTCATTTCAATGCTTACATGCTGAAATTACCAGCCATAACATTTGCTAATTAGTATAACTGAGGCTGATTACTATACGGTTCACCCTCTGGGGACCATGCATATCTGCACCACCTTTCATGTTGAGTTGTAGTCTGTATAAATACAAACCGACATTAGAATCCCTACAGCCACGCTCCGGCATCGCTTTATTTATGCGTTAAAGTAGCGTATGAAAAATATGGGGTGTTTACATCATGTGTGACATACTACTTGATATCCCCCCCGCACACGCCTAAAGGCTGTGTGGGTGATCGACAGCAGGGTGAAGCTGACAGGCGGAGAGGGAGAGGAATGATGGCTGCAACACAAAAGAGGCTGTCAGGAAACTGAGAGGGGATATTAAAGACCCTTTACACTTCACACACACATGCAGGTATAATATTTCCTGCTGTTACATTCTCCTCACGTATACACACAACAGATATAGCAAACAGTATCCACAGTAATGGAGGGAGAGGCATCAGGAGTGAGCGGTAATATAACGTTGCAGTGTCAGCAAATGTAGTTCTTGTGTGTGACGATTGCATTACTGCATTATTGACTCAACTTACAACTCCTGTAATGTCATTTTTCTGTTTGCTCTTCTATTCTGTAAAAGTTTTACCCTCACTTGGGGAACAAAGGGGTTGCAGTTGATTTCTGCCTGTGAGCGACTCAAATTTACAGCAAATCGCAGAGACGTGCTGTGAGAAGCAACACAAGTCACACTAACCGACCAACCGATGGGAAATTGACTGATATGGTTCAGAAAATAGCCTGCGGCGACGACGAGCAATCTGTCATCGTCAGTTATCTATTGAGTAGTTAAAACTGTAAACGCCTTAAAGATTTCCAGCATTAGTTCTGGGTACGGTTTTAAGAAAACGTGTGCCGATTAATAATTCAGTGGCCGTTATTGATTCGTCTCTCGCCTTCTCTGCAGTCTGCAGGCTGTACAACAAGAAGGAGAGTCCCCTGTTTCATCTGGACCTGACAACACACACACATGTGCACTAAAAGATGCGAAAGGTGGCTGTAAAGTGAGAAGCATCGTGAAGAAGGACAGTCTGTAGGGATGCTTGTGATGTCTTCGGGGTGGAGGAGCAGCACACTGAGTTACCACTTCATTAGGTACATATATATACACTTTACTGCAATCCAGGACAACAGCACTGCAGTAAAACCAGACATCTACGAGCTGATAATGTTTAGTTTATGTCCTGTTTAGATTTCTATCCATCCCATTTACATGAAGTACATGATGGGGAAGTAATCATTGTCATATTTGTCCTATTTAGGCTGCAACTTCTTTTATTTCATTACTAAATCATTACTTATTTAAATTAGCCAATATTTTATTTACAAAATGCTATAAGGGCTTTTCGGTCCGAGGCTGAAGCTGCTCGTTTTGTCCAGCAAAAAGTCTAAAACCTAAAGGCCATAAAAAGAGAAAGGCTACAAACACTAAAGAGTCAGAACAAGTGAACGTTTGGCTTTTGCTGTAGCTAGAGGGTAGTTGCAGATACTGGTTGCGACCCCCTCGTCTCACCATCTCCTTCCTAACACAAAGGAGAAACTATGGTGTCCGCAAACAGGTGAAGAAATTCGAAAGACCCTAAATCCAGTCTTTAATTTGTTCGTTCTTGGCGTCACGTAATACGTAGCCTTGTCTAAGTGCAGTCTTTCACCAAGTCCTTCTTGGTGACTGCAGCCTTTGAGTCTACAGCTCTGTGAGGATGAACAACTGACCCTTAACAGGTAGAATGAAGCTGAAGCTGATTTGGAATCAGTTTTTCAGGTAAAGCAACAGACATGTTCAAAAATATGACCAGTACTGGCAAGCGCCTACACTCACTATCCAACATTTCATGCAAAATGACAAACGTGAACCACACAGAGACACTAGAGGAAACATCAGAGGACCACCAAAGTCACGTTTCATAAAATCTTGTGACAATCAGCTTGACTGTGACCAAAACGGTGGAAAATCTGAGCATCAGCTGGTGCTGTTTTCAGCATAATTTGACTTGTCAGACTCGCGTTCCTTTTGCATCAATCAGACTCGACCGGTGAAGCTCGCAAAGAGTCGGTGCCTCTTTACCGCAGATGTGTGCGGTGCATGTTTGGCCTGACCTTGGGTTACACTACCACACGTGCTCAGATATGTATACTTAACAGCTCCAGCTTAGTGAGACGACTGCTGCTGCCTTGTAGATGAACTGCAGGTCACGGAGAAGAGCTGCTCAAGTTGAAAGTAATGACTTCTTCTCAGAAGCAAATTAGTCTACGAATACAGGAAAGACCATGTGACCTTGACCAGCTGGTTCTGTTGCTGTGTGTGTGTGTGTGTGTGTGTGTGTGTGTGTGTGTGTGTGTGTGTGTGTGTGTGTGTGTGTGTGGCCTTCATTGAGAGTGATGTAAGGAGGTGAGGAGGGCTGGAGACATTCAGGGGAGAGAAAAACAGCACGTCTGGAGAGAGAGGGCGAGGCGGGCCGGGCATCCGAGCTGCACGGCTAACAGCTGTGTGACATTTAGAGGAGACTGCCGGTCATCTGAGATGATGCTGCATCAGTGCCGCTTCAACAGAGTGGATATGAGTTTCACTAAGAGGCTTTTTACAGGAGGAGGGTTAAATACCATAGCAACTGCAGCACAGCATCGCTCTTTTTAGAAATAATCAGAAAGGGGAGCTGAAGAGCGAAACATCTTAAAGTTGACAGACTCAACACGTTTAAGCGTGTAAATGTTTGCTCTCTCTCTCTCTCTCTCTCTCTCTCTCTCTCTCTCTCTGTCTCTCTCTCTCTGTTGTTAAACGCTCTGATTCACAGTTTACAGTGGGTCATGTTGGCAGAGCTAAAGAGTCTATTTTAGTTTGTCTCGGTCCCACCCAGCAGCAGCTGCTGTTTGAGTCACAGCTTTTGAAAAAGTCCCCTTCTCAAAACAGACATGTACTACTCACTTCCCACTAAATAATCGCATCGATTTGTCCAGATAAACTACGTCTGTACTTCATCCACCTCCACAGTAAAGAGTGAAACACACGTGGTACAACGCAGGTCAATAAAACAGGTTTCTAAAAGAGGAAATTCACTTAAAGAAACATTCGCTAAATCTGCATTAATGCATGTTTTGCCCATTTACTTTTAAAATGATTATGCAGCCTATAGATTATTTTTCATGCAGCAGACAATGATGATGGTTTCTCAATTTGATTTTCTCGCCACGGCTTTCATTTAATTCTGCTGTTTGAAACTGAGTTTGCAGAGATTTGAGTGAGGAGATAACTCACTGTTCACATCTGCAACTTTATCTGCTTGTGGTCACGTTATTGTTTGTTTTTCAAATCAATTTGCAACAGAATGGCAACATCCAAACATGCTAACAGCTCAGTAAATTCATTACATTACTGATTCATTGAATCATAACTCGGTCTATGAAATATCAGTCATCACAATGTTCTTCTCACTTTTGGAATTTCCAAAAGAAAATCAGCAAATGTTTGTATTTTAGAAGCTGGAGCTGCTTTATTTTAGTCATCTTGCTTGAAAATTATTGCTTAAAATGACTGAAATGATTGATGTATTATTAAAATAATTGCAGATTAAGTTTCAGATGAACCCACTGCACACTACCTGCTCAGCACCAGACAACGTGGAGCGTCCAGCTGCCAAAGAGTCAGACAAAGACAGAAAGATTATCGGACCTTGTGGACGCAAACACAACTCCGGTGTGATGAGAATGTTGCTCTGTGTCTGCTGGAGGTGTATACAAGATAAAACAAATACATGAACCCTGGTAATAAGGTAAGTTGTCCAAAACAATTTCTGGGGTTCAGTATCTTGCCCAGGGACACTACGACATGCAAACTGGAGGAGCTGGGGATCAAACCACTGTGATACGTCTGTTAGCTTCATTTCCTAGATTCGTCCTGTTCTCCGGGGATAGAAAACAAATAAAAAAATTACAGCAATTAATGCAGCTTTAACAGCCAAATTTAATTAGCTCAGTCCAAGCTGAAAAGAAAACTGTATTAAATCCAAACTGTCCAAGAGCGAACCACCAGCAAGATGTCTTAAAAACACATAGAGGCTATTTCATAAGCTGATTCTGGTGAATCTATTTTTAGGCTGAATATGAAAATCTGATTGCTTTTAAGCCAGTAAACAGCTTCAGCATTTCTCCACAAGAATTTTATCCCTGGCAGTAAGTGCTTTCTTAAACCCTGAGTAGAAACACAGAAACAGAGAACTCAGATTTTAAATGTTATCCATGATGAACATGAAGCCTGTGACTTAAACATCAGATCTGCCATGAAATAAACTGAAACGTCACATTTTCTATATCGTTTTCCATCATTTGAAGTTTGACTGGAGCTCTTTTGACTGATGCTGTTTGCATTAATGCTCGTGGATGGAATTGTGCATTAAAAGAGAAGAGCGTAGGATTTAGTGGCATCTAGTGGTGTAGTTGCTGAGTGCGACCCCCTTGCCTCACATTGTGGACGTGCAAGAGGTGATTACACACTAACGAAAACAAAGTTTTATCATTAACATGGAAAGTCGGATGGTGCTGGTACCAGCCAGTAGTAGTAGTAGCTTTACGTTGTAGTGGCATTGTAATAACAATGTCGTCAGAGCTCGACAGCAAGCTCATTTTTTTTTTTTTTGTGTGTGGACACAGCCTGAAGCTTTAAATGTAGACTGACCACTGACGTATCTCATCATGCAATAAGTATAGTTTTCTATAAAGCATAGTCAAGTGTGCATTTGTCACTGTACTGATTCATGCTTTGTGTGTGGCCAGCTGTGTGGTCGGTTGTTGCAATGATGCAGACCGAGTTAACTTCAGCCTCTGCTGATGATGTGATGTTTGCATGCTTGCATGCATTACATTCATTCACTTTCTGCCTGATCCTGTAAAAAAGAGCTCCTTAAATTTGACTTACTGGACCTTTAAATCACAATTTTCTGGATTTATACATTCATGTTGGAAACTCATCTGAAACACAACCTAATTTAACATTTCACAAATAAATCCGGTGAGGGGGCGGCCCTGCATTAAGGCTCATCATTTCCTCGTCACACTCTCTCGAATGTTTTTTTTCTCATTCGCTGTTTTTTTCTCAAAAAACGTGCTGTTTTTTCTCAACGCTGCTGGATCACTTTGCTTTCTCTAACAACGGGAGTGTACGATGGGTTCATGAACGCAGCACGATTTGGCAGAGTGTAGGTGTGGAGCTGTGAGGCCGACCCTGCCTCCCTTCATGCTCATCCTCATCCGCAGACCAGCAGCAGCAGCAGCAGCAGCAGCATCACCGCCCCTCCCTCTGCTCCATCACACCGCTGAAGCACGGTAAGAAACCTCGCCGGTAATTCTCGGTTCAGACCGCCTCACGGGCTGCAGACAAACCGGTGGACGCTCGCTTCTTTTCGGCTTCTCCTTTACATGCACTGTCATGTATAGATAGATAGATCGACGCGTAAAAGCAGGCGCAGTGATTTGGAGACTCGGTGGACTGATGGTGGTGGTGGTCGTCTGATCGGGCTGCATCGTTAATCCGGAGCATGCAGATGGTCGAAGTCACTGAAGGAATCTGACTACATGACAGTAACTGTGTGTCGCGCTACAGGCTTCATGTTTGCAGAGGACGAAATCTGATGTGAGTAACATTCCGGCTGATGATGATCCATCTAACTGCAGGTCGCTGTTTATATGCACTCTTACTGTAAACTGAAGGGCCCATTCGATCTTATTTACCTCCAGTGTGCATGCATACAGGGTGCATTTCAGTCACATCATGTATTTCATGATTAGAAATACTGAGGTCATGAGTCCTGCTTCCTCCTAGCACAACCTCAGGTGACTACAGCCACCAAAAGAGACAGTAATGTTACATTTTTATTCAGTTCGAATGTTAAATTATGTTTTCTATCGTTTACGGCGTATATGATGGTCTAAATTATGTTTTAATGTCAGGATGGACAAATGCAAAAAATAAGTAAAAAATAGTCAAATCAAATGACATTGATCAAATAAATATATGCTAAAAATGTGGAATTCATTGTGTTAATTCCCGCTCAGGGTGTTAAAACCTAAATTAGTAAAAAATAATACCGAGGTCATGACCTCTGTATTCTCAGTTGTAGCCACAGCCAGGGTTGCAATTAATTATTTTCATTATTGATTCATTTTTTCAGTTGATCGATTAGTTGTTTGGTCCATAAAATGTCAGAAAATGGTGAAAAATGTTTTCAAACGTCTTTCTACATGTATTCAGATTACTGACATAAATGACTAAAAGAAACCAGAATATAGAAATATTCAAGAAGCTGAACTCATTTTTATGAAGCTCAAAACGATAAATCAATTGTTCCAACAGCTATGGAATAATTTGATGGATGTAGCTAATCGTTGCAGCTCCAGGAACAACCCAATCTAGCGTTGCTCTCACTCATCAAACAGGATGATGAAGCAGTTTGTAATTCTGGGTGTGAGGGGCAGCGCAGGCCTTCAGCCTCTCTGACTCACATTCACGTCTTCACAGACAATTAATGCTCATTTGTCAGCGTGCTCGCTGCTCTCAATTCAGTCGAGTAGATCGGGGTGACCTGATTTTTTAAAGGTGGGAGGGAAAAGGAAAAAAAAAAAGCATCCTCAGACCTCAGGCAACAGCTGAGACTCACTAACTATGAAGTCGAGGTTTAGTTCTGGTCTGATCTGATAGGTAAAAACTGCAGAGATTTGTCTTTACTCTCCAAATAACCCCAAACTTACGCAACCGACTAGACAAAAAGGTCTAAAAATAGAAACACGCACGACTGACAGCTGTTTAAATCAGAGTAAAACAAAGCAGACATTTTATTTAAAGGATGGAAATGTAATGTTTTCTGATTAACCCATATGTTATTAGTCAATTCATAAATTAGCTGATTTTAATTAAATAATCAACAACAAGTTAGATAATAGATTCATCTTTTAAGTCATGAATCTATTTTTATATCATTAAATCCATGAAATGTCAGGACATAGTGAAAAATGCCCATCGTAATATTCCAGAAACCTTTCAAAAGTGTACAATCACCTAAAAGTAAGAATCGTTATGTTTGTCACCTTAGACGTTTAAATCTGCAGACACCTCGGGTCCTTTTCTACGGAGTCCATCAAGTTTCAAACAAACTAAACATTAGGTCTAGAGAGAGAGGGCCTCACAATTATTGGGAGCTGTAGGCGGTTTCTCCGTCAGTGAGGGGGATTCAGTCAGTTAGTCACTAAATAAAAAACACACTGGACCTTTAAATCATCAAAAATTCAAAAAATAGCTTCTCAAATGTGAATGTTTGCCGTTTTGTTTTTTTGTTTTTCAATTTTACTATGATAGTAAACTGAATATCAAACAAACGACACTCAAAAACTCTGAAGAGCACTGTTTATATTTATTATTGATGACTGATGAATGAAAGATTTGAGAAGCTGGAAGCAGAATATGATTAAAATGACTGATTATCAGTTTCAGATTAAGTTTCTGTTGGACAGAACAAGTTATCTGCAGACATCACCGCCTGACATTTTATCGATAGACCAATAGATTGACTACTCCAAAACTGTAAATAACCGTTCTCTGCAGGCCTATTTATAATGTCACTAGATCACCCAGTTAGCCAACCAGTGGTTCATTATGACTGTCCTAACTGGAAGCTGTCTTTGAAGTGTCCTTGAGTCCTCTTCGTCGTTGTGCAGAGCAGCTCAGGTCATCCGTAATCGTGTTTTCAGTTCGGGTGCGATCAGACTGTATTCTTTGCAGGCGAACACATCTGTGAAGCCTGCTTCCCCCTCCAGAAACCTCCTCCAGGGTGGAGCGTGGAGAGATTAGAAGCCCAGCAACAAGATAATCATCTTTTTTTCACTGGTGTGGTAGAGGTGTGGCCCTCGACTGTCTGCTGTTACACTGAGACATAGTAATCAAGACAGGGCTGCTAATTCTTGAAGTAAAAGACGATATTAATATTAACGAACTTTATATTTTGAAGAACTGAGTGATATTTAAGGGATCACGACTGGAGATATCCTTTATTGTTCTTATTGGTAACAAATAACAAATCCCCTGAAAAGACCAACACGTCTTCCTCTGTGCCATAGAGCTCCATTGTTGTCTCTCATTATCATGAACACACACACACACACACACACACACAGACACACACACACACGTTTGTTTAAACGCAACTGCACATACACACAACCCTGCTGCCCCAAATACTCACCAGAGCAGCAAATGTGGATTAATCCGCCGCTGAAAATAGTCCCAAACAAGTTGCTTGATTTCCTCTCGTTTGATTAAAACTACAGTAAACAGCGGCTTAAAGAAATTTTTGAGCATTTTTCAAGAATGAAACTAAATATTTATGAGCTTTTTTTTTAAAATATCTATGTCTTCATGGAGAATAATTGGACGTCAGGAAGTCAGGAACTATTGATAGACAGACGAAAAATCCAGAATTTACAGCATGATAAGTAGCACATGGTGTTGTCTTTACTGAAACTGTAGTGTTGGCAGTGCTAATTTCTGATACTGCTAACGAACTCTGTTTCCTGGTTGCCTAATTTTTTTAAAGATAGGTGATAGACGCGAAATATACCGATCTTACAGCGACACGGTCAGACATTTGGAGGTGTGACACCATAAAGTTTTAAGATAAGGTGAGGTCTTAATGATATTTGATGAAATCCAGGCTGCTCTGGATGTTCGCTGCTGAAATCAGGGGTGAAATTATCTGAGACCGGCTCAGTTTGTGCTTTCTCGTGAGCTGTAATTACACTCGGTGTGTATCTGTTCACACTGAGGCCATCTTACCACCTCTCAGACAGTCCGTCTTTTGATGGATCACCTTGAAATTGTCCTGAGTGAGCATCAATGCTCATTTAATTAAGCTTGTGCTTTAAAGGGCGCCACAGTATCGTGTAACGAAATGAGTGATGTGTTTCTTTTTTAGTATGATAATCAGCAGATGCATAGATTAAGAGTTGAATTTAATTAGTTTTATTGGATAAAACAGTGGGAAAGATTTATGCTACAGTAGTCATCGACAGGGGTTGTTTTGATCATTAAAACTAATGTCAGATTTTGTCAGCGCACTTCCTGTTCAAACTTTATTTCATGTGAAATCATGGACCTCAAACCTCAGTGGTCCCATGAAACTAGACTTCTGTATCTAATGCTCACTGAGTTCACCGATGGATTTTGTGAAGAGCCGTAGCGAAGCTCAAGAGTGTGGTGGCTCCCCGCTAATCCAAAAATGGGCAAAGATGTTGAGTGTAGGTGGAACAGAGGCAGCCTGATTGTGTTTTTTGTACCAGGCTGTAAACATGTTTATTTCTGCTGTGAAGTTGGACATTTGAACATGGGGACTTATGGAGACTGACTTACTTCTGGAGCCAGCCTCAAGTGGACAACTACAGGAACTGCAGTTTGTAACATTCACGCATTGGTGAAAACAAAAACAGCACAGCTCCCACAGCAGAATATTGTCAGAAAACTTGGCAGCATTGGTTGTTTATTTGAATGACAAACAGGTAGAAAGAGCAAAGATGATGGTGAATCTTCTAAAAACATGTTCTTGTTCATATGTACATGAGTCTTGTGCTTGTGTCTTGACTTGGCGCATGCTCATGAAATTTAATTATCAGCATAATTTCCTAAATTACCTAAAAACCCAAACAGAACATTCATTCATCTTCCGTAACCGCTTATCCTCATCAGGGTCAAGGAGGGCTGGAGCCAATCCCACCTGACATTAGGTGAGAGTCAGATTACACACACAATTTATCACAGGGCTGAGACAAACAACCATTTGCTCCTATTAGAGTCACCAATTAAACCTGCATGTCTTTAGACTGTGGCAAGAAGCCGGGCTAGCTATACAAACACGGGAGGACCAAACAGAACAATTACTTCTGAATTAAAAGTTCAAAATCAACAAGTATTAAGGTAATAATACAAGAGCTCTGAACAAAGTCACATTTCTTTTCAGTGAACTAGCAATTTTCCAAAACAGTTCAGTTCATAGTTTGTGCCGATGACTCAGCCAGTAGAGTTTCCTTCCTTGTTAAAATGTTGGAAACGCTCCAACAGACAGTCATCAAACACATATGTGGAAAAATGAATGGGACTTCCAGAACCCTGAATGCTTGACATGACTGAGCCTACATTTCTACACTAACAGATAATATTGAAAACCACCACAATACTAGTTGGCTGACAGCAGCAACTTTGTTGATTCAGGTGACATATTTACCTGCAACTTTGAGGCTTTAGTTAAAGTTCTGTACGACAGCCAGTCAGGACCAAAATAAGCTATGATGCCTGTCCAAGTAAGCCTGAAACCGCCTGGATTTAATGATGTGCTTTGCACTCAAACTTTTATTAAATAGCTTCACGAATTATATCTTTATACACACAATATGATTGATGTTCTCATAACAAGGCACCTTTATGTAAGCCACTTGGTTGCAGCAGCCACACAGTCAAGAAGCTTTATAATCATGAAGACTGCCACTGCGCCACAGGCTCCAATCCAGCCCTTTGATTATTTCACTCAAGGCTGCGTCAGTGTTAACACATCTGATGGTGAAAGCAGCAGGTACAAATCACCTGCTAGTCACGGTAACGTCCCTTTAAGGAAATGTACACTGGAATGCTTTTTCTATAACTCTAACTCAACTGTGACTATTGCTCAGAGCCGTGATTCACTTTAATGTTTCATTTTCTGCAACTACAGCAGTGCTTGTGTTCTGCACAGTCGTATGGACGAGGAGTTTAACTGACAGACCAGTGATTTACAAGTGTACCGTTCAATTATGATCTCCCACTGCAGGTAAAGTCATTGTCTCTTCATGCACTGGTCAATGTGGAGATTTTGCTTCAGCTCTCACCAACGATTTTATAATCCCAGATTGTCCGACGGCTCCTTGCTGAGTCCAGTTTCATTCCTGTCTATATTCTGAATGTTTTTACTGAGCAGTTTGTTCATATTTCATTCATAGCCTGATTTATAGAACATGTTATTCAAGAAAACATGGCAAAAATAGATTTTCTTCATGGCTATTGAAAATATTTTATGATTCACAAAGTAAAACACTTTAATAAATAAATAAAATGAAACAAGAATTTTGAACCTGGATTTATCCAGTGTTCACATCTGTTCTGGAAATGTATAAAACATTAGCACATTTTTAATTATATAATGCCCAATTTTCATATTTAAACATAACATTTGGTTGGTGTAATCCACTCTGGAAGTTACTTTTCAAATCAACAACTTTCTCCCATCTTTCTCTCTAACATCGCTGTGTTGGATTGCATAATAAGCAGTAATTATTACCACGTTTCATGAAGTGATAATTACAGTATGGTCAAAGAGTGCCAATAACTCCTCGCTCATATTCACATTTATCTTTCCCCGCTGTGACGAATAACCCGCTCAATGACTCTGAACGGTCGTAACGAAGGGCAACTTAGTGCTCGTCGTTCATCACCCCGCCTCTCCCAAATGAAACCAGCTCATAGGTTATAAACAAAAGCATCTGCCAGCTGGAAACCAAATGAGCAGCGACCTGCCAAACGGAGTAATCAGCAACTAATTAGTTTCTTCTTGGGGTCAAAAAAATGTCTGCGACAGCTCGACTTGATTTGCTGCAGGTGGGCTTCTGAAGCCTCCGGTGGATGAGCTGAAAAATATGTCACAGTTGGCCGAGATGTAAAAACGATGAGATATGTGAGAGTCAGTTATTCTTTCGGGATATCTTACAATATATTACATGTTCTTGCTAAAGAACATGGCTGCTCAGAGTCAGCGCTTCTTCGTGACTTGGCAATAGAAATGCTGAACCGCCATGGGCCACATTTTCCTGCTGTATTTTTAATTGCTGTGGCTAAGCAGCTGGAGAATCACGCCGTGTGGACTCACACAGAGTGACATATGTGGGGCATGGTCTACTTTTACCATGAGGTTTGCAAATAAACACAAACAAACAGCTGATGTCCCGCTTTGGCCCTCAGGTGGCATCCGAAGCTGCGGCCCTCCGATCGGGCAAAGAGTGGGCGGATGAAAAGTGTCTCTCCAACATCTCCAACGGTCAACGGCCGCTGCACACCGCTTTCCCATCGTGCACCAGAGGCACAAGTGTGTGGGCTCCGCTCTGCTTTCAATGTACTCCTTAATGCTGCAAACACCCACTCGCTATTAGACATCTCACTTAGATTTTCAAGTGCAGAAGGGAGCTTTTCTTCTGCACCATCTTACTTTGCTCAGTGCTCAGTGAAACAAGACCCATTTAGAAGCATTTCTGGTGCTTTTGATGGTGATACAAACATTATGATTCATGGAATAGTATCATTCATTAAAATTCATTAAAAAAAAAGAAAACAAAGATTGCAGAGCTTTATCTTGTAATTCAGACTCCTGTATCTCATAATTATGACTTATCATCTCATAATTACAAGAAAGTATTTACGAGAAAAGTTTAAATTGTTATCAGTCGCTGCTATTTGAGAAGACAGAGGCACAATGACAATGCATGATTTAACCAGCTTTTATTCCATCTTTGGTTTCAGATAGAGGGAAATATTATATCCACTTGTTCTTACCATCAGTGTGGTACACTACGCCTTAAGGAAGTTATGTCGATGGACTTGAAATAAAGCTGTAGAATCCTGCATGTTGTTGAAAATACAGCAAGCTTGATAATTACGTAAAGCAACAACCGATAACCGATACAAGCAGCACCTACACTAACCTCGTTGTTGTTCTCAGCTACACACCTGGCATTAAATTACACCTGTACTTCATTCTGTAGCTGCCAGTAGTTCCTCATAGGACACTGTGTTCATAGCATGAAGGATGGATTCCCGTGTGATCTTGTGATTTTGCGAGTCCAGTTTACAGTGCAAGTTTAAGAAATGCATCTAAACTATCTGTTGTACCAACGTGTGTGCCGACATGTGATTAAAAACACCTTTGCGGTAGTTGAATTTCCTATTCATGTTCACAGAATCTGATGAATACAGTGGAATGCACTGACACATTATTTCCAATGGTATGCGCTGTGAAAAAGCCGGACGAGGTGCTATACAGCACGTCTGAACCCAGCTGTGACTACTAACTGCTCTGTGTCCCACAGGGTCATAACAGCTGCTATCTCACAATTCTCACATCACAGCTCACGATCTTTCTGTTTCATATTTTCATATTTTTTTATTGTGTATACAGGAATGACAAAAGGCACTTGTAACAGGACACATCAGTGTCAACTTCAAACATATATGTATACACCTTTAGATTAGCATTTTTTAGAACATACAACAGTTACAAAGAATAAGATAAGTAAATAATAATAATAAGATAAAAATAAATAACTAAATAAATAAAATAAAATAATAAAAATAAATAAATAAATAAATTAAAAGGGGGGGGGTTACCTCGTTGCAAAAAAAATCAATGAACGGTTGCCATTTATTATAGAATTTTCCCAAGTTTCCCATTCTTGTATACCTAATTTTTTCTACTTTCAAAAATGACATAGTCTCCTTAATCCACTGTGTACTGGAAGGGGCTGTTGTAGATTTCCAGTTAAGAAGAAGGTGGCGCTTAGCAAGTAAGGAGGTAAAAGCGATTACCTCCAGTTCTTTAGTCGTGTATTGGGTGTACTCTTCTGGAAGACCAAAGATACCAATGTGAGGTGAAATATGAAAAATCTTTGCAAATACCTTAGATATGGTATCAAAGTAGATTTGCCAAAAGTTAGTCAGGGCTGGACACGAGAAAAACATATGCGTGAGATTACAGGGTGAACCTCCACACCTGTCACAGACATCTGCCGTATTCTGGAAAATCTGTGCTAGTCTTGTCTTTGAATAATGGCATCTAAATACAACTTTTAACTGTATCAGGGTCAAACGGGCGCAAATAGAGGTTTTGTGAATGACCTGCAGTGCAGATTCCCACCAGTGTTCATCAAAGACCAATCCTAATTCACGTTCCCAAGTCTCTCTTGTGCTAGTGGTCAAATGATCATCAAACGACTGAATAGAACTATAAATCCTTGAGATTAAAGACCTCTGAAGAATACTAAATTGTAAGAAATCACCCCATTGCTGCTTAGGTGGGAGGTGGGGGAAGTTGGAGAATAAGGATTTTGCACAGTTCCTCACTTGGAAATATCTAAAAAGGTGGGAGGGAGGTAGACTGAAATTAGTAACCAGATCTGTGAAAGAGCAAAAGACCCCTTCCTTATAGAAATCTTTAAAACATTTTAGACCCTTATCCTGCCACAAGGTAAAAGTGGAGTCTGTGAATGTAGGCTTAAACACAGGATTTTTTAACAATGGGGTTAAAACAGTGGGAGCAGTAAATTTAAACTGTTTCCTGAATTGAAACCAAATCCTAAGCGTGGCGGTGACCACAGGGTTGCAGGTAAGGCCAGAGGGGTTTACGATGACTGGGCCGGTTAATAAGGCAGTAAGAGAAACTGGAGAGCACGACTGTGCTTCCAGTTGGTACCAAGATGTATCAATTGATTTGAACCAGTATATAATTTTTGATATGTTCGCGGCCCAGTAGTAAAATTGAAAATTCGGGAGAGAAAGGCCACCATAGAATTTACAATTTTGAAGCACTTTTTGTCTAATTCTAGGCGTTTTGCCATTCCACAAAAAATTTGAAATAATTGATTCTATCGTTTTAAAGAAACTTTTCGGTAAAAATAACGGGAGGCATTGAAAGCGAAAAAGAAACTTTGGCAACACATTCATCTTAACAGTATTAATTCGTCCGATTAAAGAGAGGGGGAGAGATCTCCACCTTTGAAAGTCTGCCTTAATCTCAGCTACCAGGGAAGAGAAATTTTCAGAATAAAGAGACTTAAAAGATCTGGCAATGCTAACCCCAAGATACTTAAATCCAGAAGGGCTCAATTTGAATGGAATGTCTGATTGGGAGAGCTGCATTGCTAGTTTATTAACAGGGTAACATTCACTCTTGGCGATGTTAACTTTATACCCTGAGAAGCATCCGAACCTACGAAAGAATGAAATTATGGCGGGGCAGGCCCTCACTGGATCTGTAACATATAGCAACAAGTCGTCAGCATATAGTGACGGTTTCAACTCTGTATGAGACCTGGTGATGCCTCTGAAAGTGGGGGAGGTCCTCAAGTATATAGACAAAGGCTCCACTGCGAGTGCAAACAAAAGGGGAGATAGGGGGCAGCCCTGTCTACAACCTCTGCTCAAAGAAAAAAAGTCAGATTGGATGTTATTGGTAGTGATACTAGCGCACGGAAGTGTGTAAAGAAGCCGTAGCCACGATATGAAACTTTCACCAAATCCGAATTTAGCTAAGACTGCAAATAAATAATTCCATTCAACGCGATCGAATGCCTTTTCAGCGTCAATCGATATCACTACTTCAGGTATAGTTGCTGTTTCTGTTGAATAAATTACATTTAGCAAAGTACGAACATTATAATAGAGCTGCCGCCCCTTTATAAAGCCTGTCTGTTCATTAGAAATGATTATTGGGAGAACCTTTTCAAGTCGGCGGGCTAGGGCCTTTGCAAGAATCTTCGTATCAACATTCATTAAAGAGATTGGTCTATAAGAGGTGCAAAGATCACCATCTTTGTCCTTCTTTAAAAGAACACTAATAGAGGCCTGTCTCAATGTAGGGGGGAGACAACCGAGTGACAAAGATTCAACATAAACAGAATGAAGTAAAGGAATAAGTTTGGATTGGAAGGCTTTAAAAAATTCAACCGGAAAACCGTCAGGCCCCGGGGCCTTATTTTGCATACTCTGTAAAGCTGAATTTAATTCTGGAATAGTCAACACAGAGTCTAACTGATTCACTGATTCAGGATTTAAGGAAGGAAATTGAAGTTCATCCAAGAACGCATGCATACCCGCCGGATCTGATGAGAATTCAGACTTGTACAGGGCCTCATAAAAAGATGAAAAAACAGAGTTAATTGCAACAGGGTCCTCCTGCAATACTCCTGATCCATCCTTAATGCGTGGTATTAAGCGCGAAGCCGCTTGACAACGCAGCTGGTGAGCTAATAACCTACCGGCCTTGTTACCATGTTCGTAATATTTGGAACGAGAATGAAGTAACAGGCGTTCTGCCTCATTAGTTGTGACAAGATCCAGCTCAGTTTGTAGGGCTACCCGACGTTTTTTTAAAAGATCGTCAGATGTGCCGGCTGCAAGCTGTTGGTCTACTAACTCTAACTCAGATGCAAGCTTCTGAATAGTTGACAGTCTTAATTTCCTTCTATGCGCAGAGTATGAAATTATCTGCCATTAGGGATTCCCACAGTAACGCCTTAGAGATAGGTTCCGAATCAGATTGGTTAAGAGCAGCAAAATCATCTATTGCACATACGATAAATTTATGAAATTTGTCATCTGATAAGAGTGAGGTGTTAAATCGGGTGGGATATTGAGGTCCAGGGGAAATCTGAACATCTATAGACACCGGAGAGTGATCTGAGACAATAATCGGGTGATACAAGACATTTGTCACTTTCGGCATAAGTTTAGCATCTACAAAAAAATAGTCTATACGTGAAAAAGTTTGGTGTACATGCGAATAAAAGGAATATTGCCTGCTGCTCGGGTTACGGAATCTCCAGGGGTCAACATAGCCATTACTGGACATAAAATTGTAAAGGGCCCTAGCCATTAGTGATTGGGTGGTGCCAGGTTTAGAACGGTCTAATTGGGGATCAGTAGCACAATTCATGTTCCCTCCAAAAATCAAAAAACAGTCACTCAGAGAAGGTAGGTTTTCAAACAGCTTGTTCATAAAACCAGGATCGTCAAAATTTGGTGCATATACATTAACTAAAAGGACAGGCACCCTAAACAGAGCTCCAAGAACCATCAAGTATCTGCCATTCTTGTCAGAAATAAGTTTAGTCAGGGTAAATGGAACAGATTTACCTATCAAGATGGCAACCCCCCTGGCCTTTGAATTGAAACTAGAATGAAATACCTCAGCAACCCAGGGACTTTTCAGTCTGACTTGATCTTTGTTCCTCATGTGGGTCTCCTGCAAAAACACAACGTCAGGTTTCAAGCGCTTTAAATGGGAAAACACCCTACACCGCTTAATAGCACCCCCTAGACCTTTAATATTCCAACTGATAAATCTTACATTTGAGCTTGAGACGTTAGCCATGTAAAGCGTAAATTAAAAAAAAGGAGGCAACCAGGGGCCCATAACCACCCCCCAGGGAAGGAGAAGAAAGAAAGAGGGGAGAAAAAAAAAACAACAAAAAAAACCCACAGCTCACGATCTTTAATGCATATATAAAATATAACAATGCACAGCTAGTAAAGCTTTTGAAGGTCTTCATCAAGACAACTCATCAACTCCTAAAATCGTAAAAGCTACTGAGCTTGCATTTCAGCTCCATCTCCGTGACAGCTGATCCAGCATAATTCTGCTGATGAATACAATGTGACACAGCTGAAATCTCAGGAGAAAGCCGAGTCAAAAAGGATTCAGTCTTTTAGGTTCAGCAGTACGTTAGAGTTGTTTTTAAGAGCACTGGTCTAATGGATCAACTATAACCTTGCGGGCATGCTGCTGGAGTAACTCTATCCCTCAGACAACAGCTGACAAAGGGTCTACTACAGTAGCATCCATCCTTCTTCAGTCACTCTTTCATTATTAGTCCAAGGCACGAGCCGCACAGGCCCAGACTACATTTGTCCAGCATTTGTTTCAATGATAACAGTTTGAATGATGTGTGGCTTTACAGGAGATTATCCTATAGGAATGAGAAAAGTGAAGCGGTTAATAGGTTTCTCAGACATGCAGAGCGTTTAGTCAGTTTAATTAGATGGTTAAAGTGGCAGCAGTTTTGTCACAATGCAGGGAATCAGCAAGGAATCCGAGGCCCCATGAGCTGGATTTTACAACCAAATCCTCACCAGTGGTATCCAGTAATACAGGCAATTTGTAATTCCTGGCTACATGCAGCATTTCACAGTCTTTAAGATTATTTACAGGTAGGCACTCTCAATACATCAAAAAAGCACTTTGATGACAATATAATACATTGTATATAATATTTTATATTATATACAATACTATTATATACAATGTATTATAACTGTATACAATGTATTATAACTCTTAACTCTGATTCTCCTGCCGGGTGACTACAGTAAGAACACTGGATGTCTGCACTGTGCTTCAGCAGACAGGTTGAGAAGCACGACTGAAGATAAATCCAATTTTTAATCACAAACGTTTAAAACTCTAAGCTCTCCTCCAGCTATTTATTCCTAAAGAAGCTCTGGCTCTGCCTCTGCAGCTGTCTGTGGGCTAACAGCAGCTCAGGGCAAAAGTACTGGATAAAGCTGGTCAGTTTGCATCACTCTGCAACACAATACATTGAGTTTTTGATGCTAGTTGGACAAAACAAGTGTTCTGCAGACATTTCAGGAGGTTTTTGGAAGTTGCACCGGCAGCTGACTAAAACTAAAAAGGTAGTAAAGTGTTTCGAAATCTAAAAATATCAAACAAAAGCCGATGTTAGTCTGTGCAGATAAAACTGATCCTGCACAGTTTGCCTCAGATAGCAGCAGCTGTGAGTGTGAGGCAGCTCTAGCAGTTGGTAGATTTACAACAAACCTTGTATCAAAACCAAAGACAACTTGGACTTTATGAAATAATTTGAGCTTTACTCTTCAGCAGTGAGTCGAACAGAGAAGAGGAAGTGTTCGTACCTGTCCTCCAATCATGGTGCGACATCAAGGTTGTAAAAACTGTTATGTTCTCTCCAGCCCTTTGTCCTTTAGATCTCCTCCTCTGGTGTCAGCGCTCAGATTAATGTGATGATGTAACAGTTAAAGGCACTGAAGGAGCTGAAATAATGACACACACAGAGGATAGTTATGGCTCGTCTGTGCTGGCAGTTAATCCTCTCTGAAACAAAGCTGACAGTGTTTGAAAAGATTTGATGCAAAACATTACATTTTTTATAGAGTTTTCAGGTTCCATTCATGCATAAGATATTTGCTTGCAGATATTTATTCATGGCTCACAGTGGTCACACATCACTCGTGTGTCGCCCGAGGGAGACATACTGGCAAATAAACAAGAGAAGAAGCATGACCAGCACAAAGGTTTGTGGTGTGAGAGACACAGATTAAGTCCTCCTGTTTCTGGCCTTTTCAACACAAATGTCACTGCATATAAACAGTGCAAGCAGCTGGTTGCTTTCCATGTCTCTTGTGGTACTAGAACATATGACAATACTCCCAGGATTTGCAGGATCATCTAGCACCAGAACTCCACTGATGTATTGTGTTGTCTAGTGCAGAGAGATCACTGACGGCCAATTTACCTAATTCACCCTATTTTCGTTTTTGTTGCTCCAACTACCAAAAAATAGGATAGATATTTTTGCTGGGGACCTCCTACCACCCACTCAAGGACCCCTTTTTGGGCCTGGAACCCCAGTTTGAAAGCCACTGGTCTAGTTTAAGCTCATGCTCCTTCCTCACTACTGAGCATGCAACTGAAATATTGTGTCTTATACCTTTAAAGCACTCCAGCAATGTAATAAATCCTTGAAAACTTTGTGTCCAAATGAATTCCAGTGGTCCCATTTAAGTAGTCCATTCATTTGGAGCGTACCACCCCTCTAAAGCAGGGTGAGTGTTGAAATAGCCGATTCAGAGACTATTTAATCATCCCAATTATTGCTCTATCTATTGTTGGCGGTAATATTTACAAAAATCCAGACACATTTTGGACAGCCTCAGTGTGTGCAGACTGAGAGCGACTGCAGCTGTGATCAATCAGAGCCAATCAGACTTGGCTGTTTTAAAACAGCCCGTTTATTGGACATAAAATTCTCAAATAAATTGTTGAAATGTGGAGCTAAACGTTTCACACGTTTGGCAGGAGAAAGAAAAGCTTCTCCGGTCATTCTCATCCTCATCGATGAACTCCACAGTCCACAATAGAAATTAACGAGCTTCCAGTTCTCGTTAAGACACTGGGATGAACATAAAAAGCCTGAACATCAATACTGGGGTTAATTCACACTACAGCAGCCCATGCTGCTCACAGTACATGCCTCTGCTCTGGTCTTATTTTTATATATAGTCTCCTGGGTTTGTTTTCTACCTGCTTGGTCAGCAGCTGAGTAAATTCAGATTGTGAACCTGTGACAGTAAAACAACAGCATCGATATGAAGTGAGCCACGGCGTGTTTACTTATTAAACATGCTGCTGATCTGATGCCGGTTGTTAGTTTGCACAAATTGGCTCATGGCTCTGACATGTTGGCTGATGCGGTCGCCCCCACCGGCGTCTCGTGTACCTGTGACTTGTTTACGAAGCTTCTCTGACCTAACATACAACCCCCGAATGTTTTTAAGGCATGTCATTTTCTCTATCAGAGTTTCACCCCATGTTGCCCTTCAGTGGGGTAAAGGAGAGATAAACACCCCGTGACAGCTCCTTCACTTTTCTGAGGTGGAGGAAGAGCCTGCAACATCTTTCATTCTAAATATAGATCCCCTGATGAAGCGCCTGCATGCTTTTAATGCTGCTGCTGCTGCTGCTTTGGCACTCGCCTTCACCTCCTGTACTATGTAATGCTGCGTGCATACTCTCATGCAGCCTCCCCTCCCTCTTGCAGAAATGCTGCAATGCGTCTCCCTCAGCCAAGACTGGGTCAGTGTAACTCAGCTACCAGCAGAAGCAGCCGGAGAATCGTCCCCATAGCAACAGCCAATGAGGCTCGTGGCTTGTGACTTAGGGATTTTTTTGTCATAATTGTTGTGATTGTATATGAAAAAAAGAGTGTATTTCCAGGATTAAACTCGTCAGGGTGGGTTTAGTTGGTGCCAGAGGAGGAATAACATGGCAAGTGAGCAAAAGAGGAGACAGGGCGGGGTTGAGGAGGCTTATGCACAGCCATATGTCTAGAGTAAATTATGCTGGCAGATGCTGGAAAACAGGGATTTGTATTGCCAATAAATTACCCAGCTCATGCTGTATTTTCATACTTTTTTCTTCTAATTTAACATATCAACAAGCGCTGTTCTTCAGCAGCTCAGTTTACAGCAACTCTGCTTCAGAGTTTTGACATCCTATAGAGTTTATTCATGGAAATGCTCTAGTTTGTTTAAGCAATATTACAGCAAGCTGTCAGGCCGGGTGAAGGAGGTATTGTGTTTCTTGTGTTTAACCTCAGTACATATAGTTTTCCCCTTTTTAGCCATGCCCGTGGTGAGTAATGGCAGCATGGGTCCATAATTTTGATTCAAACTGAAATATCTCAACCAATATTGGATTGATTGTCATGAATCAGCCTAAGCTGTACTTTGAAATGTTGAGCTGTTCCTTCAAATTGTGTTAAGGATTGTCATTATTTGGCCTTGGTGAAGTCATGAGCTTTGTTTCTGTTTCCTGTAGGCCAGCGAATTCTCCAGTATCAGAGCAATGTCCTTGAGACAGTTGTGTTGGTGAACCCGTCAGAGGAAACCGCTATCTCAGAGGTGAGTCACAACCAAGACAGCCTTGAGAAAACACTACAAACACAGCAATCATGACCTGATGCTCGGATTCCTGCAGAACACTTTGAAATGTTCTGTTTTCTTCCTTGAATCACACTGACGGGTTTCAGGCAAAGGGCTTCAGTCTGGGTTAGACTTGATTTCACGTATGAAGAAGACAGCAGCACCTGCTGCTCACCATTTAGCCCCAATGGGAGGTCCATGTCTCTCCTGCTCATGATCGTCGCTTCGTTGATTAACAGGAAAACACTCTCAGTCGGCTGATGCTCGAACACTGCGAGGCACAGACACTTCTTTGTCAGTGTGAGGAAAAATTAGCTGCTGGTGAAATGTAAAAAAAAAATTTTGCAATGAGATAACTGATTATTATTTTTGTCCGGTGTAGTACTATGATGGAAATGCAGTCTCACTGAAACAAGAAACTGTTTGGAAATAGATAATACACTATGCATTATTTAACCTTTAATTTGAATGCTGCTGCAACTTCAGCTACTCAGTGGGATGCACTGATTCATCAAAAATAATGTGTATCTATAAATGGCTACTCCCTTTTGAAATAACACAACTCTTAGAGGTAATTTTAGATTGTTATATTTAGTGTATGAGAAGATCTTCAAAATGAATGTTTGATATTTCATCTCATAATCAAATGTCTACCTTGAATTTTTTAAGAAGTGGCACCAATACTCAGCAGCTCATTGTTGTCTGGATGGCACCAATTTAAGGACAAATTGAGCAGCTCTTGAACTCTCTTGCTCTTTGGGAATACTTTTCAGCCGTTTAGTGCAGTAGCATTTAACATTTGGTGATTATTCTTTACTCTACCTAGATTCGCTCTCTGATCACTGACCGTTCTGGGAATAAGTTGCTGATACTGAGTGGCCAGAGCTCTGAGCAGGGAGGTGACATCCTACTGCAAGGTGGAGCCTTCACCTGGGAACACTTCTCCAACATCATTTCCAACCCCCAAGTAAGCTCTTTCTCCAAATTTCTTCTTCTTTCTTCTTTACAGTGGATGTGAATGCATCATCTTGTAATTATAAAGCTTACACAGGCACAGTTGTTTTAGGTTGTTTTTCACTTTTACTGTGTTCCCAGGTAACTGAACTCCTGTCTGGTGCCTCTTCAGAGCAGCCGTCTAGGCTTACTGTTTCCTGTCAGGGAGACGGGGGCTGGAGCTCCCTTGGCCAAAGCCAGGAGCAACAGTCACTTCAAAATCTTCTGGAATACCGCCTGAACCCCGAACTTCACCTCCCCGACATGGACGGAGTGACAGAGTTCACTGAGTACGTCTCAGAGACGGTGGATGTGCCGTCATCCTTTGACCTCCTGGAGCCTCCGACCTCTGGAGGTTTTCTGAAGCTGTCCAAACCCTGCTGCTACATCTTCCCCGGGGGCAGAGGAGACTCTGCTTTGTTCGCCGTCAATGGATTCAACATCCTGGTGGACGGAGGATCTGATCGGAAGTCATGCTTCTGGAAGCTGGTTCGCCACCTGGACAGGATCGACTCTGTTCTGCTCACCCATATTGGTGCAGACAACCTCCCTGGCATCAATGGGTTGTTCCAGAGAAAGATTGCAGAGCAAGAGGAGGAGCGTAACCAAGGATCTGGCTCCAGCCGCAACGGTGACTGGATGAAGAACCTGATCTCTCCTGAGCTCGGGATTGTGTTTTTCAATGTCCCAGAGAAACTTCGGATGCCCGAGTCCACACTGAAAGTCAAGCGAAGCATTGAGGAAGCATCTCTTACATTGCAGTACCTCAACAAGCTTGGCATCACACCAGAGCCTCTTCACAGGGTAGTCAGCAACACTATTGAACCTATCACACTATTCCACAAACTCGGTGTGGGAAAGTTAGACATGTATGTCTTAAACCCTGTAAAAGAGAGCAAAGAGATGCAGTTTCTCATGCAGAAATGGGCTGGAAACAGCAAAGCCAAGACAGGGATTATGATGCCCAACGGGAAAGAAGGAGAAATATCTGTCCCCTATTTGACATCTGTTACCGCTCTCATCGTTTGGATTCCTCACCGTCCAACAGAAAAGATAGTCAGGGTGCTCTTCCCTGGAAACGCACCACAGAACAAAATCTTTGAGGGCCTTGAGAAACTGAAGCATCTGGATTTCCTTCGATATCCAGTCGCTACCCAAAAAGACATATCATCTGGTGCACCTCCTCCCATCATCAAACAGACTAAGATGAGATCAAGAACTGACAGCAAAGAGAGTCTCAAATCGTCACCCAAACCACACTCTAAAACAAAGAAGGAGGCCGGTGGTCAGGAAGAAGAGTCCAAGAGTGAAATCACTAAAGAGAACAAAGTTGAAAAGAAAGAAGAGAAGAAAGTCAAAAGTGAAAGTCTAAAAGCCACCAAACAACAGAAAAACAGCGAGGTGGCCCCTGTGGCCGACAAAAAGTCAGAGAAAAAGAAAATATCCAAGGAAAAAACTACCAAGGAGAAAGTATCCAAGATGGATGAAAAGAAAGACAAAGAGAAAAAAGAAAACAAGAAAGAGAAAGTAAAGAAAGACGAAAATATAAGAAAGGAAGAGAAGAAAGAAAGTAAAGCCAAGGAGGATAAAAAGAAGGACCAAAGTAAACCAGAGCTGAGGAAAATCACCAAGCCTGACCTGAAGCCGCTCACCCCTGAAGTGAGAAAAACTCTGCACAAGGCAAAGTCTCAGGGTAAGCCCAAGACAGACAAGAATAAGGCAGTTAAAGAGGAAGCAAATGACAAAAAGCCAGTCCCAAAGAACATCCCTGAAGAGGTCGCAGCGGCAGCTTTGGCTGACAGGTCCATCGTGTCCTCCCCAGAGGACCTCACAGAGGACTTTGAGGCTCTGAAGCAAGAAGAGCTGTCCAAAGTTAATTCTGTGCCAATCCAGAACGATGTGATGTCTGAGCATTCATTGTACATAGATACTAAAGTGTCTTCCTTAGTCTTCCCTGATGAGAAAGTCACAACCACAGCCACTGAGATTAAATCTGCATCACCCAAATCCCCTGTCAAAGAGAAAGAAGACAACAAAGACAAGGGCGCATCCGAACAGGTTGCCACTGAAAGGAAGCAATCAAGTAATGGCTTTGACAAGAAGTATGAGGAGGAGAAAATGGAGAAATATGACAAACACCCTGTAAAAGACGACATGAAAGACATATCAAAGAAGAGTGACAGCTCAGAGGAGGAGGATGATGTTATTGAAAAAGCCGAATTTGAAGGAACAGAAGATGACGAGGTCCTGAAATATAAAACAGAGGAGGCAAAAAAGGAAAAAAAGGAAAAGGAGTGGGACTCCAAACCAACTGAGCAAAAACCTCCATCAACCACAGCCCTGTCTGGGCAAGTAGCAGCCACCGCCTTTGAGCAGTTCTCCTACATCCAAGATGAGACCATCCCTGGTTATTCCGAGACTGAACAGACCATCTCTGATGAGGAGATCCACGAGGAAACTGAAGATAGGATCCCACAGCTACGCTATGATGTGGGCTCCTATGACGTCTCTGTCCCTGATGTCCCTGGTACCTTTGACTCCATGCATGGTATTAAAGAGATGAAGAGCTCCGCTGTGTCTGATTTTACAAATATCAAACCCAAAGCCTTCATGGGAGGTCACGAGCATGAGCTTGCACCTTACCCTACCATCATTGCTGCCCCTCTTGCAGAGGAGGAACACATCTCCTCAGCAACATCCATCACAGAATATGACAAACTGTCGTCCTTTGCCACATCTGTAGCTGAGGACCAGTCGATCACCTCTGTGACAGCACCTCAGACCGAGGATGCTGGGAGGACCTCTCTCCTGCTTGACACCATCAACAGCATCCCCTCACGGGCTGAGGCCATCCAAGGGAAGGACTATCTCCACTCAGCAGGAACTATCTCACCCACCTCCTCTCTAGAGGACGACAAATGCTTTAAGTCGCCTTCCTCTGATGAATACCAGCCCAACATTGCTGAGCTGGAGGGTGATGCAAAGATCAAATTAGTGCATGAGGAAGATGACGAGGAAGAAGAAGAGGACGAGGACCAGACTCCAAATGTTGACATTCCTCTGGGTAAACTCCAAGAGGGCTATGAACATGCAGCCTCCATGATGCTCCACGAGAAGGAGAAATCTCCCTCTTCCACTTTCTCTCCTCCTCCCTTCACTACTACTCAGTACTCACCCGTACAAGCTGTCAAAGAAACCCAGGGTCTCTTCAGCACAGAGGGATTCAAGACTGGTTCTGATATAAAGTCTATTTCACCCCCTCCATCTTTCTTGCCTGGGTTGGAGTCCCACTCCAGGCAGGAAAGTGAGGAAAGATGTCTAAGTCCAGATGACAGCACAATGAGACTGGCCTCTCCCACGCAGTCTGTGCCTACAAGCAGTGGCTACTCTCCGACCGAAGAGAAACCCTTTAAGACAGAAGACAAAGATGAGGCAGTGACCGATGTCAAAGTTGACTCCCAGAAAACAGATAAATCAGTCACAATCTCAGACAGTACCTCCTATATCGGTCTGATAGGTGACACGCCAGCAGTGGAAGAGTCAGAAGAATCCACTGAAGACAATGAGGATGAAGATGAGTGTTACGTCAAAAAGGATCTACAGCCCACCGTTAAGGCCAAGCTTATGGAGGCAAAAGAAGGGTGCTTCTTGGATGACGACTATGCCTTTGAGTCAAAATTTCCAAAGATAGAAACAGAAGTAAAGGGCTTAGAGAAGACACATGTGTCTTTTAGCACAGAGGAGAAACCAAAACCTCAAGTGATGTACTCAGATGAAGAAGAAGAAGAAGAAGAAGGAGAAGAAGAAGAAGAAGAAGAAGAAGAAGAAGAAGAAGAAGAAGAAGAAGAGGAGAAAGATGATAATTTCCTAAGTGGGGTCGGGGCTAAGCCTTTATCAGATCAAAACAAAGAAGACTTAAAGAAGGAAAGCACGGAGAAAACAGATATTGCTTCTAAAGAGTCTGACAAAAGTGTTCATTTCAGTCTCTATGATTTTCCTGAGAAGGAGAGCAAAGAGAAAGCCATGTATATAAGACAAGACACCCCCTATGTGCATGGGAAAACATTCTCCTACAGTGACATTTATGACAGCAAAGCAAGCTCAGTGGACTCTGATTCATATCGTCACGAGTCCTTAGATAAGACAGAGAAGGACGTCGCAAAGGGTGGAGTGCAGAAACATGAGCCCCCATCCCCAGTAACAGCCACAGACAAGATGTCGGACAAGGAGGGATTTACTAAGTGCTCCACCTCATCCTGGCTTGACTCCAAGAGCCATTCTG
The DNA here is from genome assembly GCA_004119915.2 of Collichthys lucidus. Taxonomy (NCBI): domain Eukaryota; kingdom Metazoa; phylum Chordata; class Actinopteri; family Sciaenidae; genus Collichthys; species Collichthys lucidus. Next base: position 2,619,613 of record CM014081.1, read on the forward strand.
CTATATCTCCATTTGAGAAAGAAGTCAAAGAAAAGGAAACATTTGAATACAGCACAGGTAGCAGATTCCCTTCAATGGCTGATAGACCCGAGGCCTCGTCCACTTCTTTATCATCAGAGAAAGACGCTCCTCTTAGGAGCCAGATTGATGCCACAAAGCCCCAAACATACTCCTCAATGACACCATTCGGTGTAGACAAACCTGCCGCTACAGGCTTCATTGAGAAAGGCGCATGTTTGGAAATTGATATGAGAAAACTAACAGCAAGAGATGAAGAGGACTATGATGATGATGAAGTTATAGGTGACGATGATGATGATGAGGAGGAAGATGAAGAGGATGAGGAGGAGGAGGAAGATGATGACCAAGTCACTGTTGATTGTGATATGGAGAAAGGTGCCAAAGAGAAGTCTGAGAAGGAAGTAAAAAGTCCAATCACTGAAATGTTTGGCTCAAATAGGCCTGAATTTATGGTTTCTATGGCTGGTTATGGCTACAACAGTCAGGGGAAGCCGAGTATGAAAGAAAGCACTTCTGGCTCACTCACAAAGGCAGAAGATGAAGCTAAGACCGACTCCTCATCCTTCAGTGGAAAGCCAATGGATCTCGGGGCTGCAGGTTTCTCTAGCTACTCCTCAGGGTTTGAGTACTCGTATGGAAGTGGTGAGAAAGACTCATTTTTATCAAGTCAGACGACAGTCAAAGGAAAAGATGATTTCACTTTGAAATCAACAGAGGAGAGTTATTACCAAAATGACAGAGCTGATCCTGATTTTGAGAAACAGAAGACACCAGATCTTCTGAGTAAGAGATCACTGGACACAAGCTTTCAGTACACAACCACCACTGCTCCTGGTTACTCCTCCTCTTCGGCCTACAGCTACTCCTCCTCCACCTCGGGCTCCCTCTCCACCAGCCGCCAGTTCGGAGAGGAGCTGGAGACACCGGCCGAGCCTCTCTTTGAGTACTCCTCCTTTAAAGATGAGCACTCGCTGGTCATGGACTCTCCATTCTCCAGCTCCGCTGGCACCAAAGACGACTATCTAGAAGTGTCTGAAAAACAGATCACCACCACGACCACGGCTGAGTCCACCTCCAGTTTAGCCCGCTTCTCACCTATCAGCCCATTCGAGGAGGTCAAATCTTTTCCCTCGCTCTCGTCCACTGCCTTTGCTGAAGACAAGAAGGAGCATACCTCTTCATTAGGTGGAGTTACAGACAAAGGCCCTCGATCAGACTGCTTCTATAAGCCTGAATGGTCTGAGGGGTCCAAGCTGGACACGGCTGTTGGACTTGGGGCCTCAGCTGGACTCTTCTCGCAACCTGAAGAGCTCTCCAAAGATAAAGAGGCAGCCAGCGCTGCTCTGTTTGGTATCACCTCTTCACCACGCCCAGACAGTGAAGGCAAGCATTACTTTGAGGAGACTGACAGCAGTGAAGAAGAGGATGAGGAGGCTTACATGCGTGAGATGACTCGGAGGTCGCCTTCCACCGGCCTGGCTGGTACCCTCTCATTTTCCGACAAGCCGGTTCCAGCTCCAGCTGTCAGTGAGTCAAAGACAGGTGGTGCATTCCCTGATGTTCTTGGCTCCTACATGCCCTCACCTGTCCAGGTCAGCAAACCAGACACAGCCAATGGTCCCACGGAGGTAAGCTCAGGCTCTACCCCAGCAGCCAGTGCTGCATCTTCAAGCCCAGCCAAGGTGGAGCCCAGAGAGGGAGCAGCAGGTTACAGGAGCTCCTACGAGTGGGAGATGTCAAAGCCCCAGATGGGTATGGTACCCGGAGACTCTCCTCCTCATTACCGCCACGATGATGAGTTTGAAGAGGAGTGTGAGATGGAGCCAGAGCACCCTGCCCGTCCACTTTCACTCTCTTCAACTGATCAACTATTTCACTCATCTTTCTATGCTGAGGAGTGCAGCCGAGGAGGGCAGGACGATGATGACGACAGTGATCAGGAACTTGCTGGCGATTCACGCATTGGAGCCACCTCCTCTTACATCAGCCGCACATCTCCTGGATATTCCTCCTCCGAGTGCAGGCAGCGCAAAGAGGACCTCTCACCTTCCTTCATCAACCCATGCATGCGGCAGTTATCCAGCGACGAGGATGATGAGGAGCAAGGGCGCAGAAGTGACCAATCGCAGGGAGATGAGTATGATCTGTCGGTCAAGAGAAGGGCTCACAAACAGCCCCATCATCACCAGCCTCACAGCAGGGACAGCAGCTCACTGCACCAAGCTGGTGGCATGGCGGCAGGGCTAGGCTTGGCCACAGAGGACACACCGCCCACCTCTGTGAGTGAATCTTTAGCCTCTCAGTCAGACTCCGATGTGCCTCCAGGCACTGAGGAATACCCCTCGGCCACTGGTGAAGGCAACATGGACTCGGATGAGGATGCAGACTACATGCCTGTTGATAAATTATCTGCCACGGGAGGAGGCACCTATCATTCCTCTAGGAGGAGCCATGACCCTCCTCCAGCCCCTCTCATGGACCCCTACCCTCAGCCTCCACGTCCAGACGTTTGCATGGTGGATCCTGAATCTCTGGATAACGGCTCAGTTAAGAAAGAGCCAAAACCTAAGAGCTTAAAGAAGGCTTTGGGGAAAACCAAATCATCATCCCCAGCTAGACGCAAGTCTCCTATGCCTGTCAAACAGACGCCGTCTCCTCGCAGCGCCTCACTGAAGAAGAAGGAGGCAGACAAGAGCTCACGCATGTCTCGTCTATCGGACGGGCAGGGCTCCAAAGATGACGACCTCTCCAGGTCGAGCTACAACCCTGGCAAGGCGATGACCAACGGTGTTAAGACCAGTTCAGGTGAGCACGATAATATTCAGATATAAATGATTTCACTCTACAAAACAGATTTTGACAGTCTCGTTTGGTTCTTACACTCAGGTTCTCAGAAGTCTAGCTCTGGAGCTGCTCCTGGTCTTCCTATTTATGTGGACTTGGCCTACATTCCCAACCACTGCAGTGCCAAGAACGTGGACCAGGAGTTCTTCAAACGCATTCGCTCTGCGTACTATGTGGTGAGCGGTAACGACATAGCGAACGGTGAACCAAGCCGAGGAGTCCTTGATGCACTGCTTGATGGCAAATCTCAGTGGGGATCAAACCTACAGGTAACATTTCCAACCGTTTTTAGTTTGAGACTGAGGCTAACAGATAGCGTATTCTTTCAAATGATCTCCTGTCATATGGAAAAAGGTCTTAAGACAGTGTTTTGCATTTGCATATAAAAAGATTGTGTCCTTGTAGTCACAACAACACAAGACAGCCCAGCTTTGTCTTTCAGCCATTTATTTCACCAAGCTCTCACCAACCACTAAAAGTCAGTCCCAGACTAGGATCTTTGTCATTGTCTGCTTGCCCGGCTCTGGTTCTGGCATGACACACTGCCTCCCATTAGTGCTTTGAGCTCTCAGTCCTGGAAATCACTGACTAAACTAATTGTACTTTGGGAACAAGTAAAGCTTATTATTATTATTAAAGTTTATTGTCACATCTAATCTCAGGATGCGGATTGTGTGTGTAAATTTCACAAAATGTGAACAGCTGAATACAGCCTCAGGCTTTGCTGTAATTCCTTCAGATAAGTGTAGAGGGAGATATTAGATTGAGTCTGAGACCCTCCCACTGACACTAAAGTAAAAACTAAGTGGGCGAAGCCTGATATTTTCAATTCCCCTGAGGATGGAGGTGGACTCTTACTTTCCCATGAAGACTCCAAGTTGAGAAATCTCTTTGTTAGCTCTGATTTACTTCCACTACACAAAAAGTGTCCTAACTACTGCAGATTTCCATGTAGATCTGTAGAGTAAAACTGCATCTTAGTTGTTAGTACACAAATAATCCTGGTTATCAGCAATCAGACACTGCAGATTTCTATTTCCCATGTGACCGCCCCTCTGTGCAATTATCCTCTTAACTGTGTCGGTCGTGACTTTTCCTGCTCTCTCTTGTCTCCATCTCAGGTGACGCTGATCCCCACCCACGACTCAGAGGTGACCCGTGACTGGTACCAGCAGACACACGAGAAGCAGCAGGAGCTCAACATCATGGTCCTGGCCTCCAGCAGCACCGTCGTCATGCAGGACGAATCTTTCCCCGCCTGCAAGATCGAGTTTTAAAGATCAATGTTTTCTTCCTCCTGGTCTCCCCCCCAGTGTAGATCAGTTTTTAATTGCTCTTCTCTATAGCCTCTGTCTCTCTATAGCCTCTGGGGTGGGGGGGTTCGGGGGCGCTTGGACCGAAAAGCAGACACAGATCTGGATAACTGTATTTTTTTCTAGATTTTTATTCATTTTTAAGCTTGTCGTGACTATCACCAAAGGGAGAACGCAGTTTTCTGGGTTTTTTTCTGTTACTTAACTTGTCCTTTTTTCTCCAAACCCTGTGAGACGATTAACAGAGTCTCTGTTTATGGTCAAGCCAAAAGGTGCATTTCTCAAAAGTGTAAAAAAAAATTGGGTTGTCTTCTAATTGGCTTAAAAAAAAAATTCAAAGCACAAGTTTGCGCACCTTATAACCAGCAACACGCTACAAGATGATTTTCTTCCGCCCGATCTTAGACTTTCACAGCACAGGCGATCGATTTCAAACATTGGCTGATAGAAGTTGTGATCACTTTCCTTTCCTCTATTTTCAACAGTCCTGGTGTTGAACTTTGTTCCTCCTACTGACATAGCGAGATAGAAAAAGTTCACGTAGAACCCTAGAGGTCCTTTCGATATGTCTTTTGAGTATATTTGCCATAGCGTAGGGAAGACCATATTCAAAAAAAAAATCTGTATTGTAGTGAATTATGATATTTCTACTGTAAAATCAATCGTGGCTGTTTATTTCTTACAGTGGATTTGACGGATAGGTTTCTCTCTATAATTGTTTCTGTCGTCTTTGGTGTTTTTTCAGTGTATTTCCAGTTAACATATCTTTGCAGAGCATCGTGAGGACAGCTAAAGGCGGAGGGGAGGGGGGTCATACTAGTACATTGCATCCTGATCTTTGGATTTGACCTGTTTATATATCTTTACATAAAGAACAGCACTCTGTGTTCAAAGCTCATTAAGACAGTTGCTGCATCTATCTAAGAGGTCTTTATACAAGAGCTGTGCTAAAAAAACGAAGAATGTATTCCACTACAACATTAGGAACATGTGGTTGTGAGGTTGTGATTGCATTTTTGCCTGGTGATGAACGAAGATGTGGGCTGGTTTCGATTGATGGTAGAGGTTAGACTGTCACCCACATGTGCCTTTCTGTCCTGCTGTGCCGGAAGGTTGTAGATGATTTGAAGGTATCTCGGTGCTCGGAGTCTTTCTCACGGTGAACTGGTCTCCTCTGTCGTTGTTGTGAGTTTTGTCATTGAGAACGTCGGCGCGCAGATAAAAAAAGGTCAGAGTTGTACATATTGAGCATAAAATGGCACTTTTAAAAGCACCAACTCAGTATTTCAGCCGGTTTAGATTTTCCTGGAGCTGCCACTCGATAGAAGCACAAATTATAACTAGTGTGCACATTTAGCATCATAAAATGTTTAATTACAGCCTTTTGGTCTGGTTTTGTTTAATTATGGCAAAAAATATAGTTTGTCTTGAGTTTATTTCATCGTCTTTTAAAATTTCATGATTTAACAGCCATTTTCTTTCAATATTTTAAGGTGGAAATCAGTGGGTGTTTTTAAGTAAGACTTTATTAACTTATTATTAGTGTAGATGTGTTTTAATTTGATATATTTGATGATTTTATATTTTGATAAGTTTGGAGTAATTTCATAGATTTTAAACCAGGATACAAAACCAACTTTCCAACAAACGACAGGACCAACACGTCTCACCAGGGTTTGCTATTTTGTGATCCACAGTAAAAAAACAACAACAAAAAAAACCCTCAGATATTCCTCTGTATGATATTTTAATCCCTCGACTCTTCTATTGATGCATGAAACAACAGATGCATGTTCATAAAGGCGGTGGCTTTTTAAAAACAAAAATAACTGCAGAGGGGAGCAAACTTCAGCCGGCTCCAAGTTGAATGTGAAGATGCAGATTTACCTTTACGTTCTCCGGGTTGCCTTGGTTACGGTGCATCATATGGTACATCCGACTCACCTGTCACACACCGGCAGTAAACCTGCAACACACGTGGATTGAATCTCTCTGAATTTCTTTCTTTGGATGACAGGAAACATTTTTAGACTTTTAAAGCATTGTTCGAGGAGACGATGACGTTCCAATAACAGCTTCTTTGATGAAACAGGGTTAACCGTGATGTCAGTGTTTTCCCGTTTAACCCATGACTGCGTAATCTGCATCCCTATTTAATACTGCATCACTGTCACTACTCACATATGAGCAGACCACTTTAAAACCCAGACTGCCAGACACACAAGTGAGTCAGTTCACTCCAAGTCAATACCTTTCCTAGGATTTCCTATTATTCACAATTTTTCCAGACGATACACTTACTCACACGTAACCGCTCCGTTTTCGTAATCGTGCAACAAAGAAAAAAAAAAGAAGAAAAAAATAAAATATCTGTGGCATCAGAATCATCTGCCGTGAAACAAATCATCATAAAGACAGTTGGTTTTCAGTGAGCCCTGCTTGTATGTGCATGTGTACCTTTTGAGTTCTCCTGTAATGTATTTGCTGAAGAAAAAAAATTGACTAAACATAGAAATGCTATTTTAAAAGATGTATATTTAAGAAGCTAAGCTGTTCCCGGTACTGAGGAGGCACATGTTATAACCCGGCTGTGCTGTGCTGTAAGGAAAGCCTTGTGATTTGTTTTTTGGGTTTCGTTTTTTTTCCTCCTTTCTGCTTCATGGTTCTACTTTCATCTCTTGTTTTAAGTGCAATATTCTCTTTATCTCTTTAAATGCTTAAAAAAAGGTAAAATAGAAAACAGATTTATTGGTAAAAGGGAAAAAGTGCGGTGAAGACCAATAAAAAACATCATTTACTGAAGAAAAATGTCTGTGTCTTTTTTTTGTGTGTGGCTATAATCACATCACAATCATATAACCTAACAATGTCTACAAGAGAACCATGCCAGAGGAGCCACAGCCACGAAAACAGCTCTCTGAGGTATGCAGCCATCGTTATTGCTATTAAATACTTTTGCAGCATTATTATGTTGACCACCTTAGTTTAGCATGCTGACAGCCATTAATGATGGCTGCATCCCATTTAGGTGAAACACCGGCAAAACACAAAGTAAAACTGAGGCTTTGTTAATAAATTAATAAGTTTGTCATTTTTTAAAGAAATTTTTTTGATTTCAGCTTCTTAAATGTGAATATTTTCTGGTTTCTTTCGTCCTCTATGACAGTAAACTCTTTGGGAAGTAGAAAAATGATATTTGAGGGCATCACCTCTGGGTTTAGATCAAACAATTAAGGAATTAACTGAGAAAATGATCAACAGATAGATTGATAATGAAAATAAATGTAAAATATATCACTTAAAAACTAAACAGAGATGGCAACAAACGGAAGAAACACTTCTGAAGTTGTCTTATTATGATGCCCCGACCTATATGTTGGGAGCTAGTCTAGGCCTTACAGACAACAGTTTTCCTTCCTCGTTGCCTCAGTGTGTGTGAGCATGATGTAATTCAGTTGGGGTTGAGCCCCACAGAGAGGTCCAGTCGCAGGAACAGTGTGAGCTTTGTTCTGAGAGTCCAGAGACTTACAGGGTCTTTGTGTCGGAGGAAGGAGCAGGCTGGAAGCTCGAGGACGGAGCACAGAGGACAATCCCCCCGCTGTGAGAAGCTGCTGAATGGATGCTGCAATGACATCACCTCCTGAGTCACATGATCAGGGTGGAGAACAGTAGGAACAACAGATGTAACAGTGTCTCCTTTTCTTCAGTAACAGCCTTTCAGACTAGTGTAATGTTGATTAAAGTTCACTTTGTTTGTATCTAGATCTCACCAGAAGTTAGTAAGAAAATGCCTCGTTTGCATATTTAAACATAAATTAACAGAAAACCTGACGACAAAATACAAAAGATAACCGACTTATTGTAAGTAATCAACCAAGTTTCATGGTGTCAGAAGAACTACTTCCTACTTCTGTTTCACCACATTTCAGATGGGAATATTTACTTTTTACTTCATTTATTTAACAGCTGTAGTTACTCACAAGGCGAACGTTTTAAATACAAAACCTTTAATAAAGCTGTAAAATATCACACATTCTTATAGCTGCCTGAAACTTTAATTTTGTAGGTTCGCAGTAAAGATCTGTACTCCTAATAGTAAAGAAATACTAATGTGAAAACTTCTTCCAGGCTGTCTGACGAGAGAAAACCGCTATATGCGGTAAGGCGCTCACGGTGACGCAGTAAACTGGTTAAAACTGTTTTATTTTGTGACTCTAAAGTTAACCGACCCACCATGAGTCGGGTTCTGCCTCTTGAAGGACGTTTTTCCTCCTGAGTGCCTGCTCATGGTTGGAATAGTTGAGTCTCTGTAAATAATAGTAGAAAGAGTACGGTCTAGACCTGTTCTATATGGAAAGTGTCATGAGATAACTTCTGTTATGATTTGGTGCTATATGAATAAAATAAATTTGACTTGAACTTAAACTACTACACATCTGTAATAAGAACACACAGGTGACTAACAACTATTTAAAGTCTGAGATTTCTTTCAAAACATTAAATATGTTGGGAAATAGTTGTGAAAAGACTTTGAACCATGTATTACTGAAATGTGGCGTTAGAGGTTCAAACTGTTTTTCACCAGTTTTGTCTCAGGATTTTGTGGGCGGTCCTTAAAGGGTGGCTCGATGACACGCTGAGGCAACCATGAGCAGAGAGATATTTTTACCAGATTTTAACCATTTAGAAGCAACTAATTTTCTAGCACTCAGGGCAGCGTTTTTCAAACATGGGGTACTGCTGCCACATGTCTCCATCAGTCCATCTCCACCTTTTTTATTTTAACTTCAAATATGGAACTTTGTCTAAATACAAGCAGCTGTATGAGAACTTTGCCTAAATAAGAGTTTAAAACCGGAAAAATCTAAATTCTGATCATCAGTATTCTACAGGCACATTTTAGTCAGTACCTAAAAAAAGTATTGTTCATAACTCAGTCTGTATTTAAGTATTTTGGAAGGCGTACCTTTCCTTCACTTCTTCAGCTCGGACAGCTGGGGTTACTGGTGGTTAAACTGCAGATTCAGATTTTACGTCTGTCAGAAGCTCATAAAACATGACTCTGAGCTTGGCCTGAACATCAGTCTCACTGCACAGCGGCGACCTTCACGGTGACAGCACACACTGTGATAACGCTGACTCCAGTTTACCTCTGACAGATTTACTCCGCAGAGAGACAGTCTTCAGACTTGAAAGCTAACTCACCGGTTTTATCGTTATCTTTGAACCTCTTAAGTTCAGGTTAAGGAAAATTTTAAAACCCAATATTAATATCACAGGAATATTAACATAATGTGGATCTTACAAAATCCATCCTTTTACACCCTCAAGCTGTTACATCTGTAATATTTAAAGGAAATACTTTTTACTGTGACATAACATGATAACCTACCTTTTACTTTACCTGCCTCACCGGAGTTTGCATAAAATTGATACTAAAAAAAAAAAAAAAAAAAAAGTAGCCGGACAAATGTGGAATTTAAATTCCAGCAGCTGTATTTTTTAACATTGTTGAAAGTATGACAGTGTATCGTAAATGTTTCATTTAATGAACTTTCCAAAAATCAAATGATGAAGTTCACACAGAGGAGATTATTCCAGAACAACAGACAGAAAACTCAGATCTGAGGGACGTGTGCGGAGACAGGTTGAAATATCAGACGTGAAAGGTGAGAGCGCTTCAGTACACAAAGCATTCAAGAGCTCAGCAGGGAGATCTTTATTACAGGATTACATACGATTCATCCTCAGTGATTAAAAAGGTGGATCTAAGAGCAGGTCTTAAAGGGTCAGCTCACCTAAACCACAAAAACTGATTTTCTCAGCTCTACTGTGAAGTCCCCGTGGAGTTAGTTTTTTATTTGTCCAGGTCTGTCCTCTGATGTACTAAAACTTTGTCTGCATCCACATACACCAAACTAAAGGCTGTACAGAGATGAAAGAAAGGTCTCTGAACACCCTGAAATGACTCTTTGATTCATCAAGACTGATATAATAAAAAGAGCCACGTCAGTAAATTATTTAATCCCATGTGTGCGGAGAGCCGACAGGAAGCCGCCCAGAAGAATCCAGCTCTCCTTAATAAATCCAGAACTTAAAAGGTCCAGTGTGTCAGATTTACGGGGCTCTATATACAGATTATGACAGAACTATGTATCCCTTAGCGTACAACCATCAATGATCTTAGAAGGAGCCCTTCACCATGTTTAACCGTCTCTTTCTAAATTTATCGCTGACTTTAATAACGGCCTTTCTAGAAAGGAGAGGTGCAAGGTGGTTGCAATCAGCAATTTTCACTGCTAAATCCTACACACTGGACCTTTAAACCCGACCAGACATCTTGTTTTTGTTGACCTGCGGTGGTTTAACGTCTCACCTAACAGGTGCACTATGCAGCAAAAAACTGAGTTCTACCTGGATCTAGTTACTCTGGAAGTACAGTATGTACAGTACAAGTAGACAGTACTCGGTGCAAGGATAGCAGTCACCTGACTGTGATGGATGCTATGAAAGCTTTTAATGCGACGGCAACTGCAGCTATCCAAGGCAAAGACAAAGGCAAAGACAGACTTTACAGGATTTAAAACTCCAGTTTGTTCAAGACCTAACATCCACTGTACACTACCTGCCTGGCACAAAATGGCTAAGAATGTTTGTGACTGGCTGGTGCCAGACGTTCGGCTCCAAAGACGGCCGCTCACAGTGACGTCTGTGATCTCAAAACCTGGACAAATAAAATCAAAGATGAACTAGAGGGGCTCTTGGAGAGCGCAGACCTCCACTGAGGCCAACCGTCCAATCTTGCAACCACCATATACCGTGTGTCTGTATTCTAAATGAGCTATATTGCAGTGTTAATGTAAAATATACAAGTATCTGCAGCAAATTTTAGCAGGTTCTTCTTTGGCTGATGCTACACCTTCTGCTCTGAGCAGCAGGGTTTTTTTCTGTCGTCCTGCAGACAAGATAAAAATAAAACCAGTAGAAGAAAGGTGAGAAAATTTTGTGAATTAAGTGAGTCGACCCTTTAACCAAAGCATGACAGCGTGAAAACCTGCGCACACACACACACACGGACAGGACGACAGTTCAGACTCTACAGTACATCATGTAACATGAAATCCCACCGATCGTACACAGAATTGCACATCAGTGTCTACCTGAATGCTTCTCAATGAAGTGTGTGTGCGTTCCCTAACAACCACACACACACGCACGCACGCACGCCACAATAAAAGCACATTTCATGTAAAATGCCCCTCTCCTGTTTGTTCAGTGATAAAAATGAGATTAGCTTTCAGATTATTTTTTTTCTGCACATCATGAGGTGATTATACAAAAAATATACAAGAGCTATGGTACAATTAAATATCTGATGTGGGTAGCAAAAATACCAGACTCTTTTTTTTTTTTTTAATCTCCCAAGATGCAATTTCAAAATAAATATTATTTTCTCTATTTCTATCCATTCCTACTAATTATATTAAATCTTCAATGAGGCTTAAGGACTTTGGCAGTAAGCAGTGCACACATGGATTGACCTGGAGATTAAAACACTTTATGTTTTACTGGCAGTAGCGAAGATTCAGCTGCAGGAACTAAACGCCGAAGGCGGACAGTCGCCGGTGAACGACGAAGACACATTAGTATTTTCTGCATTTCTCATCAAAGTAATGAGTCTGGAAGTCTCTTTGTCCTTTAGTAAAGACCAGCTTGTGCTTCGGTGATGACAAAGCACGATTGCCTCGATGTCAGGACGTGCCCCGATACCTGCAGCCTGACCGTGATAGATGATACAAAAAGCTTTCAACGCGAAGGCTAAAGTTTCAGGGTGATGGCAAGGTGCAAGACAGGCTTCACACGGTTTAAAACTTCATTAATCAAAACACAACAAATCAAATGGACTCTTTTTTCTGCCTCTTTTCACTCATTGTTTTAGTTTCTGAGCTGTTCCTTTAAGACTAAATGCTCATATCATCTTCTCTAAAAAGCAGAGTGAATATTGGATTCCAGTGGGACGATGAGTTTGTTCAATCTTCGCTCTAACAGCTTGATAATGTGAGCATGTCGGAGTTGTGTGGTCGTGTGTGTCGCTTGGCAGTTCTGATTAATGCAGCTTTAAAGAAAGAAGGGCTAAGCGGACAGAGAGCTGTTAAATGTTAACTAGCAGTGAAGTAGCTTCGATGAGCTGAACTGGTGAACTGTCAGGAGGCTCAGTGGAGTCACAGGCACCAGTGTGCTCTATAAAAAAAAAAAAAGGCAATGCACAGCATGTGGGGCGTAACACGGAGCCTAGTGTGAGGATCAGCTGCCAGTTTATTAATACTGAGCACAGTCATCAAGCTGGAGGAGATGGGAGGCCCGGTCGGCTGCAGCTCAGTACAGCGCCTCGCTGCTCATGATACACAACGAAGAGGATGCTTGTAACGTTACAGTAGTTTCTGACAGATCTGAGGCCTGTTGTTCCGGAGGTCTCTGTGTCCCTACGGCTCTGCTGTGTGAGTGACTCCGACCTCTAGGGGTGTCTCAGGAGACGGGTGGCTTTCCGGACTGTCCATCCACAACTCCATCGACTCCTGAGTGTCGAAGAACTCGTCGGGTCCCTCAGGAGACTGGGGCGTCTGGGAGCTGGAGCCTGCCTCGCTGCTGCTCTCCCTGAGCTCCAACAGAACAGGCAGAGAGCCTGGGAGGCAGTAACCCTCCATCCGACCCAGAGCGAGCTCAGCTAATGCAGAGCAGGGCGGTCTAAGGCCGGGATCTGTGATTGCACCAGCATCCGCAGCTGCAGGAGCCGCCTCTGGCCCTTCCTGTGAGCACTCAGGATTATCAGGCGGGAGTCCAGTAACGGCACAGGGCTCGACATCATCCTCTGGTGAGTTATTTGGAGTCAGAGGGATTTCGCCAGAGTTCAAAACAGCAGGGCAAGCCGGGTCGAGTACCTGTGAGCTGATGGCGGGCGCCGGCTGAGTGGAAATGTTTTGAGAGGAGTGAGTTTCCTCGCTGCTCTGAGGGGTGAGGGACATCTTCTCGCTGAAGCTGAAGCGTGGGGAAGTGTCCGCTGTAGTGGGAGAAGACGGTCCAGCGCTGGATACTGTGCTGGATGGACCGCTGCTGTCTGCAGGACAGAAAAAAGAAAAACTTATTAAAGTTTCATGTTTTGGTTTACAGAGACAGAAACTGTACGCCGTGATTTTAGGAATAATCCGAGGGAAGCCGAGGGAGGCCAACCTGGAAATGTCAAATCTTGGTGCCAAAAAGGTGAAGCTGTGATACTCACACCAAGGAGGTCTGTCAGAACGAGATTTGAGCGAGATGGACGATGAGAGGACTCTCTGAGGGATGTACGAGTCCACCGACGGCTGGTTGTGTGTGTCAAACATGGCTGATAGAGCTGCGGGCAGAAAGCGAGGACCGGCAGGTCACGTTGAGCGATCACAATTCTGATGATGGCAACATGAGGAATTTGAGCTTGGTTCTAACCTCTGGTGGTCCTCGTGTGCGGATCTCCCGCGCTCAAGCACACACCGGCGAGGAACTCGTTGACCTGTTTGAGCGACAGCGAGTTGTGCAGCGTTTCCAGAGGGTAGATGGAGGGCACCATGGAGCAGCCTTCGAAGCCTGCGGCAGAGGAGAGACACGGCACCCGCAGGCACATCAGCCCCCGGTTAGACCGGGCAGTCAGAAGAGGAGCAGGCAAAAAAAAAAAAAAAAAAAAAACACTTCAGCTGTCACCCGACACACCACTGCCCCCAATGCCACCCATTCAACTACACCTCAACACGGTGCTCTGAAATCCTGCTCCTGTTTCTGAACGGGGCCCTAACCCCACGGTGAACTCCTGCCAGCCTCTACGGTTCATTTCCACGCAAGCAAGTAGCAAAAAAACCCATGCTGGACGCCAAGACAACATGACGCCATATCAAAACATCAAAACATCTCAGACGCCTCGCTGTTGTTTGCAAAAGCAAAAGGAAAAAAGGAAAAGAAAAATAAACAACAAAAAAAAGGTAATGTAGGCCGTTCTGGTCAGTCCCGACACACAGAAGCTGCAGCTCTCACAGCCGCACGCAACGGTCACAGCTACCCAAGGTCCAGCACGTGTCATCACTGGAGGCAGTTCATCCACTGGGTTAGTTCACAACCACAAGCCACATTTCACCAGAGCCGCTCGCAATCACAAAGCGTCAAACCGCAAACGCCCCGATTCGCTCTCGCCTGCAGAGTCTGAGTACGCCAAGTGTACAGCAAACAAGCAGGAGTCACATGCTGGTTAAGGTCAGGTAGGAGGGTGACTGGCATTCAAACAGAGTAGCTGTCTCCAAATGCAACATGGGAGTTTCTGTGTGTTTCTGAAACATGGCGGTTTGAGCTAGTAAATAAAATAAATTAATCTCAAACTGAGACAGCTCGATGCCAACACGGTGCTGCTTTGTCAGCATCATCAATCTGTTTGTGTGTCACCTAAGTGTGTCAATATTCATATAGTATGTTGTGAAAATGAAGCTGTGTGCAATATGTTGTGGAGGAATGTGCTTTAATGTACACAGTATACAGCGGTGGGTTTAAGTTTGAGGGATGTAAACATGTTCTGTTAGATCAGGGAATATCTGATCAGAGATTAAGAAAACCAAACTGAGAATATGACCGGGCGTTCGATGATGACGTCTTTTGACACCCGACAGCGTCTCTATCAGGATGTCAGATGTGTGAGATGAAAACATTGTGGGGTGTTTGTAGAGGTCAATGTCGGCTCCCTTTTTCTTTGCAGCTTTTAATATTGTGCATTTGTTGTTTGTCATTTTGTGAACTAATTGTTGTTGTTCCCCTCGTCTGCTTCTGCTGTGATGGTGTCACTTTTTTTCTGCTGAGTTGGCCTCAATGTTCAACCAACTAGAGTAAAAACGAATAATAAAATTATGCGTGTTGCTGTTTTACCGTGTGACTAATTATAACAGTCTTGCCTTGGGATATTAGACAGAACCGCTTCTTGTAAAGTTTTTGGTGAGGAGAGAAGAAGAGAAAACAAAGTGAGACAAAGTCTCAAATTAGAAGCTGTCAAGTCCCAAATGTTAGTAAAAGTGTTTGAAGTGTGACTATTACTGTCACCACAGCAGCCGCCTGCTGATATTGGAATTCATAGTTTTTGGCATTTTGCTTTCAGACTTTCGTTTCAGAGTTTCATGTTGTTCGCCTGAATCCTGCACTGTTTAATCAAATCGAGTTATTGTACCACAGAAATGAAGTCAGGTGACAGGTTTCTCAAATTATTTGAGAATTATTTTCTATTTTTAAAATGATCTTTGGCAGGTGGGCCTAAAAATGAATCACACACAGGGAAACAATTAGTTATTTGTAAGCAAATGAACCAAAAATGTTCTATTCCAACAACTCAAAGCAGAATATTTACTGCTTTTCTTCATCTTCTATGACAATTAACTTAATATCTTTTGGTTTTAGAGTGTTGGTTGGACATAACAAAACATCTGTCAACTTGAGCTCTGGAAAATTATGATGGTGATTTTCCCTAATTTTCTGCCTGAATGAGTTAGTGAAATTAATTGACATATTATTTGATGATAGGTTGGTAGTTGCAGTCTTACTTTTCATTTGTAGTTAAAGTTAATTTCCGATAAGTGTAATCTAAAAAATGTCTGATCCTTCATAAAATACACAAAGGATGTGTAACAGACTGAAAACAAAATGAAGGGGCTGTGGGGGAAGTTGATGACACCGCTGCAGAGGGCAAGAAGGATAGTAGCTGCAAAAAAGGCCCAAAGAAAATTCAAACAGCTCGCTCACACCACTTCAGCTCGCAATCTGCATAACCACAGGAACAGGCAAGCATGCAGAAACATCAAGAGGCAAAAGCATGAGAACAAGCACAGTCCCAAACTAAACCGTGAGCAAGTGGTTGAACTGGGCGTGAGGCTGGGGGTATGGAGGGCGGGGGCCAGGGGCTGACCGTAGAGGTACTCTAGGGGGTCCTGGCCGGAGATGAGCCAGTTTCGGAAGAGGCGGAGGTGGTAGGAGCACTGGTGGAGGTGGTGGGCCAGCGCCCCGTCCAGAGAGAGGTGGCGGCCCAGGCTGAGGTCGGTGGAGAAACACCTCAAAAACTGGGCCACATGGTGCTCCTCCAAGGGCTCTGAGGAAGAAGAGGGAGAGCGAGGAAGGACAGAGCAGTGGAGGAGGAGGAGGAGCAGTACAAAAGACATGAAACGATAGGATATGAGGGAGGAAGGAAGGAGGAGAGAAGGAACGAAGTACGATACAGATGAGAGGGGAAATAGAAAGTCTGGAAAGAGAGGCAACAGGAGGGAGGGAGGAGTAGTGCGTGTATGAAGGAAGGAGGCAGCCAACAGCTTATCGTGGCCGCCAAACAGCCAAGGATCAGGAGAAGCAGCAAATCATCTCAAGCAACCTTGAAAATCATCCAGCGCTTCAGAAAGCCTCAGAAAAAGACACCAAAAATAAAAAACGGCATGTTGCTCATCCGCGGTGTCTCAATTTCACTTTAAAAAAAAAAAAATCCAATTCACGAGAATCCACGAAGGAGCAAGAGCGACACAAGACAATCACAGGAAGTCTCGCAGCCCACCTCTCCAAAGAAAACACACTGCAGAAGCCGGCACAGGTGCAGATAAATCTTTGTGTCCACATTAACAAACAGTTTGGACATCTGATGCCGTCTCATGTTCATACAAAGCTGTAGCTGGAAATTTGGTGCCAACACAAAACTGCATCACCGGGTGGAGAAGGGTGGGGGTGTGTGGAGGGACCATCGTACCTTTGGCAGTGCACCAGAGAGGTGAAGCCACTGCTGTGGTGGATGTGTCATCTTGTGTTCCTGCGGTGGATAATATATAATCAGATATAGAAGCGTGGAAGTTTGAATGTTTTGGCATCATCTTAACAGGACATGTTTGTTTTGTGGTGCAGGCTGACTTGTCGCGTTACCGCACTGGGTCGGCTCACAGAATGTGGATGAACGTTTTTTCCGCCAGTTGGACCAGTTAAACGGCCGAAAATACTAAATACAAAGCAACTCAACTCCAAAAACAGATGGTTTACAAAATCCCATCAGACCAAAGCTTGCCTCTTTAATCCCTTTAAAACCAGTCCCAAATGGACGGAGAGGAAAAGTCGCTGAGCTCATCTCGTCTCTGCTTCCCTACTGTCTGACCGTCCACACTCAAAGAAATGACCCATAATCAATAAAAGAAGAGAGAATCAGTTGTAGCCACAAACATTGTGGTAACACTTCTTCATTAATAATTGAATATTTGGCCTTGGACACACTGGAAAACATTGAAAAGCTCACGTGCAATGATAAATCAAAAAAAAAAAAAAAAAAAAAAAACACGGATCGATGTTTGAGAACAGACACAGGAGATGGGATGAACGATGCGTTAACCCTTCCCCCGTTTGTCAATAAGAGCTGATCCTGGTTCAGTGTTCGTCCTTTAATCCGAATGACACGAGAAGCTTTGTAAGAAAAAATAATAAAAATGACAGGTTAGCGTTATTGAGGGAGTCAGAGGAAGGGTTAAACATTCACATGTGCTGCTGGTGGCATTTTAACGTTGTCTTCGATCCTCTACAATGATGGCAACAGGTGTGCGTTTTATGTAATTACTGTGTTCACATGCGCACACACACTCACACACATCTATCCACTGGAAAAAAGAAAATTGAATTACTGGTAATGGTGATCAATTCACAAACTGTATGCAGGATGTTAAACAGGGTTCCCACCCTTGGCTCGGTGTAAAATTCATAGAGGAAAGCATCTTCTGCTTCGATGTTCTGCTTTTTTAAATGTGGAAACACTGAGGACGGATGTTTAAAAAAAAAAGAAGAATGGATCTGGTTACCATTACCGATCCAAAGACAGACACCCAAGGTTCACTATATGTTTACGGGTTGTCTGAAATGAAGAACTTCACAGATTTTAACAGATTTTTGAGAGCAACTCTACTCTGTGTAAATGGTTGTCTAAGGTCTTCTGTGGCTCACGACTGTCTCGGCTCAGAAAGTAACATTACCAGACAGTCTGGATGTAGTGTTTTTGGATCATTTCAACCTCTGCTTCTTCGATTCGGAACCTTCTTTGTCTCTTGCAAGTCCTCAAACTTTTATAAAATGCCCTTAAGCATACGACAGCTGATAATAAAGAAATCTTAACTGCAAACGTAAATGATGATAGGTAAACGGCACCAATCATCTGGGGGTGTTTGGATAGCAAAGTATGGTCACTAGCAAAGCTAAGCCTCTTGCCGTAATATAACGGGTTACCATAAAGACTTTGGATTGGTTCCCTAATTGTTCCCACCCAGTTTTAACAATGAAAGTTGGGAAAATGTCCTCAGTTTCTCAATTGTTTAGAGACTCTTGAGTCTAGTTAACTTATATCCCAGCAGCAGCTGTAGTCAACATCTGTATAACAATATCATGTACATGACTCAGCAGAAATCTAGCAGGGGAAAAAAATAAAATAAAATCAAAAAATCAAACCTCAGAGAAACCAGGGTACTTGTATACAGAACGTTTAAGAAATCAGAGCAGACAGTAGTGGTGATTTCAGTACATGTAAACCTTTTTGAACCAGACTTAACTGCACGAAACACAAAGTCTTTGAACTAAACCTAAACCTAAAAATAAGGGAACTGCCAAACCCTAAATGATACCACCAACATGTCTGACAGTATTTCAGTAGCATGGTAAATGCAGGTTTAAGATACTGAGTCTGTTTATCACAATGCATTATTGTTATTATTCATTGGTTAGAAGAGTCTGTTACTAATTCCCATGAATCCCTGCTAGTGTTGTTCATCAGTGTGAAGATGTCTATATATGTTTCTGCTACACTATGAGGACTTTGGATAAGTTTGCTATCATTCCTTGTCTCCTAAGTTCTTCATATTTCACAGATTCAAAGACCAGTGGGAACCCTGGTTAGAAAGAGAATGTCAGGAAGTGTTAGAAAAGTAAGATTTCAAAGCATGTGGGTAAAACAAACAAAAAATAAGAATTAAATCATTAGGAAAAAATAAAGTAACGGAAACCTGGAAAGCTGGCGGGCCATGTGGAAAAAATAAAACCCAAAGGTCAAAAACAAAAAAGTTTGAAGACATGCAAGACAAAGGGAGGTGAAGTGGAAGAATACTTGAAAGAAGCAGACGTACCATTAGTCGGATGCTTTGCAAACGACACAGAAAATCGTTTTACTGCCGGCATAGACAACAACTCTGAGGAAATAAAAAAAAAAAATAAAAATAAAAATTCACTAATGTTACTTTGAGCCACAGTAACTTGTATATCATGTTTGATCATTTCCTTGTTCTTCTCTAATGTGGACGCAGTCGTGGAAATATCAACCAGGTTTAAAGAATAATCAGAGCTGTCTGTTCCAGTTTGTGAAGGAGGCCTAAACTCAAGTTACTGCTGATGTTTAAAGTTTGAAGATGTTTGAAGATGAAGACTGTGGGGGCAACACATGGATGGACACATCTTCTGATGACAGAGTGGGATGAGATGTTTTTAACTGAGGAAGTGACGAGGACACACCAAGAAATATAAAACAAGCCCGATGTTCAGCTCTAATTCCTTCTCTCTTCCTACGTGAGGTCTAACCGAGATGAAACAAACCCAGTGAATAGTTAAATGCTGTTTAGCCTCTTTGTCGTGTACACAGAGACAACAATAAAAAATATCAACTAGTGACCTGGAGTAAGATCCTCAGTGTGGATTGTCTTTTCCAAAATGACACCAACGCTACACTCACGGAGGAGACGGCACAATTTGTGCTCGTTCGCATCAAGACTAGAATGCTTCTTTGATTCTTAAAAAAAAGAAAAGAAGGTGCAACAAGATGGATGACAAAGACCAATAGCAAGGCTACATGTCGAGTTGACCAGGAGGACGGCAGCTCGCGAGGAGACTGCAAATCTGTTGTGTTACCACAGCGACATCTAGTGGACAACGGGACAAACATCTGTGTCAGCTACACAGTCAGGTCATGCTGGAAAACTTAATATCGACTACACCTATATAGTAATATAATAGACAGACGTGGCTTACTAACTCCATCAGCAGAGGGCAAATATAGAAAAATATGCACACACCAAAAAAAAGGTTAAAAGTGGATGATGAGAATGTAAAACTGCTGTATGACTTCTACTTTCGAGTCAGGATATATTCCTGAGTTTACGTCAGATTATCCTGCGAGTGCTGGTTCACTTTTATCTAAAACCACCTTCACCTTTTACTATTATCTGACTGTAATAGGAAGTCAGTGCAGCCATGGACCATGCAAAAAAACAAAGAATCAAATAAATAATTTAAAAAAAACATTATGGGAAGATGATTTTTGACAATGAGGGGCAGTTAAAAGACACGCACTGATGAACAGCTGCTTCACACATGCAGTAGTTTATGAAAAAAATAAAGAACTCAAACTGTATGCTGCTCAGAATGAAAAAAGAAATAATCAAACTTTTAGTAACATCTCAAACTAACAAACTCTCAAACACTGACTGAAGTGTGATCTGTGCACTCTTACTGTGCTGAAGTTAATCTGGACTTTGATGGAGTCGCTGTTACGTGATGAAGCTCGTGGCTTTGGCCATGTTTCATGTCATGCTGTTCACACACGTCTAAAGTCTGTCTAAATGTTTTGTGTGTCTACAAACTGCTGAAAATAATTCACTTAAAAGAGGTGTGCAGAAAAAAGATGGGAAGATCCAGTGGTTTTGGTGGCTAGGATGAATATGAAGTCTAAACTATAAAAGCACATGTTTGTGCACACTTGATTTCTCACTTTTCTAATAACTCACATGCTGTACTTCTACTGTTGCTATTTTGAAACTACTGTGATCAACACTTGGTCTACAGTACATATTTTTACCCATATTAATGTGCCCCCGCAGGGAGTCTCTCAGGATATCAAACCTACAATATCATATTTTAGGACTAATGAGGAAATGTGTGAGACACTGATCTGCTGTTGCCCTGTGCAGGTTAGTGAAAGGAGCGCCGTCTCAAACTCACGTACCGTCTTTGTAGGACAGACTGCCGGTGGAGAATTTTTTGCGATGTGCGCGTGCGTAGTCCTGCAGGTTAGGGGCGCTAGAGGACCCACCTAGGACAGTGGTGCTGAAGAGGCCGGCGCACTGAGAGCCTGCGAGGGGCGGGGGGGGGGTTGTTAGTTACCGCTACATATCATGCTGTTACTCAAACAACTATCCACAGAAAGAGAGAGAGAGACAGAGAGAGAGAGACAAGAGACAGACAGACACAATGACCCAGAGGAGACCATGCATCTTCTATCAACATGTCCTGTGCAGCTCACAAGAGGCTGGAGCAATTTTCTGGAGTTTAGCCACTTAGTCAGGCTACGTGGCTAAAAAGAAATCACTTTCTTTTTTTTTCCATTTGTGCCACATTCGATGCATCACGTGCATTTTCTTTTCAACATTAGCACGTCCAAACAGTAGCAGAGAACGAGAAAAGAGTTAGAGGCAGAAGCAACAGAGTGAGATCATCTTTGTGACTTTGCTCGGACAAATTTCTTCCTGTGCAACTGTTAAAACAACAACAACAATAACAACAACAACAACAGCAGCAGCAGCAAACACAACGGCAACACCAAAAAGAAAAAAAGTGTTTTCTGAGGGACTGACACCAAAACTGAATGTTTACCTCTGATGTTTGAGACAGCTGAGACTGCACCAATGCATACAGTATGTGCTTGATATAACTCAACACACATCCCATGACAGTGATGAGAAGAAAAACTAGCCACTGGAGAAGAAAAAAAGCAACTTGAGGTGGATTTTTTTTCCCTTTAACAGCCACTACATCAGAGCTAAACAGCTGCAGAGTCTCAGTCATTCAATCGGGATTACGATGAAGGAGGTGGGGAAAGGATCAGAGGCTTACTGCAACGGAAAGAGGAGGTGGTGAAATGTTAATCTGTATGGAGCTACGTAAAGGTTAACACATACACTCCACAGGACATGCCACTGGTACGATATACAAGGATTCACATCACGTGAAGAGTGTAATCTCACAAATGACAAACTCCTTGAAGCAAAACAACGACAAGACCATTTAACAGACAAAGATCAACAGTGTTAATAGAGTTCAAAGTGCTCAAAGTGTTCAAGTGACTTCAAAGAGCTTCTTCATGCAAAATACATTTTATTCCAAGAGTAGGATCATCTTTGTCACAAAAACTGGAGTTTTAAAAGCATGTACTGCTTTTGAATTCTGAATTATACTCACTAAACTGGAGTACATTCGGATGTAAAATGTGTTTTATGGCTATTTTGATCCAAAGAGAGGCATAAAATGTAGCCGGCATTGCGTCATTAAACACCCTTTTTGTATTTGGAGAGTGGTTATCATCACGAACAAGCAAATGCATTAACAAACACACGTGTATGACGTGGATATCTCCATCTGGTGAAACAAGCCGTCTGCATGCACCTTCACACACACACACAGCCCCTCAGAGTGAGTGTGTTATTTACATTCATTATCATCACGTTCCTCCCAGATCAAAAAAAGTCACCCGGTGAAACCCCGTCCAGCCCGTCTCCTCACACTTGATTCGATTCTGGCGTTTTCGCACTGTCATCTATACACACAGTTGCCGTGGAAACAGGGCATTACGAAAAGACCTACCTAATCCACTTTGCTTCATCTCGGGGGATTGACGTGAGCAGAGCGAGAAGAGACGATAACTGCCTACTTTGGATGATGATGTCTCCGACAGAACCTGGCAAGGGGAACGAACACACACACACACACACACACACACACACACACACACACACACACACACACACACACACACACACACACACACACACACACACACACACACACACACACACACACACACACACACACACACACACACACACACACACACACACACACACACACACACACACACACCTTAATCTTATGCACTTGCTGGCTGCTAGTTTGCTCGAGTGAAATATGATCCTCGGCAGGAGAAGAGGTCAGAACCACAGCAGAGAAGTTCCGGTTTGGTTTATAAAACACACTCATTATGTAAGTAACTAAAAACACACACACACACACACCATCTCTGCGGACACACATGGCCAAACAGATCATGATCTGCTGTTTGACAACTCTAACTCTTTGTACAACTAAAGTAGTCTGCATCACCTCCATGGATCCGGTCTTATGATTGCGTATGAGTGGGGACCTCCTCTGAATGGTGATCGGCTCGGACAGCGGGACGGCACGGTCGGTCTCGTCTCGTGAGAGGTCTTCCAGGCTGCCGGGGTCAGTCTGTTTCTGCCCGTTCTGAGTGAGCACATACACATACACATGCTGCACGCCTGCACAACAAACACGAGGCGGAAAATGCTCGGACATGATACTACCTGTCGTGCTACCTCTGCAGAAGCCGGCCTAAAGCCGAAGCCAGTTGGTGCGTTCTCCTCCTCCTCGACGCCTTTGACACCGGGGCTGAAGTGGAGCTCTACGTGGAAGCGTTCCTCCGAGGTGAGGTCCTGTAGGGGGAGTAAAGGAGTGGTTACTTTCTTTATTATGCTGGATGCTTTCTTTAGTATTTTTTATTATTATTTATTTGTTACATTTTGCTTAAAAACAAGTACTTTACCTAAACAAAATGATCTAAAGCACAAATCTCAGCAAGCACTGGACGACATGTTTCTGGTACTTTTAGTAATCAGTGATATTTTGGTTGGTGTCTTAAACATATTGTGGTTAAATACTATGTACTAGGTACTTAAAAATCTCAGATTATCTCTGCAGAGTCGAGGTGGGACCGCTCTGAAACTGAGACACAAACAGCCATAGTCTTGAGGCACTGTTCCGTGTTCCAGTGTGTGTTTTATAAATATACAGATGTGCTCACACACAGGAAACAGACCAAGCTTAGTGAACACCAAACAAAACCAAGATTAGTGTCAAACTGTTTGTCTGTGGAAACATGTCAAATGACAGGAGAGCACCAAGAGACAAAAACTAACTGGAAAGCGAGTCTTTATATATGTTATACTCAATAACATTACAGGATGTGAGCAGCTGTTAATAAGCACAACTTTAGGAATGATCAACAGATTAAAGTCGATGGAGCATTACTGACATTTGTGTTTTTACATCATGAGTTTGTTTAATTTATTTTGGTTTACCTAGTTAGTATAGGTCCTGAGCAAGTTCAGCATTACTAAGCATAATATATTTAATTATTACATGAAGTTAATTTAAAGTTAATCTACCTTATAGTGTTCTTGATATTTCAAACTGCGACTTTTCTCATTCACTCCCATCCCCCCGAAAAGGCGAGCAATCAAACAATCAAAGAATCATTGAGCCACAGGTAACCAGGAAGGTTTCATACATACATACATACATGTTTTATACACAGCTAGATGTGCTATCAGGATGCCAAATGCGGCTGTACATGACCCAAAAAAATCAAAATCAAAAAGATAGACAAACCAACATAAACACTACCTTATTGTTGTCCTCATACAGCATGATGACAATCTGAGTCATGTAGTTGAGTTCAGAGACAGCACTGAGGTAATCCATGGCACGCTTCCACTGCTGATCCTTCTCCTCCTGTCACGCACGCACACACACACACACACACACACACACGCACACACGCAACCTCAGTTTTACCTACCCCCATGTGAGAAACAGTTCGAGTTCTGTAGGATTAGTGTTTGCTTGCTTACATCGAGCAAGCCTCCGTAGCGGAAAATGCTGAGCAGGGAGTGGACGTGACTCTCACTGGTGAAATATAAACGCGTCCTGACGTGGCGCCCAGGAGACATCACTCCGCGGGAGTACCTGCCGAACAAGACGTCACTGTTTCAAGATGCTCCAAAATACGCAGTTCAAACACTCTGCATCATGTCTTACCATTTAAAACAGTATTTAAATACATTAAAGTAAGTTCTGAGACTCACAGAGGGTGCAGTTTGTTGACAGACTCGTCCTCATGGGTCCTCTGCAGGTCAAGCTGGATCTTTCTGACCAGTGGGAGGCAGTAGGCATACGCTATGTCCAATTTCTCCACTTTATTTATGCCATACTCCTGCAAAAACACAGAAAAATCCATTCGTAAAACACAAACTCTAAAGTCCTGAAGAGATGTTAGCACCCCTGCCTCCCCAGCTCACTCACCTGTGGGATGACAATATCCGCCAATGCTCGAGACAGTCTGAACAGTTCCAGTGTGTCCTCCAGGCCCAGAGAAGCATTGTGGATGACGTCGTACTTCACGCAGTCGTAAATGTCTGGAATTTTACTGATGTCGTAGCGGCCGTTCTTCATGCGGAAGTCTCTCTCGAGTTTGGACCAGCGTTGCAGCATCAGCTCCAGTGTCTCACTGTGGTACAGCTGCAGGTCTGGTGAGAGGCGAAAAGATTTATTGAACTGACCTTCTCACTGCAATATAAAGCCTAAAAACGTTTGGTTATCTAACATAACCTCAGTTCTTAGAATAATATGAGCGAGGTGTCTCGCTATGGGATGCAGCCTCCTGCAGCCCTGATAGAAGCATTTATCTCAATCCGCCAATCCTGATTGGCCGGTGAATGTGTTCATCCGCGCCGCACCCAGTAGTCCCATCTACTATATATAGTGTGCGCGGATAACATTCCCCTAATTCAATAAGCAAACCTCTTCTCACCGCCCAGCAAGAAGGGTTGTCTGGCGAGACACCTCGCTCATATTATTCTAAGAACTGAGGTTATGTTAGATAACCAAACGTTCTTCTTCATAATATTCACTCGGTGTCTCGCTATGGGATATGGTAGCTCCCGTATTGCCAGACAGCTTATCGAACAAGTACCAGCCAGTGGGGAGGGTCCATGGGTTCCAGTTAGGACTCCAGGACCGCGCTAGCCACGCACGGCCCTGACACGTCAAGCATGTAGAACCGGACAAAAGTCAGAGGCGAGGACCAACTCGCTGCTGAACAAATGTCCTGAACAGACACTCCCCTAAATAAAGCCCAGGATGCGGCCATCCCGCGGGTAGAGTGCGCACGCACACCCGCCGGCGGCTGCAGTCCCCTGCTCGTATACGCCAAAGCTATAGCCTCCACCACCCAGTGGGCGAGGCGCTGCTTTGTGACCGGCTGTCCCTTTCGGGGTTCAGCCCAGGAGACGAACAGCTGATCGCTCCTCCTGATGTTCTGCGTTCTGTCCATATAAGAGCGCACAGCTCGAACCGGACACAGCATGTGCGCTCGCTGCTCTCCAGGAGAAGCGGCGAACGCTGCGAGCTCAATCGGGGAACATGAGCCGACCACCTTAGGTACAAATACCGGGTTGGGCTTCAGAACCATACGTGTGTTCCCCGGGGCGAACTGAGCGCACGCTGGGCTCACAGAGAGCGCATGGATATCACTCACTCGCTTCGCAGAGGCGAGAGCCAGCAACAGCACCGTCTTAAGGGACAGGTGTTTGAGACTCGCTCCCAGCAATGGCTCAAATGGGGGCCTTTAAGCCCCTCCAGAACCACCGCTAAATCCCACGGAGGTATTAGTGGTCTGGAGACAGGGAGAAGCCTACGCGCGCCCCTCATAAACCGGCACACCAAAGGGTGTTGGCCCGCTGTTTTGTCCCCAAATCCTATATGGCAGGCCGCTATAGCCGCCAGATAAACCTTAACCGTGGAAAAGGCTTTTCCTTTATCAATCAGGTCCTGCAAAAACGACAGTATCGCTGGCACAGAACACTGAAAAGGTATGTGGTCTCGTTCGAGACACCACCGCTCAAACACTCTCCACTTAGAGTCGTACAGAGACCTAGTGGATGGAGCTCTGGCGTTTTGTATAGTGTTAACCACACTCTGCGGAAGACCAGCAGTGGTCAGATTGAACCACTCACGGGCCAGGCCCACAGTTGCAGTCGCTCCGGGTGCGGGTGGAACACCGTCCCCACCCCCCTGCGAGAGCAAGTCCCTGCGCACCGGCAGCTGCCAAGGCTGGGCGCACAGCATCTGATGTATCTCCGCTAGCCAGTGCAGCGCTGGCCAGTGTGGAGCTATCAGGATCAGCCTGTGATTGTGTCCCCTCACCCTGGCGAGGGTGGGGGGTATCAGGGCCAGTGGAGGAAACGCGTAGAGCAGCTCGTGCGGCCAAGCGTGCGCTAGTGCGTCTACGCCCAGGGGAGCGTCCAGAGTGCGTAGAGAGAAGAACAGCTCGCACTGAGCGTTTTCTCTGGATGCGAACAGATCTACTCTGGCGCGGCTGTAGCGCGCCCATATCTGCTCCATGACCTGCGGGTGCAGCATCCATTCCCCGTACATCGGCGCGCCCCTGGACAGCAGGTCGGCACCTGCGTTCAGGGTCCCCGGGACGTGAGTCGCCCTCAGGGAAATAAAGTGCAGACTGCTCCAGAGAATCAGTTTGCGTGCCAGAGTGTGCAACACACGAGAGCGTAACCCCCCTTGACGGTTTATATATGCTACTGTCGTCGTGTTGTCCGTCCTCACCAGGACGTGGCGGCCCGAGAGGAACGGAAGGAAGTGTTTCAGAGACAGAAACACAGCTGAGAGTTCGAGAACGTTTATATGAAGGCGTTGGAGAGCCTGGCTCCAGCGTCCTCTCACACCTCTGCCCTCGAAAATGCCACCCCAGCCGGATAGGCTGGCGTCTGTGGTGACCACCTTTCTGGACGAGACAGTGCCCATGGACACCCCCTGAGTCAGGAAAGATGGGGCCCGCCAGTGGCGCAGAGCCGTCACACAGTCTGATGTGACCGTTATCCACCGTGCGCCATGACGCACGGGATCCAGCCTGAGCGAAGCGACCCAGCGCTGAAATTCCCGCATGTGAAGACGACCGAGGCGGGTCACGAGGATGGCTGAAGCCATCAGACCCAGCAGCCGGACACACAGTCTGAACTGGACAGACCTGCGTCGACGGAAGCGCGCGAGGCATGCTTTGAAAGCTTTCACTCTCTCCTCCGAGAGGCGAGCAGTGAATGGCACGGAGCGCAGGGATAATCCTAGAAAGCATATCTCCTGCGTCGGAGAGAGTTGGCTCTTCTCCATATTTATCACAAACCCCAAATTTATTAGGTGTTCCGTGACAATGCGTGTGTGAACCCTGGCCTCCTGTTCTGACTGCGCCAGCAGGAGCCAGTCGTCCAAATATGTGGCCAGCCGTATGCCCCGGCGTCTGAGCGGGGCCACGGCGGCCTCTGTGCACCGCATGAAAACCCTCGGGCTGAGAGACAGGCCGAATGGGAGCACACGATATTCGTAGCACACCCCCCGAAAGGCGAATCGGAGATATCGTCTGTGAGGGGGGTAAATGGGAATGTGGAAATACGCGTCTTTCAGATCCACGGACGAAAACCAATCGTTCGGTCTTACTAGACGCAACAGTGCCGCATGTGTCAGCATCCTGAATTTGTATTTCCGCAGAAACTTGTTCAGGGCCCGCAGGTCCAGAATAGGGCGGATTCCTCTTCCCCCCCGTTTGGGAACGAGGAAATATCTGGAGTAAAAACCTGACAGACTCTGTTCGGGAGATACGACAGAAATGGCTCTTTTTTCTAACAGAGAGAGGATTTCCTCCTGTAAGATTCGAGCTAATTCTCCCTGTGCTCGTGACTGTATTACGCCGGAGAAACGGGGAGGGACAGCGGCGAATTGGAGCCGGTATCCCCGAGAAATCGTGCGTAACACCCACGGTGAAGATGCGGTTGCTTTCCAATTCTTCCACTTGAGAGAAAGAGGAGAAGTGCATTGCAGCCCCTGCTCCATCACGGGAGGTCCCGACAGCGGTGCTGTGGCGCCCCCTTGCGGTAGAGCTGGGAAATAACCCCTGGGCATCGCCGCAGGAGCGGCGGAGCCTGTTGCTCTGCTCCCCGGGGATGGAGATGCCCATCTCGGGGGCAGAGCCGCAGAGGGCTTGGTGGCCACACTGCTTATAGACAGGGTATTTTTGTTCATTTTGGCTTTTTCTGCTATCTGCACCCTCGGCTCGTGGCCTGGCTGTGACAGATGTCTTTTTATTTTCACACGTTTGGGGACATGTGTGTATGTGTGTGCTTGCGGACATTTTGCTCGGGGCGCAGCAGCCTCCGAGGCGATGTCTCTCCTCCCGTGTACCGGCTCTGGGGTGGGCAGCGGCGGCGTGGGACGCACACAAAAAAGCCAGAACGGTGGGTCTGCATAACGGGGAACAGCAGGACGCTCCACCGGAAGAGAGGAAGGCTGTCAGGCCGCTCTCTTCTTCTTCCTCGCCTGGGGGACTGAGGCCGCGGCGGCCGGTGGCGGCGGCGGGACTGCGGTCGAGGCAGGAGATTTTCTGTGCCAGTCGGTTTCGGGCTCTCTCCTCGGAGGGAGGGGCGGGCCGAGCTGCTGCGGCCGCTTCGGCATCTTGAAATGCGGCGGCTGAGAGGCAGCTTGAGCAAACGATTTGCGCTGCACTGGAGGTGATGGTGTGGGTGCTTTACGAGGGAGACAAAGTTTCAGGGCTTCGTTGTCCTTCTTCTTTGCCTCACATCGCTGCTGCATCGTGGCCAATGCAGAGCCGAAGACACCCTGCGGGACAATTGGCATATCTAGTATGTCATCCCGCTCCCTGTCAGTCAAGTTAGCGAGGCTGAGCCATCTCGCTCGCTCCTGAATGACGAGGGTCGCCATCACCCTGCCCGTGGCCTGGACTGAGACGCGCTGTATGCGGAGGGACAAGTCGGCGATGACTGCCATTTCCTCCCACGCGTCGGGGTCCTGCTCGTCAGCGGATGCCCCAAACAGCTCTGCCTGATAGGCAGTGAGGATGGAGAGAGCGCTGAGAGCTCTGGCCGAAAGGGCGGCTGCCTTATACGCCCTCTCGGCCAGTGCAGACTGGAACCGCTCGGGCTTGGTTGGCAGCGTCGGACGCCTGGAGGAGGCTGCAGATAGCTGGCTCGTGCTGCCCGGGCAGAGATGCGCAGCTACGGAGGCTTCCACCGGAGGCATCAAGAGGAGACCCTGGGCTTCCATCGCCTCGCAGTCGAGGGATGCTGCGCCCGGGATGGGGCTCCTGTTGCTGTACGGGCAGTAATTCCAAGTTTTGGAC
Organism: Collichthys lucidus; assembly: GCA_004119915.2. NCBI lineage: Eukaryota > Metazoa > Chordata > Actinopteri > Sciaenidae > Collichthys > Collichthys lucidus. The sequence continues at coordinate 2,649,889 of CM014081.1, forward strand.
AGCTCGGCCAGCAACTCGGGGAAGACGGGAAGAAGCTGTTTTACCGCACTACGAGCCAGGGCGAGCCGCTTGCCTTCATAGCGGGACCCGGTGGGCTCCGCTACTGCAGCCGGCCAGGGGACCTCCAGCTTCTCTGCCGCACGTTTGCACGTGCTGAGCAGGTCCACATGGAGGGAGGGAGCTGGAGAGCTCACCCCGCCTTCCTCCCTGTTGGTAGACTCGGGCAGCTTCGGCTTTACAGCCAGGGCTGGAGCCACGGAGGTGTCGTCTTCCTCCTCGTCCTCTGATATGAGGAACGAGGCGTCATCGTCATCCTCTGTGAGGCCAATTTCCAGCACGTCTTCCTCGGAAAACGGGGGAGCTCGGAGCTGCTCGCACTGGGGGGGCCAGTCGTAGCCAGTCTCCGGAACTTCCCCGGCCTTGACCTCGTCTTTCTCCGCGGCTGCGCCTAGGTCAGCGGCGGGGAGAGACGGGTCACGGTCCGCGACGGGAAACGGGGGAGCTCGGAGCTGCTCGCACTGGGCGGCCCAGTCGTAGCCAGTCTCCGGAACTTCCCTGGCCATGACCTCGTCTTCCTCCGCGGCTGCGCCTAGGTCAGCGGCGGGGAGAAACGGGTCACGGTCTGCGAGGCTAGCTTGGCGGGCTAGCCTGCGTCTGAGGCTCTTGACTGTGAACACTTTGCAGTGTCCACAGGACCCGGGAATTTCGAGGGCTAACCTGGCGTGGTCAACCCCCAGGCAGGTACTGCACACCGGATGGGTGTCCCTCCCTGAAATTTTGTTCCCGCAGCAACAGAGCCGAGAGTCTCCTCTGGTGTGAGGATTTTTAGTGGTCTCCATTTCGCCAACAAGCTGGAGCGCTAGTGGAGAAAAGGGTCGTGGCTAGCTGGTGTGCTAGCGTGGGGTCGAGGGGGTAGCTGGTGTGCTAACTTAGCTCGACCAACTCGAGCGTCCGTGGAGGGGAGCCGAGAGGAATTCCGCCGTGGAGGGGTCGGAAAAGAATACTTACCGGTCCGGTCTGGTATGAACGGACAAGGCAGAAGCCAGAGCACAACACTAGCGTCCGGTGACGGAAGCTAGCAAGATCCGTCTGGTGGACAGTTAAGCTAGCGAAAAGCTCTGACGTGAGATAAGTTCTCAGGTGAGAAGAGGTTTTGAATTAGGGGAATGTTATCCGCGCACACTATATATAGTAGATGGGACTACTGGGTGCGGCGCGGATGAACACATTCACCGGCCAATCAGGATTGGCGGATTGAGATAAATGCTTCTATCAGGGCTGCAGGAGGCTGCATCCCATAGCGAGACACCGAGTGAATATTATGAAGAAGAACTGTGAGATCACTCTGAAGGAGGATGTTGCTTACCAGCTGACTTGGGGTCCTCCATCCGTTTGCGGATCTGGGAGGTGAGGCTCTGAATGAGGGTGTAGACACGGTCACATGTGCCCACTGGGTTCTGGACTATCTTCATTGAATTTACCAAAGAGGCACTGCAGGTTGGGGCCAGCTGTCACACACACACACAAAAAAACAAAGGTAAACTTTTGACTGTGTTTGAAAAAAAAGGAAATCTTAATACACATTACCGTAGCCCATCTATAAATTACTGTACTTGTATTGTAGCTGTTAAGACTCTAAAACCAGCTGCATAAAAAGCTCAAACGAGTCTACTGATTTACAAAAAGTCTTTCTCAATCTTGTTTGTTTGTTAGCTAATCACCCTGTCAAAGTCTTCGTCAGTGAAGTCTCTGTCCTTCTGCAGGATCTCGTGCAGTCGGGCCTTGACGCGGTGTTGGCAGCTGCTCAGTGAGTCGCTGTCGTTGTCCAGCAGTCCGTTCATGTTGGCGCTCTTCACCATCTGCACCAGGATGGGTGTCAGCTCACCCTCCAGAGCCAGCAAACCCTGCTCACACAGACACCACAACAACAAAATTAAGTGTTAATCTCTGACCCAAAGTGATAATTAGACAATTTGATGAGCGGGAGCTGTTTTATTGAGGGCAAGGACACTAAACATCATGATAGTTTCCCACCTATCAATTTAAATGATATTTTGTATTTATTTAAAGTTATTCTAGTTCCATAAAGATTGACCTCAGGTAAATGAAATCACTGCTTATTAATACTGATAAACACATTTCAAAGTTTCACTGACCACAGGTTGAATTTATTTAGTTTCTATCAATGGAGGTTACACTAATACCATCCCCAGTAATATAAAGTAATATACTGTATATATAGTAATAAAGTAAAAGAACACACATATTATTATACTGCAAGAACCATGTCAAGTAACTTGTTATCACTTTGGCGCTTGGCTGAGTTAATCGGTGGTTGTTGATGCCAGCAGAGAAAAACAGCATATATAGTCAGAATAATTTGACTCGAGGGACGACAAAGACGCAGTGTGGAGAGGCTCGGACTGAGGAGGTGTCAAGCGGGAGAAGAGTGAGGGGGAGGTCGGGCAACAGAGATGCAGCGACAGCATGTAGAGGAACTGTTTATAGCTTAACTGAAATAAATATTTATTTTGATTGAATGAGAGTCACTGGTTGTTGGTTGTTCTGAGACTTATTTGAGACACTGTTTTGGTCTACTCTGAATAAAGTGTGCATCACGAGTTAAAAATGAAATGAAGTGTTTATTGTATTGCATTATATGGATATTGTAACATGTCCAACACTGATGGTGACGCAGAGCAACAGAAAAAAAAGACATTTCTATCTTGTATGGCGCTCTTAGAATATCAGAACAGAGCGAACCTTAGCGAAGGCTGCAGCCGTCATCTGCACTCTGCCTTCATCAGACGCATAAATCTTCAGGTCATGTCTGTAAGTGCTGTGTAAGCGCAGTAACCCGCAGCCTGGAAAGCCAGCATAGTCTCCTACAAAAACACATTATTCATCAGATAGACACAGATCATGCTGGTAGAAAATGTTATGTTCAATGCCCTCTGCCTTCAGATTCTGCATTCATATACAGATATGTTTATAGAGATTAGAACTTAAGTTTATTTTCCTAGAACCAGGTGCCTATTCATCCGTTTCCACAACAACATTGCTGATATAATCCTCAAGTACAAGTGGTAGTTATTCCTTTTTTTTATTACAGCTAGAGCAAAGTACGAAGACCCTCTCTTGTCTCACCTTGTCCTCCGGGGTACATACAGCGAAAGGCCCTTCCCAGCTCCTCCGCCTGAACTCTGCCAGCAGGGGTCAGCTCTCCTCCCCACTTCAGCACCAGCAGCAGAGACGGGCCTTCCTTACGTGTGTCTGAAAATCAAATCCAGAACACCACAAGTTGAGAGTCACAGAACATACTGTACTGTTTTGAGCAGGAGTTGAAAATAGTCTCCTGATTTGTTCCCACCTTCTTCCTCGCTCGAGGTTTTGGGCTGCCCATGGGGCAGGTAAGTTAGTTGCACTTTTCTGTTTATCCCCGAGAAGTGGCCGTACCTAAACAAATAAGAATTCAGTAAAAGTTATTCATGGATAAAAATGACTGTATGCTGCCTTCAATATCTGATAACAAACTTGGGGGGGGGTGTTACTAATGTGACACTGACTACCAACAATGTAGTGTTGACTGCTGTAGAAACAGGACCCGGACATGCAGTTCCATTCTAGTAAGCCCTTATCAAAACACGATCATCTGTCATACACACCCGTGAAGATAAATATCTGTAGTGTTTAGAAGAATACATAAGTGGTGTTTGGTTGCCTTCTTTTCTGTCTCTGTGTGTTTACAGGACATACACTGCAGCAGCGACAGCCACGGCGCATCAATGGTTTTGGGAAATTGTGTCTGGCAGATGGTGACCTTTAAAAAACTTGTTTGTCATGAGCATGGGAGGAAGCCAAAGACAAACTTAGAAAAACACTCTGGTTAGCAGAGTGTTTTTCTAAGTTTATCTTTGGGATGCACAACAGGAAGTTCAGAAAGCGAGGCTGTGCATAAAAATGCAAACTTTGGAGTTATTGCAACCAGTGTGAGTTAAATATTCTTTTTTCAGTCTATCCTGGTTTAACACAATTTGCTGAAATGACCTAGAAATTTATTAAACAGCTGAGATCGGGGAGTAGTCGTTAATAAAGTGACCCAGTTTCCTTGTAACTCACATTTCCAGAACAGTCTTCAGTTGCTCCAGTTTGGACTTCTTCTCTTCTATCTCGCAGTCATTGTGCTGTCCCAGTTCTGCCAACAACTGCCGTGTGATGTCCAGCACCTCCTGTTGAGGTTCAGAGATCTTTCAGCGATTTACACAAAGTTAATCACACACGGGCTGGGAGAGAAACGAGAGTTTGTTAAAAGCGTTGTGACAGTGCTTTTTTCAGACTTATCGTTACCTGCAGTTGTTTTGGCTTCTTCAGCTTTAGTTTCCCCGTTTTGTATCCTCCATATTTCTCGAATAGATCAAAGAACCTGGATGGATCAGAGACAAACTTCTGATTAATCTAAAGGGTTTATTAAGTCTTTGCAGTAAAAAGGCGATAACAGAGGTGACCTACATGGGGTTGCGAACTTCCATCTTCATCTTCTGTTTTGGTGTTCTGTCTCCATGACGGATGACGGCGATGACACAGCGTAATTCCATCCTAAAGAGTGCAAGAGAGCAAACGAACAAGAGTCACATAAACAGACTCTTTTTCTATCAATCGACACCGAGCATAACCTTTTTGTAAAAGTACAAGAAGGTAACATGAATGCATGTGTACAACAGTTGTCCTGGCAGACAAAACATCAACAGGTACAAAAGCTTTCCAGCTTAGAGGCTGTTCAACTTGAAATAAATAGCACTTTACTAAAATAAATAAAGAGAGTTCATAATATTTGTGTCTGCAGAGCACACGTTCGGTAATGTCCACTTAATGGTACTTACAACTTACACTCCTTTAGGTGGTTTACAGCATGTCACCTTGTCTCAGACTGTGAATGTCCTTGTACAGCTGGTAACCTCATTTAAATTAATTAGAATGATATGCATAGTAATAATCAAAATGGAAACTGATTGTCAACCAGCTTTATGTCATTACAATGTGAGCAGTATATGCAAATGAACCATGTTTAACTTCCTTCTGCACCCAGAGCTCGCTGCTGATTTGTCAGCAAAAGTCTCTAAGGCTGTTTGAACTACAGATTGTGCTTCCAATTATAGGCTGGGCAGTTGGGCAGGGAGAGGGGCAAAAAGTGTTTTGCTGGAATTAGACATTCTGGTATATTGGGGATGAATTGGGGCGTATGGTCACCACAAGTGCCGCCCCATGTGCACTAATGAAACAACAGAAAAATTTGACTAGAGTTGTGACTCACATGGTCCCTGAAGTAGTAGGAACAATGGGGATGTCCTCTGCCTCAGTAGGGATAGACCAAGGAATCTGAAACTGAGGGGCCAGCTCGCGCATCACAATGTTCCTGAGGAGCCACGGAGAGACACAAAGTAAGTCAACAGATCTGAAGGAGAAGAGAATCGAACACACAAAAAATAAACAAACAGCGTACCCGAGGATCTTGGCACAGTCGTCATAGTACTTCATCGAGTTCTTCACAAAGCTGAAACCGTTGACATCACACACATAAGAGTGTCCATTGGCTCGGAGGAGATCGAAGCCACACACAGTTTGCTGCAGTGACAGGAGGAGATGCAACAACATTAGCAGTGCACCTCCACAACAAAGGAACAGGTGAACTAGGACAAACCAGACTGTCTGCTCACCTTGAATGCGAGGCAGACCTTACGGGCCACCAGTTTCTCCATGGCTGAGAGCATGACGGGGTAGCGGACCTCCTTCCCCTCGCTGTCTCTCTCCACCTTCCCGTCCAGGGCAGGGGACTTTCGAGCCTCGGCATGAGCATAGTCTGGACCCACAGTGTACACCTGATGTTACATGAAACACAGACCATGACCAATCAAAATTATAACCATGTATGGGTTATAATGGGTTATGTTATGTAATGTGGCTCTAAATACTACTATAATCATGAACCTCAAGAATCATTGCCATGGAGAAGAGGCCAGTCAGGGCTGTAGCAAATTCAATAGTATGTTTCAAGGCGTCCCTGAATATTGTCCATACATACCTTAACATCAGTTCCATCTGTTGGCATGAACTCTTCATAGATGTAAGAGCCCGTCTTCCTCACGCTGCTCTCTGGCGAGTACACACTGCTCCGGCTCCCGATCTACACAAATCACACAGAGTGAAAAATGTTGATGGTTTTAAAACCCCGCCCTTTTTTTTATTTATTAAAACCGAGCCACTAGTGCAACTCTGCACTCTGAATACTCTCCAGAGAATACATCACAGTCTCAAAGGCTGCAGCTCCTTGTTTGACAACAGCAGGTCTGATTTATAATAATGCTCTCCCCTTGGCAGAGCGATACACTCATGTACCATTACAAGAGAAGCTTCTAAGTGGTGCAGGTTAATGCCTGCAGTTTTAGTCTGTGCAGCTGATTAACCATTATTACTAAACAGGTAAAAGGAAGGTGTACGTTGAAAATGTCAAGACCGAGCGAGTGCCTGGACCACTTCCAAATATAACATGAGTGCTGTTACTTTAGCTTCACGAGTGCACTCATGAGGCTAACAGCGAATTCAGATCAAAGCCCAACTAGTGTGAAAACTATATATTAGAGTGACGAGAGGCATTCATGTGTCACTGTAACTCATTTTCTGGGCACAAGCAACCAGTAGTGACCGGTCTGTTTCAGCTACAACATTAACAACCAAGCAATAGTTTAATAGTTGTAGACAGTTTTATTTGTTGTTGCCAGTTTCATCCCATCTCGCCTTGATAATCTGAAGTAATTTTGGATTTATAGACTAAAAGAAATGCAGGGACCTTTCTGAAGAGTCGCTGGCTGCCACCACCAGCGGAGGTGGGGTAGTAGATGTAGACATTGTGGTCCTCAGCGCAGACGGGCTTCTCAACAAAAGGCTTCTGGAATATCTCTCCGTTCACCTCCACATGGTCCTCTCCTTCCACCAGGTTACACGCTGAAACACACACACACACACACACACACACACACACACACACACACACACACACACACACACACACACACACACACACACACACACACACTGTTTCTGTGTGCCAGGAAACCCCTCCTTCATTCATTCCCTCCTTATTATATACACAGATGACACCCTGAGAGTTTACTCTTGAGCCCTGTGAAGCAGCTCTGCACTCTGAACCATGTGACGTTCGCTGGATGTTACAAAAACGTCGTAAAGGCAGGGACACAAAACACATGATCGCTCATCACTCCCCGGGTACCGTCTTCACGTCACTGTGTAAAAACAGAATTTGAATGACAGAGCCCATCATATCACAGCGCTCAACTATGGTACACTTGCGACTGCTTCACATTTGATACTATATTTATCCTCAAGTTGAAATAAAACCAATGCAGTCTTAAAATGTATACCCTCGGGGACAGAGTTTTCTCAGGATGATTACATGAAAACAGTCAGATCTGTGTTTTTTCATGTGATGTTACTTATAGTAGAGTAAAAAAAGATGCATGACTCAATAACTGCAGAGAATTATTACTAATGAGCTGGCAGACTGACCGTCTGGTTTATCTGGGTCACGGTTCAGCACAGCATAGCGGGGCAGATCTATCCCCTCCTCCTGCAGGATGCGATACACCTCTCTCCTGTTAAAGAAAACATAAAATAACATTAATACATGAGCTATGGGTATTGTACTATCAAGTCTCATGTTACTTTGCATGCATAATTCCAAACAATGCTTGAAGATATATATTTAGGATATGTTGAGGTACCTGTCCTGTATATAATACTGCATGTTCAGGTCATTGATGAGCAGAGGGTTTCTCAGTTTGGCATAACTTACTGCCTTATCCAGTGGGAATCCTGGTTCACACGCAGAGAAATGTTTCGACAGGATAAAATAATATTATTTATTAGTATGATGTTAACAAGTTCAGAGACAGTGTACAGCATATGTAACATGCACGTGTGTGTGTTGTACCCTTAGAGTGGAAGGAGATTAGGCAGTCGCACAGAGGCCATTTGTCCACGGGCTCGTTGAGGATGACGTCCTCTGGGAAGATGACCACAGTAATGTACTCAAACCTGCACAGCCTCTCCAGGATCTGGGTCATTGGCTTTGACTTGGACTTTTTCATCATGCAGCAGATCCCCACCACGATCTGTCGCTCCGGAGGCTGAACAAAGGGAGAGGAGGGCAACATTTCAATGAAGCAGGACAGAACAATGGCAGCTTTGTCCGAAGAACCTCATACCGAATAACTGAAATGTTATATTAATAGACTCAGACCGATTGCTCCTCTAAGAAATTTCCACATGACTTGAGCTGTGTTCTGTTTGTAGATCTAGCTACTATCCAACTGACTAATTCACCAAAGCAATAACAGCATGTGACCACGACAACAACTACGTGATTCAGGGTGTGTAAACATTCGGCGTGACCTGGTTTCTCTGTTACACTCCGAATGTTCACATACAAAGTTGATGACAACAAGAAGGAGTGACATTATGTGGTCCCTGTCAAAACACTACACACATTAACTGTTGAGCTCTTTTGGGAAAACTAGTTTGAGAAATCCATTTTAATAATCTCATTCATCGAAGCTTTCACCCAAAAAGTTATCATGGCTGCACAATGCTGATTAAAAGCCCTCGACAGATGACTCATCTTCGATGATACCATTGAAGTGATCCAGCTAGCAGCAACAGCTAAAGCCTCTGGAAATTTGGCTGGAAACAGCAAAAAAAAAAAAAAAAAAAAAAAAACATATACCAAGGTCTCATTAAGCATTGAGAAAATAAACATTCATAACCGTTTAAGAAAAAAAGCTCATTTAGCTTTTCAGACCATCAAGGACCATGCTTACTCATGACATCTCCCTCTGGATTACAAGCAGGGAAGCTAAGCGATTGGATTCTCTCTCTTCTCTCTGAACGGATTGCAGGATTGCTGTGGACGGGGCAGCAGCAGCAGCAAATTGAATTTTAGCCTTCTAAAAATAAATTCAAGTTCAAGTGTACGCTATATTTAGAATATTTTCACTGCTTTGCCGTCAGACAGTCTTTTGACAGGGAACTCAAGCCGACATCTACACTTTCTTCAAAGCCAAAATATTGTCACATCTACTGCAAGTCAGTAGATTTAGGATTGATTTGATGCATTTTATAATGAGTTAACAAAGCAATTAAGATATTCCTAGTTCGGTCAAAGATATAAACTTGAATTCTGAAGGTGTATGATTGTATTTTTATATTTGTGTAAAATGATCTTGTAACTGAACACAGCAAACATGCACTTGCATACTTTTTGTAATAAAAGTTCAAACACACCCTAAATGACATAGTAAGCAGCCTGTTGTGGATTTGGGTTTCCAGTTTCCGTAAATAGATTATAATAAACAGGTTATGTAGTTGGACATTAATTTCCCACCGAGTCTGTGTCTTCGTCGTCCTCATATAGCTCCATGTCTGTCCTCATGCTGTCTTCCAGGACCTCGCTCTCATCGTCCTCGCAGCCCACGAAGAATCTGGGAGCGCCACGCCGGCTCTCGCCCGGGCTGTTGGGCTCTGACATCACAGTCCCCCGCGGCAGCCCTCAGCGTCCCACCGCGCCATCGTACACCAATACACCGCCAGAGTGGGAGGGCGCGAGGGCCTCGGGAGAGGGACCGGTCCACTCTGCCTGGGCTGAATGGCAGCAGATCTGGTAGGTCTCTCTCTCTCTCTCTCTCTGTCTGTCTGTGTGTGTGTGTGTGTGAGGCAGGAAGAGCAGAGTGAGAGCGAGCGAGTGACGCTCAAACGTAAAAAGGTAATGTGGAAAATGATGACACTCGTCAGTCCTCTGCAATGACGTTGTTACGAGTTCCTCATTCTTCATTCAACAAATTCAGATCTCATATGACTGGCTTGGGTTTCTTTGGAGTCTTGGAGGCTGCAGCTCCAATTATCTAATGACAGTCCTTTCCTCCATTTTGACGCAAGACAGAGAGTCCTGCAAGGAAACAAAGAAAACATTACACATGGTGTTGAGTTATATTCATAGGCAGGCTCACTGCACTACAGCCGTATTAGGCTAGAAAACAGACTGTACACTGTCAAGTGTCAAGGCTGACTGTAAAAGCAGACCGGTTCTAGAAACTCCCTCACGGGTCGAGGATTTAGATATACCAAGATTAAAGCCAACCAATCACAAAAAACCTATTTATATGCATGGCAAAAACTTCCCATAAGACCCCGTCTGTGGAAACAAATGGACATGAGGATGTGATGTATTGGGGTTGTAGTAAACTCACTGTTCTATTTATTTTGATGTTTATTGTGGAGGAAGAGTCGTATCAATGCAAATTCAGACATAACCGTGGGACATAGGAAATATTTCAACAGATTCAGCGTGTCTGCACCTTTGCTGCGTTTCTCTGCTGAGCGTGTGCGATCAGTCGAGCGCGCAGGAGGGAAGAGCAAGGAGAGATCTCGCGTGAGATCGAGTGTTGACAACTTGGCAACTTTCGATAGATTTAATGACTTCAAACCCTCAAATCAGGCTTCCATTAGATTAATCTGCTGATTATTTTCCCGATTAATTGATGAACTTGTAAATGTCTTAACAAAGAATGTCCAGAGTAGGGTTGCAAAATGCCGGGAGTTTTTTGAATAAAACAACCAGATTTCAGGCAAGTACACCTGATTAAGTTTACATTACCCCCAATTAATTCCCAATAATTTCCATAATTCCCAAAATTCCTGAGCTTATCTTCCCATAGAAAGTTTTCATGGAAAAAGGCCCTTTGCAACCCTAGTCCAGAGTCTGAGATGATGCATCTAAAAAGATATCGTTATGTCTAACCAACAGCCCAAAACTCAAAGTATTGCATGCAGTATCTGATCCATGAGATCCAGCAGAATTCAATTGAATCAGGAGAGTCATTAATTGATTCTACATTGATAAAAACACTTCAGAGCTCATCCCTGTTTGAGGGTGTCCAATGTTTTTTTCCCCAACATGGTCTCATTACGCCAAGCAGTATGGGTAATTTTGAGTCTTTCATCTGCACAGTAAAAACCACGTCTGTTCCGGCCGATATACATCACTTTAAGCACAAATACGCCATGTGCTTGAGCAATAATTACCTCTAGCATTTACTCTACTGTTACACATTTAACCCTGACGCTGCAGTCTGCAGTCAGACCGGCTCTGATCTGGATTGCCGTCACCACTAAACATTAAGCCAGCCGTGGAGACGGGAGAGGTGGCGGACCGCATGTCATACTGCAGACAAGCCACAACTGCTCATTACTCTCTGGCACGCTATAAGACACCCGTCTGAACAACATCTTCAGCCATCAGCCACAGTCACTCAAGGGTCGAGGCTGATTATGTGCTGATTTATTAGCATAAGCAGCCCTGAAGGGGTCCAAATGAGATGATAAACAAAAACACTAGTGTTCAAAGCCTTGGGGACCTTAGACTGAGGGAACACAAAAAAAAGTTCCCTCTGCAGGATTTGCTTGTTCAGTTGAAGGTCTGACCTAAAAGAGGCAGTACTTGGCTAATCTTCCCAGGATTCACACACACCAATGAAGCATGTGTGCAACGAGCTTGCTGCTTTTCTTTGTCTTCTATGATGGTGAATAGAGTTGTGGACTATTCGGTATTTGTTTATTGGATAGGTGTTCTATTTTCTGATATCTGCACACATAACTACACCTCTAAATGCACACAACTGCTACAGACACACACATGCAATGATTTTTTCCACAAAAGCAAGTAAGCCACATGTGGATAAGGATGCAACAAAGTACGATTACAGTCCGAGTGAAAATCAACTAGGGATGCAGTGGCCAAATAGTAAGGCCGAATAGTGGCGTGACGCAATTGATGCAATGAGATAACGTGCGCTGTGATCTGGCCAGGATTGCTGATTCTTTTCTCATTCACACACAATAAACCCACGATGCAGGATACAGGAAAAACACAGGCAAGAAAGTGGGAAAAATGAAAATTCACCGGAAATATACAAAAACTAAATAGTATTTCTTTCAAGAACAAATTAACAGTGATTAAAACAACACGGGCTCTCTAACAGTATAAATGAAATAATAACTATACTAACTGAAAATTCTATTGGAATATTTGAAGGATATTAAATAAACATTTACTTTCTTTGAAAAAACATGTCTACAACTTGGTTGGCAAGGTGGGATGGATAGACTGGTCGGGGGTGTTGTTCGCCTAGGGCGCAAATGCAGCCAGAATCGCTGCTGCCGGTGGGTGACCTAATTGCAGAGTTGTGTGTGGTGGTCTGCTTTCAACATTCACGTGTGTAGATCATTCACAGTTTGTTTTGAGTTTTGTGAGCCTGCTGCGTTGTTATGCACCGACTTAATTTGCATAAAGTCGAGGGAGAGTTGTGTTCATGCAAATTCAGATATAACCGTCTTAAAAGATCTCCCGATCTCCGTAGAAAATGTATAGAATACGTCAACAGATCCAGCGTGTCTGCACCATAAACTGTGTTTCTCTGCAGAGCGTGCGTGATCAGTAGAGCGTGTACCTCTCGATCACAGAAAGGTTGAAATTGGGGAAGTCACATTGTAGCACCTGGGACACAAAGATAGTGTCTGGGACAATTATAGGACATTAGTTACAAATAAAATGATTATGGGTATGGGTCATGGAATACAGTCTCCTATGGTCTATAGGATTATAGCTCTTGGTGTGGTGTGCAGGGAGTCTCTCGGGTGTTTCTATATAAGTTTGCTCAAGCTTGTAAATATTTAAATAGTTTGTTTGATCTTCTCCTTCCCTTTGTGTGTTTGTGAAAAAATCTACACTGTCCCTGTTTGCTCTCATGTATTTATTGATCACACTGTCACACTGAGAACTAGGAGCAAAAAAAATTATGAAACCTGACTGTAAACACAAGTTAATCCTGCATTCTAAACGTTTAACTGCGGCCTGCTGTAAGCATACAGAAATTTATCCTTAGTCCCATTTTGGCAGCAAGTTGATTTAAAATAAACTTGTTCCTTGACTAGGTGGATTAGTTTCAGAGCTTGAGCATAACAGTTAATCTCTTCTATCACACCTGCTTACTCCGTCTACACGGCAAGGCCACAGCTTCCCACTAAGACCAGGGAGGTCACATTCACTTTGCTTTTCATGAGACTCCGGGTGCAGTTTACATGCTGTCGTGGGGTGAAACTTTGTATCCTCATTATGTAACTTGACTTATGAACCAGAACACGGTTGACGGTTATTTTGCTTAAAAAAATAACAATCCACTAGCAAAACTGTTGCCAAAGTTGGAGCTACGACCGGACAGTAACAGCAGTTTCCTAAAAGCTGATATGATGATATAGCTGCACCTTTCTCAAACTGTCTTATACATGTATTCACTAGAGTTGTCACGATACTAAAATGAGTAACCACGATACTATACCAGACAAAGTATCGCGGTTCTGGGTATTATCGCGATACTGCAGCCTTTTTTTATTAGTATTAATTAGGGGTGGAGCGGTTCGTCGACGTCATCGATTATGTCGTCTATGTAAATACGTCGACTCGTAAAACGTGCGCCGATGCGTCGCGCTCGCATGTCAGCCGGCGTATAATAGATTAGATTAGATTAGATTCAACTTTATTGTCATTACACATGTACATGTACAGGGCAACGAAATGCAGTTTAGCATCCAACCAGAAGTGCAATAGGCAGTAAAGTGCATGTGGCATAAATATTGTGGTATATAAAAAGTATGTTACATGTTGTTTTTACAGTGTATGGACAATATTTACAGATCAGAAGCTATGTACAGGTGAGACCATATATACAGGTTAATGAGCAAGATATACATAATGATTGAGGGAAGTACTATGAACATATTATACAGATGGATTGTTCGTTAAGTGGGAGAAGACTACAAACAGGAACTAGCATAACATAATTTACAATAGAGGAGATGGCAGATGATAAATTAGGCGATACAAAGACAGATGACATGAGCAACTTATAGTGCAAAAATAAATAATAGCAGTGGCTATCTAAGTTACTAGACTAGTGCAATGTTCGGTACATAGTACTGTGCAAACAGATTGTATAAGTGAAAGTGAGCATGTGCAGAGTAGTCCAGTAGTGCAGTGTGATGGTGCAAAAGTCTTTGGTCAGTGACTGAGTGACTGTGAATTGGTGTGTGGGGGTCAGCGGGGGTCAGGGTTCAGTAAGGTCACAGCTCTGGGGAAAAAGCTGTTCCTCAGTCTGCTGGTCCTTGTCCGGAGGCTTCTGAAACGCCTTCCAGAGGGCAGGAGGGAAAATAGTCCATGTGCCGGGTGGGAGGGGTCCTTCAGAATGCTGCGGGCATGACGCAGACAGCGCTTCTTCTGGACGTCCTCAATGGCAGGGAGTGGAGTTCCTGTGATGCGCTGGGCAGTTTTCACTACGCGCTGCAGGTGTTTGCGCTCCGCAGCAGAGCAGCTTCCGTACCAGACTGTGACACAGTTTGTTAGGATGCTCTCGATCACGCAGTGGTAGAAGTTCACCAGGATGGCTGAAGACAGATGGTTCTTCTTCAGAGTCCTCAGGAAGAAGAGGCGCTGGTGAGCTTTCTTGACCAGGCTTGAGGTGTTGGTGGTCCAGGACAGGTCCTCTGAGATGTGGGTCCCCAGGAACTTGAAGCTGGAGACATGTTCGACGGCCATTCCGTTCATGTGAATGGAGTCATTCGTGCTTCTTCTCTCCTTCCTGAAGTCTACCATGAGCTACTTGGTCTTGCTGGTGTTAAGGAGCAGGTTATTGTCGGCGCACCATGTGGTCAGGTGCTGTACCTCCTCTCTGTAGGCTGTCTCGTCGTTGTTAGTGATGAGACCAATCACGGTGGTGTCGTCTGCAAACTTGATGATGGAGTTGGATCCATGCACAGGTCTGCAGTCGTCGGTGAAGAGGGAGTACAGGAAGGGGCTCAGCACACAGCCTTGTGGCACACCGGTGTTGAGTGTGACAGTGGTGGAGCAGATGTGGCCTGACCTCACGTGTTGTGGTCTGTTGGTCAGAAAGTCCATGATCCAGTTGCAGAGGGCGGTGTTGGTGCCCAGGGCTCCAAGTTTGGTGATTAACTTGGAGGGGATGACCGTGTTGAATGCTGAGCTGAAGTCAATGAACAGCAAACGTGCATAGGTGGGGTTATTGTCCAGATGTGAGCGCACAGAGTGCAGTGCTGTGGAGACTGCATCGTTTATGCTCCTGTTGCTACGGTAAGCAAACTGATGTGGATCCAGTGTGGGAGGGAGGGAGTCCTTCAGGTGCGCCAGGACCAGTCGCTCGAAGCACTTCATGATGTTAGGTGAGAGTGCTACAGGGCGGTAGTCATTGAGGCATGTCGGCTTGGAGTGTTTTGGCACTGGTACGATGGATGTCGCTTTAAAGCATGTTGGCACAGCTGCTTGGGCGAGGGACAGGTTGAAAATGTCCGTAAAGATCCCAGTGAGCTGCTCCGCACATGCTCTGTGCACACGCCCTGGGATGCCGTCTGGTCCAGCAGCCTTGTGTGCCTTGATTCTGCTCAGTGCCGTGTGGACATCAGTGGGGGAGAGTGAGAGGGGCTGGTGGTCTGCAGGGAGCGTTGTCTTGGTGGCAGTGTCTCTGTTGTCTCTCTCAAAGCGAGCATAGAAGTGGTTTAGCTCGTTCAGGAAGAAGACATCCGTGGCTGTGGGGGTGGGGTTGCTGGGCCTGTAGTCTGTGATGGCCTGGATGCCTTGCCACATGCGTCGGGGGTCATAGTTGGAAAAGTGACCCTCTATCCTCAGCTTGTAGCAGTGCTTGGCCTGCATCCCCTGATCTGAAGGCAGCATTACGGGCCTTCAGCAGGAGCCGCACCTCCTTGTTCATCCATGGCTTCTGGTTGGGGTAGGTGGTGATCTGTTTCTCTGTCGTGACGTCATCAATGATGGTGGTGATGTAGTCCATAACAGAGGAGGCATAATTGTCAATGTCCAAGTGTGAGCCACAGGTGGCTTGAGAAGCAAACGTACTCCAGTCTGTGTGTTGAAACCTGTCCTGGAGTACAGAGTCTGTCTCTGCTGGCCACACCTTGATGGTCCTCACTGATGGCCTGACACGGTTGATGAGGGGTGAATATTTGGGGGTGAGGAACAAAGAAAGGTGATCTGACTGTCCGATGTGGGGGAGGGGGGGTCGCGGTGTAAGCAGCAGCCATGTTAGTGTAAACATGGTCCAAAGTCTTGTTTCCTCTGGTGTGGCAGGAAACATGCTGGTGGAATTTGGGGAGTACAGTCTTTAAGTTTGAGTGATTAAAATCACCTGCAACAATAAAAGCCGCCTCCGGGTGGTCAGTCTGTTGTTTACTAATGGCCGCATAAAGTTCGTTCATTGCGAGCTTAGCATTAGCATCCGGTGGAATATAAGCAGCAGTGATGATGGTGGATGTAAATTCCCGTGGCAGATAGAAAGATCTACATTTAACCATGAGAAACTCCAGGTTAGCTGAGCAGTGGCTTCCAAGAGTAACAGAGTCTGTACACCAAGCTTTGTTGACATAAATGCACAAACCTCCGCCTCTGGTCTTGCCGGAGTTATCAGCTGATCTATCCGCCCGGTGTGTGTGGCGTCCGTCAAGCTCGATAGCACTGTCCGGTACACCGCCGTGTAGCCATGTTTCGGTGAGAATCATGACATTGCAGTCCAAAGTCTCTTACTGTGAGTGAGGCGCAGTCGTATCTCGTCCATCTTGTTAGCCAAAGACCGAACATTAGCGAGGAAGATGCTGGGCAAGGGAAGCCGGTGTGGTGTAAGTCTTAGCCTTGCTTTTAGCCCTCCGCGTTTCCCTCGCCGCCGTTTACGATCTCTGCGCCGCCTGCGAGCACTTCCGCCTGGCCGGGTAGAGTGCGAAGCCACCGGTGTTCTGGCGATCCTTGGGATGGAAGGGAGATCGGTGATAAAAGTGTCCGAGAAACGTAATCCGATCTCCAAAAGCTCATACCGGGTGTATGATGTAAAGGCACAGTTGTTTTGTCCAAACAGACCCGAGATGAGCAGGAATAAAACTGCAAAATTGCAAAAACTGGGGAGATGCTGAGCCGCGCGATGTTGTCGCGCTGCCATCTTGGTTTGGAGACATGTGCGGAAGTAAGATGGCTGCTCGCGGTAAAAACAATGGAGGTAGGGGTGGGCGATGTATCGAGTATACTCTGTTCATGTAAATGTTTTAAGCCGTCTGCATTTAATTCTCCGGAGTTTTGCCTGTCACTCACTCCTGGTGCTGCTCACAGCACGCAGCACACTGCCCCGCCCACCCAGAAAAATCCCCTGCGCGCATGCGTACTTTTTGTATCAAGTGAGGAGAGAAGTGGAGAGCGAGTTAATCAAAGATGGAGACGGACAACTTGGTTCCGAAGAAAAACAGCTGCGGTAACGCCGTCTCTCGTTTTCACGTGGTCACGTCAGCTGCTCCAAAATTTGACTTTATGGCAAATACTTTGAGAAAACCGGGAAAGTCAGCGCTAGCTTACTGCAGCGTGTGGACACTTCCGGTTTTCAAAATAAGGCGTGGGTGTTAAATGTATTAAATGTTAAATGTAAACATATTAAACGTTTATAAAAAAAATTATAAAATATGAGAATGGTTACAATTTGATTTAAAAAAGTATGCCAAGTATGATCCTGCACTGCTTCAATGCTCATATGTACATCATGACATATATTAAAAATTCATAAAAAAATATGACAAGTGTTAAAATGCTATAAAGAGTGTGTGTTGTGAAGGCAGCTATTTTTGGTGCATACATTTTATCTTGTTACTTTTGAAACAAAGGTTTTGTTTTTCAAGAGATGTGTTTGAATAAAATCTTGAAATATTAAGAAGACATGCTTTTGCTTTTTATTTAGATAAATTCATAGTCATTAATCAAGTAATTAGAGTTAGTAGTTAGTAAGGGTCGACCGATATATCGGCCGGCCGATATATCGGGCCGATATTAGCGTTGTTTAGGTGTATCGGCATCGGCCGATACACATGGCCGATACGGCCGATACGCATCCAGCGTCATTTACAGACAGGCGTTCAAGGGCAGCTCTGTGAAGACCCGCTATGCACGCTGCTGTAGCCCCCGCAGCATAGTATGCACATGGCATTGCACTGCATACAGTAGCATGCCTGTGCCTGAAAGTCATTAAGTGAGTCGAAAAAAACGGGAATGCTGTTTAAGTGCGTCGCATTTAAACTGCCAACCTAAACTAGGGAGCTGTAACACTAAGAGTAGGCTATGATGCAATCACCCGCAGTTTAAAGTTCAAATGAAGTCGGTGTTGTTATCAGTCACTGTCAATTCGGCGTTTGCAGGAGTTAAACCGGCGAACACCGGTGAAGCAGCCCAGTGTGTGTGTGTGTGTGTGTGTGTGTGTGTGTGTGTGTGTGTGTGTGTGTGTGTGTGTGTGTGTGTGTGTGTGTGTGTGTGTGAGTGAGTGAGTGTGCACGCACGTGAGGGAGAGACAGATGGAGCGAGAAAAAGTGATCAGCGCGGAGCGGAACAGTTGCTGTAATCAGATAACTGCACAACGAACCCAACAGTCCAGGACCTAATGAAACGTTTTGGGGTTTCGAGAAGAGGCTTGCTAAGCCATAGACTACTTTAGCTTACGTACGGGAATATTTTTCAACACATGGGGTAGCGCCGTGTCAGTGCATGTCGACACCGCGGGAGCAATAATGGCATGCGAGTGATTATCACTGAATAAACTTCTAAATCCCTCCTAAACGTAACTCGCCACGCATATTGTGTGCAATATAAGGGTACACTTCGTTAGAGTTAGAGGTGGCGTGGGATTTGATATTAACTAAGACAATGTCGAAATGGATAAAGTTTGATGCGTCAAACCTAAAGGGAGATTGTTGTGATTTGTCCCGCCCCTCTCCCCTCTTCCTGAAACAAAGCAGGGGGCAAGCAGCGAGGTTTTGTTTCTCCACAACTAAAACAAATTATGGTGTGCCCATTTTTTATTTTTTTAAAAAGTGACAAATCTACAATTCATTCACTCACTTTGCAATGCGGATGATGATCAAGTCAGGCTATTTACTGTCACTGCCTGCTTCAAAGGCAATGGTATATCAAGTACAATATAGGCCTACAGTTGTAAAATATGCCTAAACATTTACTCTAAATAATCTTTGTGTCATCCCCAACATTTCTCAAATGTGCAGTCAAGCTCTGTTGCCACTGTCAAGCCACAGTCCTTTGAATGTGTCAAACCAAACTAATATATATTTTTTAAATAAATAAAAATGAATAAAAGCACCAAAGTATGTGGGCTATTCCTTTTTAAGTGGATATAATACTGTATAAGCATTAAGCAGACACTTAAAAAAAAATGCTCAATGGGCTTCAGACATGATTGTCATTTTCCTGTTATTCATGTTATTATAAATAAATGGCTATTTATTTTTAACTTGAGACCTGGAATATTCATGGAATTCCATTTTTTAAACTTTTTTTAACCCATATCGGTATCGGAAATCGGGTATCGGAAATCGGGTATCGGCCATGGGCCATGGGGAAAAAATCGGTATCGCATCGGCCATCAAAAAACCTGTATCGGTCGATCCCTAGTAGTTAGATTAATCGACTAATCAAAAAAATAATCGTTAGATTAATCGATAGAAAAATAATCGTTAGATGCAGCCCTAGTATTAATAGTCTCGTGTCTGGGCGAGACAGAACTTTAGCTTGTTGTTTGTTTTGAAGCGAGTTTCTATCGAAGCGGAGCTGTCTTCGCGGAGTTCGTTCCTGCCGGCAGAAACACACGAACAGCCAATCAGCTAACAGACGGGCGGACCCAGTGTGCGGAAACAGCCTATCATATCCCTGGACGTCACCAGTAACAGGCAAACAGCCAATCATATCCCTGGACGTCACCAGTAACAGGCAAACAGCCAATCATTCAGCAGCTGTGTAGTTCGGTTTCGGTTCCATGTTGGTTTGTTTACAAGGGAGTAGAATGCAGTGAGAAGCCGGGAGGAGAGCAGAGGCGGCCGCTATGTAGCGGAGACTGGCACCGGTAGTATAGTAATCCACGGTAGTACCGTTGTGTAAAATTTCTAGTATAGTAGCGACGGTTATGATTTGGCACCCCGGGGTACCGTGTATACCGTGGGTATCGTGCAACTCTAGTAATCACTGCCTCAGCCTCACTCTGCCATTCACAAACATCCCTTTATCCTCGATTTCTATTTCATTTTCTCATCTAACGAGCTCCCACCTCTACTCAACCTTGAACCAGATGACTCAGACTGCTTGCCAGGGCAGGCTCAGACGCCTCCCGCAGAGCGCCGTGCCAGGATCTGCTCTGGCCTTGAGCCGTGAAGCCTGAGCCTGTGCCAGAACTTGTTTGAAATCATTTTTAATCTCACTCATAGACGCCACAGACACGTTCACTTGATGTTTATACAGTAGAAAAAGCTTCAAGCATATTTTACCTGGCGGTTAGGGTGCGTGGACGGGAACTTTTGATTTCAAATGTCCACGTTAGCATTTAGTGACTTGGTTTCCTCCCTTTATCTCTTCCTCTTGGTTCAAACATGACAGAGAAAGTACAAGTGTCTTCTACTGTTGAGAAGTTTGAGTCTTTTAACTGAATCGGATCACTTACTCTCAGACGGTAAACTGAACAAATCTTTTTTTGTGTCATTTCGTTCATTCACTAGTGCAGCTCTGTAGCACTCTTGTGGCCGACGTAAACGTGACAAATGAACAAAAGACAGATCCATATGAACGAACCGCTGTGCGTAATGCTCCTCACACAGCCTGAACCATGACTTTAATGACCTTAAGTTATTATTTTGTAGCTCCATGTTTTCTTTTGGATGCTTTTTTATATGTTTATATAAATTGGTAGCGTTTCCACTATACTTAACTAGCTTTTTACAAATCCCATATTTTGCTGTTGTCTCGCTTTCGGCTTGATAATACAGCCACACGGCGCTCCTCTTCCTCTCTGCTATTCTTCTGTTGCATTTTTTTCTAGTCAATACGCACACACTGTGTGTGGTGATGAACCTGAGCTGGAAACTTGCTTGTTTGTTTGTTTGCGCGTCTAAGTCACGCAACATCTAAACACAAGAGGCTGAAGGGGGAGGAAAGTGTGCCTGCTCTGCGCTGACACAGGAGCGGCGAGTCTGGCGACCCGGCTGTTTCTTCTTTGCCGAAACCGCAGCATTGCAAACAAGAGCAGAACTTAAAGTAAAGAATCGATCTCACCAGGCTAGTATCGATCCGATTCCGACTTGGTATCGATATTTGGATCGATCTTCCCACCACTAGCTTGAACCAAGAGGGAGAGGTGAAGGGTTTTTAGTCGGTGTAATCTGGAACTTAACCCCTAGATTCCACTAAATTATATGCGCGCGCACACACACACACACACACACACACACACACACACACACACACACACACACACACACACACACGGGGCCTTTAAATATGAGGTATTTCTAAAAATCCTGACACTGGACCTGGTTACCAGGGGGGCAACAATGTATGCAATACATAATTAATGATAATTTCCTTCAAAATACCAAAATGCAACTCATATATATATATATATATATATATATACACACATATATATATATAACATAACATGGGGAAATGCACCTGATGTACCAGTTGTTAGAGGGCCGTTAAACTGAATATAACCGGATAGTAACGGCGCTTTAACGTTACTCTACACGGTACACTACAGATTAACGGTTGTTGTTGTTGCCGTCACATCGTTACTCGTAGGTTAATGGATGTCACAGCACTAAGACGACTTTTTTTGTTAACCGATTGAGCTAATCGATTTAATAATGATTATAGCATCGTTATTGACCGACACGGTTTAAAATTAAACGGACAAACTGTCCAGCTAATGTTAGCATCCTGCTAGCTCCCCGGCTGGTTCTGGCGATGTCAACAAGCCTCCCTCCCTCCCTCTCTGCCATTTTGTCCGCTTTTAAACCAAACCAAAAACGTCCTGTGCGCCTCCTTAACGTCAGCTCATACAGCTGGAAGCGTGTGGTGGGTTTGTTTCTGAACTCACAGTGTGAAGGTTGCAGCGCTGCCATCTTCAGCTCGCTTCCTATCCCTTTCTCTTGACAGTTTGCATGTGAAATCAATCTTTTTCCAGGGTGTTCAAAGTCTAAATCAACAAATGGGAAAGGAGAACGACTCCGTGGAGGCGTGACACTAAAATCACGGGCCAATCAGCAACGACCTGAAGCCCCCAGCCGCAGTATAAAAACCTAAAGAGGAGAGGAGCGGCCTCTAGCGGTCAGAACTGTGAACAGCTGTTTTCATGGAAATGCGTCATCATTATAACGCAGTGGGACAAATCTGATACATGATGACTACTGCTGTAGCCGTTATAGTGATGGGAAGTTCGGGTCTTTTTAGGGAGTCAGATCATTTGACTCGCCAAGAAGAGTCGGCTCTTTCAGCTCCCAAAATGGCTCTTCATTTTTACCACTTATACCTTTAATAATTAATTCGTCGTCATTCATTCATTCATGATTTGTATGTGTACACATATATCGTGTGATGTGAAGTTCGTTTTTTTTTAGGGAGTCAGATCATTTGACTCACCAAGAAGAGTCGGCTCAACTGGGAAATTATTTTTTCACTCAATTTTTTTATTTTATTTACAGCCATTTTTAACCCCAAACACACATACAGTACAAGTACAGGGCTCATAGACATGCAAATGTGGGGAGAGAGATGGTGGAGTGATGGGCAGCCAGCCAGACAGGTGCCCTGCGAGCAGTTGGGTGGGTTCGGTGTCTTGCTCAAAGGCATCTCGGCAGTGCCCAGGAGGTGAGCTGGCACCTCTCCAGCTACCAATCCACCTTCCATATTTTCGGTCCTAGAACCGGCTACCCTTCGGTTCCCAAGCCAAGTCTCAATGGACTGAGCTACTGCCACTCTTGTAACAGAGTATTTATACACTGTAGTATTGCTACTTTTACTCAAGTAAAAGATTTGAACACATCCTTCACCACTGTGCTATAGCATTATACATCAGGAGCGAGCATTACTATTGCTAAAAAGCCCCTCCAGCAACTACAACCACCACCACTGCTGGAACAGTGATTGTATGTATTGCATAAATCCAACAACAGGAAGTTGTGGTGTGGCACTCCTACTCAAACTCAGCATTTTTTAAAAGGTGACCCTGCCCTGCAGAGCAAACCTGCCTACCTGCTTCTGCTGATGTAAGTGCCAACATTGACGTCAGTGTGTTGGTCTGTTTGACCGTTACATACCTCTGTATGTGTGTGTGTGCGTGTGTGTGTGTGTGTGTGTGCAGGCCAGATGGGGCTGCTGCTGCTGCTGCTGTGAACTTTGCAGGGTCATAGTGGGCCGCTATACAGCTCATGAAAAGAGCATTTTATAAACAGAAGTGTGCAGAACAAGGCTCTTCTATATTCACAGTGTGAACTGGAGAAGATATACCAAATGCAGAAATATTTGGCAGAATGTTCTTATTTTAAAACAATAAACAAATTTACACTAAAAGTCAAATATATGGAGTTTCAAACAGAGATTTTCAGTCAGATTCATCACCTTCACCACCTACAGCTCCTGTCACAAAGACCCTCTGTGAGGAGGCCCTCCATCCTCATATGGCTTCCATTTGCTAAATGCAGGGGTGTCACACTCTCTGTAACTCACAGGTCAGACTAGGACAAGGAGCCTCATCTAAATGCAGCTCTGTACGTCTCTGGACCCCTGGTGGGTGGAGGTGGTGGGTTTCAAGTGTTTGTAAAATACTATGAGCCCACCTTTGGCTGTCAATACAGCCGAGTTGCTGCTTAAACTGTCCAAATGATAAATGTGTACAGCAGCCATGTGAATGAGAAAAAACCCTGAGCTTACAGGTTAAGGTGTGGCATGTGGAAATTTCTACAGAAGGGTGAAGTAAGTGAAATTACTCTATCTGTGCACCAGTGTTAAGCAGATCAGGAGTGATCTTGATATTAAATGATAAGTTTGGTGTTGTCAATAAATCCCATGAAAAGACCAAAACTAATAATGAACTGAACTCAGTGAGAACTATTTTCTGTTCATAAAGCCCATTAGTTTGTAATTGTTGCCCAAAAACTAATAACATAGTGACACTGTTGCACAAGCTGACGTGATTTTTAATTACGACGAACGTGGATTTGTATTTTTGAGTCTGTCCATACAAATCCGCAGCTGAAAATAGTCCAGCACGAATGCTGTATGTACTCCTGTTGAAATGTTGTTTGCTAAAAACAACAGTGGTCAGCTGTTTTGGGAATGAGTTATCCATTATTAAGAAACTGCACAGACGATGACAGAAACTTCTTTGTCTCAACTCATCCAAAACTCGGCTGCCAGTATTTTGACTCGAGCAAGGAAACATTTTGTGATTACTTTTGATTCCCTGAGAGGCCTTGCATCATGTTATTTAGTTGGACTTCTACAGTGTCCTATGTTCCCTCTTGTTCCCTGAGTTCCTCGGATGTGTCACTCCTTGTTGTACCACAGTCCAACTATGTACACAAAGGTGACAGAGCCTTTTCAGTTAGGGCTGCCTGAGGAGATCAGAGTCTGATCTTCTCTAGCTGATCTTTTTATGTTCTATGTCACATTTTATTCCAATTTTTATTAATTTACTTCTTTTATTGTTGTTGTGGTTTGTTTTATTGTAAAGCACTTTGTAATTGTATTTTAAAAGGTGCTATATAACTAAAGTTTATTATTTTTATTGTCATTATTGATAAAGAGCTTCTCAGAAATAATTTTTTCAGATTTTAGGAACAGTGTAGACAAATAAAGTCACCAGTAATACTAACAGATGTCTGCTCAACAGATCTGATCAACAATAGAGTTGTGCTGTTGTCTAACAACAAATATGTATGTGACAGTTCTTGTGTCAGTATGTCGTGATCATGTATTAAAACACTGGAAGCAAACTTCACTGAAAATTCATACTCAGGTTCGACACATTGATCTTTGTTTGACCTCATCACATATTAAGCATTTACAAATATTGCCTTCATACAAAGTTGCCTAAAATTCATTGACACTGTGTTTTTGCTTTTTCTGTGTCGTGGGTATTAATTCCTACGACCAGAAAAGTCACGTGTAATCTTTGCCTCTGCAAACAAAACCGCCCACAGAGGGTGTAAATTATAACAGTTACTCAAGAAATTCCATTTATCAAGGAGCTACAGTGGCTTTAAGTTATTTTAACACTACATGTGAACATGTCCTGTTTGACCCAGCGTAGAGTGTCAGAAAGCCACGTATAACACGTACAAGGCTCCTTTCACGGGGCGAGAGCACGTGTCATAACACCCGAGCAGTTATGCGAGTAATGCAGCGATTATTGAGTCCGGGTGTCAGGTAAATGCACGCCGGCAGTGGTCTGGTTGTCGGTGGACGATGTCTTTTATCAGCTGTGTTTTCCAGCTCTGCTCAGCTAGAAGAAAGTCTGCTCTGTTGTCTGTCCAAAGGAAACAGTGTTCGGTCAGAAACACGCCGAATGAGTCTTCAAGCATTTATTTTCAGGGGTGCCCAAACTGTTCCACAAAGGGCTGGTGTGGCTGCAGGTTTTCCTTCCAACCAAACAGCAGCACACCAGACTTGACTCATTTAATCAACTGATCTCAGTCTTCAGAAAGTTGATTAGTCAAACTGTGTGCTCTTGGTTAGTTGGAAGGAAAACCAGCAGCCACACCGGCCCTTTGTGGAACAATTTGGGCATCCCTGGTTTATTCTTTTTGACAGAGAAGAGTCGACGTGTACGAACATGTACAGACGGGCACTGAAGCACATTGCAGTGAGGAAAACTGTAACTGCACTACAGGAGCCATCAGCTCGTTGTAAAACCAGCTGCACAAAAAAAACAAAAAATGCTTGCTCATCAGGTTCTTCTCTTCCTTCCTCCTTTCTAATTAAAGTTTAGTGGCAAAGTTTTAAAGTTTTGTGTTGCTTTCCCTTTTGACTTTTATTCTATAAAATCCACGATGCCTCCACCTTTCCACAATAATAATGTAAATGTTCAAAAGTTTCACATGCAGCAGGAATTAGGACCTCCTGTACAAGGTGAAGCTGCAGATTCAGTTCTGTTCTTGCAGTTCTTACACAGCAGCTATTCATATGTGCAAAGCAAGAAAAAATAAACACACGCTGCTTTCAACAAATGTTCTCCTAAGAGGGTCCTAACAAAATCCTTTCAGCGGCGGAGAGAGCAGACTTCCTGACTGCAGCTTCTCGTCTCTGGGAAGTTTGAAATGGAAGTTACATGAAGTCCATCAGCTTGAAAAATCATCGTCTATACACAGCAGACAGAACAATGAACAATGACACACTTTCAGTTAGTACCTGCAGCAGCAAGTCAAATATTGTGAATTCAACGTGAATTAACAAAGAATTTTAGAGCTCAGTGGTTCAGCTGTGAAGGATTCATCATTTATTAATTATTAATTTTTAATTTTGACAAATTTAATAAAAGTTTGCTTTAGACCTGACGGAGGCTCATTGGCCAAAAATATAAAACCTTAAACAGTTGGACACATTGTGCTGAAAATCTCTTTTTTATTCACAGTTTTGGAGTGACCTTATTTGAACTGACAGCTTAGCTTAGCATATAAACTAGAAGCAATAAGAAACAGTTATCATGGATCTGTCCAAAGTTTAAAAATGCACCCATACTAACACGTCTTCACTTCCCCAGCAAGCCCTGTCTACTAATTAGTGTCAATGGGAAAAACTCATGAGCTTCTTGAGCTTTATACTTAATCATTTTAGGCGGTTATGATCTACCTGGGGGTACAGAAAAAGAGTAATAACTATTGATGAAGTCATTAATAAATAATGAATTGTTAATAGTTTGCTCAGTGGCTCATTCAAGGTTCATTAAAAAGTCTGCTCTCTCTCTATCTGATGTAGTCCTTAATTTAATTTAGATGTTGTCCCTGATGGTTCTCACACGTTTCCTAACAAACTTTGAGTTCTGCATGTATTGTAAAGTGTTTGTAGTGTGACTATTCTTGCAGTATAACCTTTGACAGTGTTTCTGTTATTACACCTTATTCAATTAATTTGCTCACAAACACTAAAAAAACAGCACATGTTTCAGGTGATGTTCTCAAAACTCTTCATACAATCTTAAAAATCACACACCGGTGTCTAAAAAAGAACCTGAAGAAACAAAGACTCCTCACTGAAGCAAAAGCAAACAACAACCTTTAGTGTTCATTACTGTACTCCTTATCTTGCAGCTCTCAGGCAGCAGCCATGTTCACACAGCCTTTGCTGTGTGAAAGGAGCTTATGAATAAAGGGAAATGTCTGCCGATCCCAGAGGATTTAACTGAAACGCTGTCATTGATCCATCACTGTGGCTCTCTTCAGCTCCATCTGTGTGGATCAACACTTAATACAGAACCAAAGGCACAAATCCTACCTGCCTGAAAAAACCTTTTATGACACATCTTCATCTTAAAAGCTGTTACTTCTATGTCATTGCAAAACAGTTCAGCTTTGTTTGATAGGCTACCAAGGTGGAGCTCGAGAAATTACACTTTGTTCAGTTTGTCTGACAATTTAGTCATTAAGCCCAACCCTGCGTCCAGTATAAATAGCACAGTTTGTCGGCACACCCTGACCCCAAAAACTCTGGACAAATATTCCAAAAGTGGAAAAATCTAAACATTGCAGAGAAAATATAGAACAATGGCTGACACATTTTTACCATACAGGAACAGCGAGCACAGCCGTAGTCCCCCCACCTCCCTCCATCACCACTACCACCACCACCTCTTTGAAGCCTGGTCCAGGTGGTTCAGTTACTGTACGCTATTCAGATTTTATTCCAGGGAGACCAACCCACAGAGAACAAGTCCAACTCTATACCTCCTAAATGTAGCATTCTCCCCATTCCTGCAGAGTGAAATGTGCGTAAAGTCGGGTGATCACACAGTGTTCATGTTAAATAATGTTTTGCTCAATCACTAGGCTCTGCTGAGGGGTATCAGGCTGTCATAACGTAATCTTATGACATCTGACCCAATGCAGGATGGTCCCAGTTTCAAGCTGATAGTCCTGAGAGCTAACAAATATCAGTAAAACACTAAAATGTCCCTGGCAGAACTCTCTGACAGAATGCTAACGGTTAGCTGTCACAAGAGATTAGTCAGTCATTTCTAAAAAGAGGAGACTTGCTCATTCCTCGTAAAGTACCTGGCAATGAAATACTGCATTCATGTCCACAGTGTTGAAAAGGTGCACTCAATAGGTGTGCTAAATCCTGAAATAATTATCCCACTTCCCGATGAGAGGGTGCACAAGCACATTTCCACATGCAAGAACTTGCAGACACACACACACACACACACACACACACACACACACACACACACACACACATACACACACACACACACACACACACACACACGCACGCACGCACAGACAAGTCCCAGTTTGAGGGGTTGAAAATAATGTCACACTAACCTTTAAGTGGCCTTTAACTCCTGCTCTCAAAGAGCAGATACTTGGAGACTTGACCTGGCTTCATATCTAATACCTATCTGTGTGTTCAGGACTTCTGGCTTGACAGGCAGTATCATTTTAATGCATGATTCATGCCGATTATCCACTAATCTTACAAATAGTTATAGTACTCTACTACAACTGCCATGATGCCTATCGCCAACTGATGCCATGCAAGCTGTGCAGCTGTGAAACATACCTGAAAGTCTTGAAAATATTCCCTCACCAGCCCTATGTCTGGTATTTGACTATGTCTGGTATTTGAAGTGTGCTCCAAGCATTCAGATAAAACCTATTTTTTAAGGCTTTCTGTACTGAGCTGTCACTTAGCTCATTTCTTTCTAGGCAGCTTAACCTCTGGAAGACAGATAGGCCTAAACTGTCCTACATCAACAGAATAAAGGATCCTTCCTGCCCTTCGCCAGGATCTAGCAATAACCTGCCTCCTACATGTGACTCTTTTAAAATCTTAAAAAATCCATAAATCCATTTACTGAGAGACCGGTACAATGAAGGCACCCTCTGCTTAAATACAGATTAGAGCAGTATAAGACAGTATAAGACAAAATTGCACAAATTTTGAGACCCTCAGATGCCACCAGCTCTCATAATGCTCAGAAAAAATAATATCTCACATATACATGATACTTTATAATGAAACCAGTTGATTGCACTTACACTCACAGACACAACTCCACAGCTTTTCTCTATGTCCCAAAGTTCAATTCAATTCAATTCAATTTTATTTGTATAGCCCAAAGTCACAAAGTACATTTGCCTCGGAGGGCTTTACAATCTGTACAGAGAATGACACCCTCTGTCCTTAGACCCTCGGTTCGAGTGAGGAAAAACTTGCCCACAAAAAACCTTTTAACAGGGAAAAAATGTGGAAGAAACCTCAGGAAGAGCCACAGAGGAGGGATCCCTCTCCCAGGACGGACAGACGTGCAATGGATGTCACGTGTACAGGACAATCAACATAAACATTTTGTACATTTACAATGACTGACAGAATGACAATGAATGATAAAGTGACCACAGTAGCAGATATAGTAGTATTAATGACAGTAGTAATATGTGTAGTGGGCGTCGTCCAGGATCACAGCAGCAGCCACGATCCACGAAAAACCTGCTGGACGACAGAGCACAGAAACTCCGGGGAAGTTTGGTTAGTAGCATGCATTAATGAGACATGTCCACAGAGAGAGAGAGACAGAGACAGACAGACAGACAGACAGACAGACAGACAGACAGACAGACAGACAGACAGACAGACAGACAGACAGACAGACAGACAGACAGACAGACAGAGAGAGACAGAGAGAGAGAGACAGAGAGAGAGAGGCAGAGTAGGAGGGAGGGTTTTCGGTAAGGGAGATGTGACTACATCTTTAACCAATACCGTGCCTGGCTAGGCATAACCCTGGGGAGTCCCCCGGCAGTCTAATCCTATAGCAGCATAACTAAGGGATGACCTGAGCCAGCCCTAACTATACGCTTTATCAAAAAGGAAAGTTTTAAGTCTACTCTTAAAAGTGTTGACCGTGTCTGCCTCCCGAACCCAGATTGGTAATTTGTTCCACAGAAGAGGTGCCTGATAGCTGAAAGCTCTGGCTCCCAATCTACTTTTGGAGACTATAGGAACCACAAGGAACCCAGCGTCCTGAGAGCGCAGTGTTCTAGAAGGATAGTAAGGTACTATGAGCTCTTTTAGATATGATGGTGCCTGACCATGAAGAGCTTTGTAAGTAAGGAGGATAATTTTAAATTCTATTCTAGATTTAACAGGGAGCCAATGCAAGGAAGCCAAAATGGGAGAGATGTGATCTCTGATCTTGGTTCCTGTCAGAACACGTGCAGCAGCATTCTGAATTAACTGTAAAGTCCTAAGAGACTTATTAGAGCAGCCTGATAACAAAGAGTTACAATAGTCCAGCCTAGAAGTAACAAATGCGTGGACTAGTTTTTCTGCATCTGCTTGAGAAACAGTGCGTCTGATTTTAGCGATGTTACGTAAGTGGAAGAATGCAGTCCTCGAAATTTGTTTTATGTGGACATTAAAGGACAAATCCTGATCAAAAACAACTCCAAGATTCTTTACAGTGGAGCTGGAGGCCAGGGTGATACCGTCTAAAGTAACTAAGTCTCTAGAAAGAGAGTTTCTGAGGTGCTTGGGTCCAATTACAAGAACTTCAGTTTTGTCTGAATTTAACATCAGAAAATTATAGGTCATCCAATTTTTTATATCCTTAAGGCATGCTTGGAGTTTAGTTAACTGATTGGTTGCATCAGGCTTGATCGATAAATATAATTGGGTGTCGTCAGCATAACAATGAAAATTGATAGAGTGATTCCTAATAATGTTCCCTAAAGGAAGCATATATAAACTAAATAAAAGTGGTCCTAGTACAGAACCTTGTGGGACTCCATGACAAACTTTGGTATGCATGGAGGATTCATCATTGACGTGAACAAACTGAGATCGATCTAAGAAATACGATTTAAACCAGCTTAGGGCGGTTCCTTTGATGCCAATTTGATGTTCCATTCTCTGTAAAAGAATTTGATGGTCAATGGTGTCAAATGCAGCACTAAGATTTAACAGGACAAGTACAGAGATTAGTCCTTTGTCTGATGCCATTAGGAGGTCATTTGTAACCTTGACTAATGCGGTCTCTGTGCTATGATGCACTCTAAATCCTGACTGAAAATCCTCAAATAGACTATTGTTTTAGAGAAAGTCACACAGTTGATTAGCTACAGCTTTCTCAAGTATCTTAGACACAAAGGGAAGGTTTGATATCGGTCTATAGTTGGCTAAAACCTCTGGGTCTAGAGTGGGCTTTTTAAGAAGAGGTTTAATTACAGCTACCTTAAAGGACTTAGGTACATGTCCTGATAATAAAGACAGATTAATTGTATCCAATAACGAATGACTAACTAGAGGTAAAACATCCTTGAGCAGCCTGGTTGGGATGGGGTCTAAGAGGCAGGTTGAAGGCTTAGCTGCAGAAATGATTAAAGTTATTTGATGAAGGTCGAAGGGATAAAAACAGTCTAAATACATATCAGGTTTTACAGCTGTTTCCAAACTTGCTGTATCAGAATGCAGATCAATGCCTGTTGAAGACAGAAGGTGATGGATTTTGTCTCTAATAGTTATAATCTTATCATTAAAGAAGCTCATGAAATCATTGCTACTTAGACCTAAGGGAATAGATGGTTCAGTAGAGCTGTGATTCTCTGTTAGCCTGGCTACAGTGCTGAAGAGAAACCTGGGGTTGTTCTTATTCTCCTCAATTAAAGAAGAGTAGTAAGCTGCTCTGGCATTACGGAGAGCCTTCCTGTATGTTCTGAGATTATCTTGCCAGACTAGATGAGATTCTTCCAGTTTAGTGGCACGCCATTTGCGTTCAGATTTACGTGCCTCTTGTTTTAATTTGCGAGTCTGCTGGCTATACCATGGTGCTAGCCTTCTTTGTTTAATTATCTTCTTTTTCAGAGGTGCAATAGAGTCTAGAGTTGTCCGTAATGAACCTGTAATACTATCAACAAGATGATCTATTTGTGAGGGGCTAAAGGAAGCAGACAAGTCCTCTGTTACAGTTAGACATGGCATTGAATTCAATACTGAAGGAATCGTTTCCTTAAATTTGGCTACAGCACTATCAGATAAACATCTGCTGTAGAAGTTTCTCCACAAAGGCTTATAGTCCAATAGTATGAACTCAAAGGTTATTAAAAAATGGTCAGATAGAAGAGGATTCTGTGGAAAGACTATTAGATTATCAATTTCAACGCCATATGAAAGAACAAGATCAAGAGTGTGGTTCAGACAATGAGTCGGTTTATTTACACTCTGACAGAAGCCGATTGAGTCTAATAGAGAGATAAACGCAGTACTAAGACTATCATTGTGGTTGTCCACATGAATGTTAAAATCACCTACAATAATTACTTTATCTGTTTTAAGGATCAAGCCTGATGCAAATTCCGCAAATTCAGATAAAAATTCAGAATAAGGACCTGGAGCTCGATATACTGTAACAAATAGAATTGGCTGCGAAGTTTTCCAGGTTGGGTGAGTGAGGCTAAGAACAAGACTTTCAAATGAATTATAATTTAGTTTAGGTTTAGGATTTATTAATAGACTTGAGTCAAATATGGCTCCAACTCCACCACCTCGACCAGTACTTCGAGGAATATGAGTATTATAATGACTCGGAGGAGTGGATTCATTTAAGCTAACATATTCATTCTCCTGCAGCCAGGTTTCAGTGAGACAGAACAAATCAATATCATAATCAGATATTAATTCATTAACTAAGACAGCTTTAGAGGACAAAGACCTGATATTCAAGAGTCCACATTTAATTCTCTTATTTTGGACTGTTGGAGATGTTGATTTAATTTTTATTAAGTTTTTATGATGAACTCCTCTTCTGTTTGTTTTATCTTTAAATAATGTAGGTGGACGGGGGACAGACACAGTCTCTATACTAAAGGACTGGGTGGGCAGCTGCTCTAATGGAGGCGCAGAGAAGCGTGTAAGACTGCAGCTCTGCTTCCTGGTCTCAACTCTGGGTTGTCGACATGGTTTTGGTCAGCTAATAAACTAAGTAAGTAAAGACCTATAGTACGTATATGAATATAGTGAGGACCATGTGCTATTATTCTAGAGATGATAGGTTAGGAGAGGTTTTGTTATAAAAATTAGGATTATACTGGGGTGCAGATGTTTTAACTCATATAGATAGTGTGTCCTGTCTTTTGCATGTCTCGCATACTTCCCTTAGTTGGCTTCTGATTTACTGAGACTGGCAGAGAGACAATTATAAATCAGTAGTAAAGGGACAGAAGAGACAGGTTAGGGGACTCCCCTAAGGGGAGTACCATTAAATACAATGAAAGTGATCATATGTATATCTTCTCTTCTCCTGGAGCTAATCCCAGCTAACATTGGGTAAAAGGTGGGGTACAAGTCATCAGTTCATCACACAGTTCAGACAAACAACCATTCACACTCATGTTCACACTTACTGGCAATTAAGTCCGCATGCATTTGGACTATGGAAGAGTACCTGAAGAGAACCCACACAGACATAGGGAGAATATGTAAACTTGACTCAGAAAAGCCTAACCCTGTAAGGGGTTTTGAACCAGGAACATATATATATATATTGTATATGTGCTGCTGTTGGAAGTGTGAGTGTTACTGTCATTATGTGCCACTTAAACCCATTATAAGCTAAGTGGGGGTTCATTTGTAACCGTAGCAACAACATTTTTAGGCGTGTGAATACTGATGTTGTGTGATTGCGACTGAA
This sequence comes from Collichthys lucidus, assembly GCA_004119915.2. Classification (NCBI taxonomy): domain Eukaryota; kingdom Metazoa; phylum Chordata; class Actinopteri; family Sciaenidae; genus Collichthys; species Collichthys lucidus. Next base: position 2,683,806 of record CM014081.1, read on the forward strand.
AGAGCAGCTTTGTCTCTTTTTTTCTTTTCAGGAGTGAAAGCAAGCGGCCGTGATACTCCCAAATGTTTAGGGAGCCAATTAAAGAGCCTAGAGGTGACAGCAGGACAACAGAACAGAGGATCATGTTCAATGTTTTTAGTCATAAATCTTGTGTCACTCTCTTATAGAAACAGAAGGGTGTCATTTAATAATTTAATACTGCACAGAGCAATAAAGTTATTATAAGCTCAGTAATGAGAACAGATAATATGAGCTCCTTTATGAATACAGTTCAGTCTTATGTCGTGATTTGGAAAATAAGTCTTATTATTCAAAAGATGACCTCCATCAACCAATTAGGTGGAACAACACACACCCTCCTACCTCCACCCCTCTTTCCTACCTCGCCCCCCATTAGATGAGTAAAGTGAGCCAGATAGTCTTTCAAAATAAAAGTATTTGACTGTTCTGAAAATATGTACAAAAAATGACAGACTATACAAACAATGACAACAATTTATAGTCATTTTCTGCTAATATTCATAATCTTAATTTAGTGTACTTTTCAAGGTAACAGTGTTACCAAGGACATATTTGTTGGTTGTTTAGACTGTTAGTTTGTCTGACTTGGGGTCCTGAAAGTGTGTCAGTAGTTCAAAGACACTCACTCATGTCACCTCAATTATGTTTATGAACTCTACTTATGTGAGTAGCATTTATTTAAATTCATTTTAAATCACAAGCAACACTAAGTTTGGATGCAGAATTTTCCCATGAGCCAAACAATTCTTACAAAAAATCATGTGAACGTCTGCACTGACTGTCTAACTGTGATTAGAGCAACAGTTTGCTTTTATTTTGAAAGCAGTAATTAGAGCTCTCTCAGACTTTCCTGTGAGCAGCTTGACAAGAGGTTTTTTTTTTCTTCTGAGGTTCGAAGCCTGACCCGGTCTCAGTCTCTTTCCTCTGCACACAGCCGAGCATCCTGAGCTCTCTGCTGCTGCTGCTGCTGCTGCTGCTGTTCATTGGGACTTTTAAACTCACAACCTGGAGCTCAGCTGACCCACAAATATACTACTGAGGAAGAGGAAGAGTTTGACTTTGACAGGAGTGGAGGTATTTCTACAACAGGTGGGCCATGTACTTTTTATACTTTTTTAATTGTTTGGTTTTGTTTTGGCAAATGTTATGAAGAAATGTACTAGGCTACTTTTATCTGTTAGATTTGCACTGTCCTTGTGTTTGTTACTAAAACTTATTTTTCCTCAATATATCATGATATAATTCACATCCTTGTGATATTATAAGCTGGATAAGGTCAGTTCAGAATTATTTAAACTATTGTGCCCCCTTACGTACGCTTATGGCTTGATATTCCATCACCTCTAGTTGTGTTCAACATGGATTTTCCTTTCTAAAATAGGAATTAATGGAACTGTGCTTTGTGTTTTTCACTTTGAACTTGACTTTTTAAAAATCAACAATCAACATCTTTGTATCATATCTGTATAAATTCATACCTGTATAACACAACCTATGAAAAAAACAAACTAGAATAAAAATGATTAGAATGTGGTTAAATAATTGAACTAGAACCAAATCTGTCATTAATTTTACTTGATACTGGAGCAACAATATGCTAAAATTATATAAAAACATGACATTATAGTACATTTTGTCTTGTCTGTCCTAAAAAATGTACTACAAAAATACTAAAGACTACTAGAAATATATCAGAAAGTCTGTACAACTCACCTCTGAGTACGACAGACTCTTTTATGGAAATGTATTTTATTGTAAAGAAGATTTAAAAGCAGTTTGTGTTAAAAGTAGGAGGAGGTCAATAAATCTATAAAATATGTCTCCAGCAGGTCATCAACATCCAACCAACATCCCTCTAAATGTCTTATATTTTATATTATGGCATCTACGTTTCAGGAGGAGGTGTGTCTTATAACAGTATTTCTGAATTGTGAATCATCCTACTTGATGAACATGAAGTTATAAATCCTGACTGATCACATGAGAAATCTGCCTCATGTAGAGAGAGAGAGTTTTAAAAAACATGAGGCTACAGGTGTGGATCAAAGCCCTGGTGTGACCACACCTTTGGCCCTTTCGACTCCTCCCATCACGTCTTACTTTTCCAAGCCTCCTGCCTGAATGTTCGCAGTGTTGAGACGTGATGGAAAAGGCAGGGCTCTGGAATATACACCGGGCTGTTTACATAGGCCCTGGTGTCGTCAGAGCTGCCATAATACGGGGCTTCAGGGGGAACAGATCTGGTGTTATGGGCCCTGGTCTCTCTGGGAGTGGACCTCAGCAGAGGCTGAATGAGCTCAGTGTGGAGCCGGCCACCAACATGGCTCACACACAACTCAGCAGCTAATGAACTGTCACTTAGTGCAAACACCACAGCTCAGTCAGACAGAGGCAGACACTCCCTTCAGGTTTCACTTTTCAAAGTGTTTGAAGAAAGTTAAACTCTCGTCTCATGAATGTTAACCGCAAAAATGTGTGTAGAAATGCGCATAGTTAGCAGAAGTAGCTGGATTCTTGGTTTATTCATGTACCAAGGAGGAAAGAACAAAAGATGGACACAAAGAAGACAATAAATCATAAATCACATTCAGATTGATGTGTATACTGATGATGATGACATGAGGTTGCATGAGGTAATTATTTATAGTCAGTGTATTAGCAGTACAGTAAATGACGGCTGGATTCCTCCCATTTTGCAGCATTTAAAGCTAAACAATGTACAGTACATGGGAGAGTCAACACAGCATATGCAAGGCTCTTTCAACACTTAAGCTTGGCCTGTTCTGATGCAGGTATATCATTCTCTCCATAGCCACCACACTGTATTGACAAAAATTGTAATTTTACCCTGCACAACAGCTAGTAACTTAGATTAACTTGTTAAAACATTGAAGTTACGCAATGACACAAGCAAACTAACCTCTAATCTGGGCAGTGGTGCACCCACACAACACCAGGTCCTGTGTTCTGTGAGGTGAAATATGATAGAAACCAGCGCCGGTCCTGGCCACATTTGCGCCCTGGGCGACCCGATCCGCTAACTTGATGAGCGGTATCGAAAATTCGCGAGGTTTTTTTCACTTTCGGGCGATCGGGGGGCGCACTGGGCGGCCGCCCACATTGCCCATAGCTAGGACCGGCCCTGATAGAAACAAATATTCTGAATGCAGAATATATTCCAACTGACATTGATTTTTTTAGGTTCGCCTTTTTTTAGGCAGTACATTGCTCAGCTTCTGTGCCGGCCCTCTTGTCTGCTTATCTATATGAGGGTCTACCAACCACCTTGTATTGTATATAGTACAGCGACTAATGATAAACACATGTACACTGAAGGGGTTATTGGTTGGTGTAACTGTAAATAAAATGTGAACTTATACTCTGTGGGTCTAAGCTGTGAAAAGTTTAAAAGCAGGATCATTTTCATCGACCACCTCGAACACAATAGGTAGAAATAGACATGATCTCTTATGAAATTAATGTAATTATAACATTATTAAAACATGGCACTTAGCTACAAGCGCATGCACCCAAAGAGTCTCTTTTATCAAAATCTTCCTGCCGTGTTTGTGACTTCATGTCATAAATTTAGTCGTAGAGGTTACATAAACTCTGTTTGCCTGAACTCAGGTGATTACTGTACTGTTTACTTCATTTTTCTGTGCTGTTGGGCAATGTGTGGCATTTTATCTCCTTCACTCTGCATGTCTTTGCTACCAGAGATGACATTTTGTAGTTATCTCAGGTGCAGTGGTGGAAGAAGCTTCTTAATGAGTAAGAAGGTCCAACATGAACTTTCTGGTAAAGTAATGACAGTATTTCTCATGAGACATTTTTAGATTCGTGATTTTCTCTCTGGTTTAAAGCTAGTGGATTGTTTTCTTGTGTTGCCAGTGCTGTCAAACCTGACAAAACCTATTTAAACCTTTGTACTTATTAAGTCATGAATCTTCACTATCATTGAGAGCGTCCCATTTAGCTTGTACACAAGTAACAGATAACTTCTGTAGTAATGAACACAGCTGGCAGGGCCGGCCCTAGGCATTTAGTGGCATTTAGTCAAAAAAAAATTCTAGTGCGGTCAACAAATCGCACACACTACTCATAACTGGATGAATACATGCACACAATAGAGATGGACAAATCATTCAACATCAGTAGCTACAAACAGAACCATGATGATAGAGAAAACAAAACAAACTGTTCAAAAATCATGAAGAATCATTGAGGCTTCCCTTTTTATCTGTCAACTACACTTATAATACCACGTTATAATACAATGTATGGTGTATGGTTCTGTAATACAACTCATGGTGCCAGATATGAGGAAGAGACGCTGTGCTGCTGCCAGAAGAAACACAGTGAATGAAGCCGTTTGGTTTAGACGTGTCAGTCAAAAAGAAAAAAATATTTGATAACTGACAGAGTGGTATGAGAACATGTGGAAAGGTTTAATTGTGTCACTGTGTGAGAGTTGGCAGCGCCTGAGTGAGTCCGTCAACCTAATGCTGGAAAAAAGGCCGGCCCTGAACACTACAGGCTAAATCTGACGGATGTGTCATCACCTTTAAGCCCTTTATTTGTTGTATCACAAGTCATTCTTTAGTTAAGGGCTGTAACTTTGGCAGAAAACAATGTTGGTTTACGTATCTCTAAGATTTAAAATCATGTGTTTATTTTAAAACTACTCTGCATTCATACATTTGCATAGACAATTTTTAGCAGTATCTGTACTCAACTGGTACCTCAAACCTGGACAAAATTGAACACACACAGTAAGAGTAATCAAACTTCACTTCACTTATACTATGGTGTCGTACCACACTGACAGAGGGAGAGGAAACAATACAGCAATAAAGAAACTGCTAAACCTGAAGAGTGGAAATGCCACCTCGGATGGATGCATGCATGGATATGAACAAACATTCAAACTGAATTTAGGAAAGATTTCTCACTGTAGACGGAGAGGGAGGAGCAGGAAGTATTACTCAGACGGAATAACAACAAACATTTACTTTTGAAAAACTGAAGTTCCTTGTTTTCCTGTGAGAAAAGAAGAGGCAGTTGTTGCTTGTAGTTTCTGTGGAGGAAAACTGGACTCATGTCTGTTTGAGAGTGTTGTAGACTTTAAAGGTGGACTTGAGTCAAAAGACAAAAGTCAACAAAATTAACATATTTTGAATTTAACGTAAATTTATTTGGATTTGAGTATTATGACTTCAAACATGATCGTTATCCAAGCCCAGACAGAGCAGTGTTCAAAGTGTAGCATCCCTGCAAGTTCAGCATCCTGTGTTTAATATAAATGGATAGAATTTTATGAGGATTTGAATGTGCTTAGCATGTATTTGTTAAGAGAGACAACTCGCTGTATCTGAAAAATTACCACTGTTTGCACTACTGGATGTTTCACTATTAGATTTCCAAGTAACCGTTACCTGTTTTTTTTTTTTTTTTTTGCTGCAAAGACTCTTAACATCGGCAGATATGGCATTTTCAAACCTTTTCTTTATTTTTGCATGAGAAAATATTACATATTTTTACATACATATACATTATTTACTGTCATTTGTCAGAACAGAAATATGTTTAAAGGTTCCATATTTAACACCTTTCTTGTGTTTCATTTTTTATTTGTTTTGATAGCCATAAGAAGATATTTCATATATGAACTTATTGGTCTGCGCGATATACATATGGTTTGTCTCATTTGAATTGTTCTCTTTTATATTTCAGGTAAAATATGATAAGGTGGATCGTGTTGCTGTCTTTGTGTCTACATGTCATCTCAGCTTCATTTGATTATGTTTATGAAGAGCACTCCTTTATGGGTAAGAAAGCATGTTTATAAGGTGCATCTAATAATGTCATACACTTATTAGATTAGATGTTTATTCACCAGATGACTATAATGTGCTGATCTCTTTCACAGACCCAGAGGATGTGCTGAGTGTTACCATTCCTCTGGAGGAGCCACAGCGTCCTCTACTAGGAGAAATGCTGGATCTACCATGTTACTTTGAGGTGTGTTTGCATGTTTTGATTACTAGTATATTCTCCACTATATTTGATACTACATATTCGGATTGAAGGATTGTTTATAGTGACGAGTCATCCATCTCTGCTGCTCTATGACTAATGACTAGCTGGTGAAAAAAGTCCAACATCCAGCTCCAAAGAGTCAGATATTTACTCAGGAATTGGTGGAGACCAAGACAGAGATAAAAGACAAGTTAACATTTGACAGATTCATCAAGTGGACTTGAAATTAATACTCTTGATGTGTAAATAGGCAACTGTTTAGCAACTGCTAAAAGTGGTAGTGATAAATGATGTTGTTGTTTCTCATGTAGGACCACACTGCCCCAGACCCGGGAGCTCCCACCATCGCTCCCCTTTCTCATCGTATCAAATGGAGCCATGTCACCAAAGAAAAAGTCACAACTATTTTGGTGGCCTTGGAAGGACAAGTGCGAATCACTGAAAGCTACATGGACAGAGTTCACCTGCTGGGATACCCTTTCACTCCTACAGATGCTAGCATCAAAATATCTGAGCTGCGATCCAGTGACTCAGGAGTCTACCGCTGTGAAGTTCAGCATGGCATCGAGGACAGCCACGACATCGTCCATGTGCAAATTCAAGGTAAATGCAAATGAGCTGTCAAAGAAGTGTTACATATTGTGGAAAAGAAGTTATTTGTTGAACCTCAGGTGCACACATCTGTTCAGGTGATCCTGTTAAATGTGCAACCATTCATTCAAGACGTTTTGAGGATTGTTCACCCCTTGCAGAAATTCTATTTTTGTGGTATTGATCATTTAAAAGAAATTCAATCAATTTACTCTAGGTCTGGTGTTCCACTACCGAGCCATCATGGGCCGCTACACTTTGACTTTTGAAAAGGCAAAAGCAGCGTGCCAACAGAACAGTGCCGTCATGGCTTCACCTGAACAGCTTCAAGCTGCCTTCGATGATGGATTCCACCAGTGTGACGCTGGCTGGCTTTCTGACCAAACTGTCAGGTCGGTTTGTCACATGATGCAACAACAACACTCTACTACCACAGTGTTTCACACAGTGGGGAGAGCACATGACACAAACACATTCGAGATTGTAACTTAAATCTTAAACATGAAAATGCATGTGCTATGTGGAGTGAAAAAAAATTATACTGTATAAAAGTGTCCAACGAATATCTAAAGTGCAAGCCAGCTGTCTACTTGACACATTTGTAAAGTGCCAAAGTACTTTAACAATGTTAAGAGCCCTTAAGCTTAACTACAAATCATGTAATATGATTGTATTGCCAAGCACTCCCCAAAGAACATTATTAATCTTCTTTCATTGAAGACTTTTTTCCATTAGTTGAAGTACAGCTTCAGATCAATGTCATCATGTGTTTAAAGATGTTATGAGAAGGAGAAGGTGAACTTGATAGATTTAAGGTAATATATTAGATGTCAGTGTGCATTTGAGAGCACCAACATTCAAAATGTTCAAAACTAATTTTGACATGCAGGATTTGAAAGTTTATTTTCATTTATCCAAAGGTATCCAATCCATGATTCTCGTGTGAACTGCTACGGTGACAAAGAGAAACATCCTGGTGTCAGAACATATGGAGTAAGAGAGCTCAATGAGACCTATGACGTCTACTGCTTCACCGAGAAGATGACAGGTATACTGCAGTGTTTCTAATCAGGATTGTTGTGGGAAGGTTAACTCAGACTTCAACTGAGCCTCTCTTCTCTGTTACAGGCAGAGTTTTCTACACCGCTTCTGCAGAGAAGTTTACCTTCTCTGAGGCTATGATGGCATGCTCCAAACAGGGAGCTCAGTTGGCCACTACTGGTGAACTCTACCTGGCCTGGCAGGGTGGTATGGATGTGTGCAACGCTGGATGGCTGGGAGACAGGAGCGTCCGCTATCCCATCAACATTCGTCGACCACAGTGTGGTGGGGGACTGTTGGGAGTGCGAACTGTTTACCGCCACACAAACCAGACAGGATACCCACTTCCCGAATCCCGCTATGACGCCTTCTGCTACATAGGTAGGCAATCATTTATTTAAGAGAAGATACTGCTTGGCCTATAGCTTGCACCAGGCTTTTTGAAAACAATATTATTGGATGGAAAGTTTTAGTATCTTTAGTGTTACTAATCTATTTCCTCAATCACCTCCAGAGTCCCCTGATGAGGAAGGCTCAGGCATCATAGAAGAGGGCAGTGGTGTGCTGAGTGTTACCACAGTGACGCGGAGCCCAGAGGTGTTCTTCAGGAGCACGACCACGGAGAGCGAGGCAGTCGGCGAGGTGGAGACTCAGCAACCTACCGTTGTGGACTTCACCTTTACGGAGAGCCCTACCGGGCTGCCGCTGCCTCAGCCACCAAACGTCACTGAGATCATCACTGACCAGATAGAGTCAGCCACCGCCCGGCCCGACATAGGCAAGGAGCCCAGCAAATGCTTTGAGATGCCTCCAAATGGTCAGTGATGAACTCAAAAGTACTGATGCAGTGTTAAATCACATAAAAAGTCTAGTCCTTACAAAGACAAAATGGCTTCACCATAGAAACACTCCAATTGTTTCTTGGTGCAGGTGTGGTCTTCCATTATCGCTCAAGCTCAAACCGTTATGCCTTCACCTTCATCGAGGCCCAGCTGGCTTGCCAGAGTGTCCGAGCCTCCATTGCCACTCTGGAGCAGCTGCAGGCAGCATACAAGGCTGGATATCACCAGTGTGATGCAGGATGGTTACTCGACCAGACTGTAAGGTAAGTCTAAAATGTATTTTCAGATCAAGTCGAGATATTCTTGTCCCAAACAATACGTCATCATCTTTGCTCTTTTCTAGGTATCCCATTGTTTTCCCTCAAGATAAATGTGCTGGAGATCTGGGGGATCGACCTGGAGTTCGGTCCTATGGTTTGAGGCCAGCAGATGAGAGATATGATGTGTACTGCTACATTGATGGGCTCAAAGGTTAGATAAAACACTGTTCAGCTTGTTGAAATACACACTTCTAACATAAAAGACCAGAGTATATTATTAAACCATTTTGACATCTCCTTTCCATCTGCTCCACAGGGGAAGTTTTCCATGTGGGCTCCGCTGAAGGTTTCACCTATGATGAAGCTGCTTTTAGCTGTCAAGAGCAGAACGCTGTACTGGCCTCCACTGGAGAACTTTACGCAGCCTGGAAATTGGGTTTTGACAAGTGCCGTGCTGGCTGGCTACTGGACCGTAGTGTAAGATATCCCATCAACAACCCCCGCGCTGAGTGTGGAGCTGGGAAATCTGGAGTACACTTTGTGTACGCGGACCCCAACCACACAAGCTTCCCTGAACTTGATGCCAGATTTGATGCATACTGTTTCAGAGGTAAAAGCTTTATTCTTATCTAAGGAGCTAATTCTTTTAATCTTCTTCTTTATGATTAATTATTGTTTAATTCTTACAGCGGACCTTCTACTTATTGCAAATAAAACTGGACTGAACATCACAGATATCCAGGGGGCCCTTGTTAACCTGACGTCAATCACTGACCTGTTGAGGCCTGGTGAGCCATGATGAACAAATTGCTTGTGCGAATGTCCTTTTTATTTTCCATGTCCCTCACTCTTGTTTCTATATTTCTCTTTAGGTGTTCCTTCCATCGTTCCTCCGATTCCTGTGGAGACTTTGGGCTCTGGTTCAGGCTCAGCAGAGTTTGACTCAGGTTCTGCTTCTGGGGATCCCTCTGTAGACTTGTCTGGCTCTGGAGACACTGTAATCTCTGGAGATCTTTCTGGTTCCGGAGACCCATCTGGTTCTGGAGACCGGGTTATCTCTGGAGATCTGTCTGGCTCCGGAGACCCGTCTGGTTTTGGAGACCGAGTTATCTCTGGAGATCTTTCTGGCTCTGGAGACCTGTCTGGTTCTGGAGATCAGGTCACATCTGAAGATAAAACTGGTTCTGGAGAGCTGTCTGGTTCTGGAGACCTGTCTGGTTCTGGAGACTTGGCTGGCAGTGCTGAGCTGCCAAGTGGAGCATCAGGTTTCAGCAGTACAGATGTGTCTGGATCAGCTCTCAGTGGAGAAGGATCAGGCATTACCGTTGTTTTTTCGGGCATTGACAGCATTGTCTCTGGAGAGGGCTCCGTTTCAGGAGAACTCCAAGAAGCTGGAGAGGGAAGCACACAGATCCTAATCTTTCCTTCATCTGAAGCAGGCTCTGGAATGTTCAGTGGTAGCGGGGACCAGTCCGGTTCTGGCTCTGGATCTGGTTTCAACTCTGCAGAGAGTGGCTCTTCCAGCGCTGAGGAAAGTGGGCAATTATCTGGCATGCCGTCTGGCTTCATTACAACCCAAGACTTTTCCGGGTTCAGTGGATTCCCATCAGGATTCTCCTTTGGAAGTGCTAGTGGACACTCAGGGGACCTTTCGGGAAGTGGAGATGCTCCAATTTTACTCATAGATGGTGAACTGATTGATGCATCCATCCCTGTTACCCACAAGGAGCATGAACTTGGTGGAGGTCAATTGGAGTTCAGTGGCTCTGGAGACATGTCAGGATCTGGGATTCTCAGTGATGATTTTAGTGGCTTGTCTTCTGAAAGTGGCTCTGGGTTCTTCTCAGGTGTGACCTTTGTGGGGTCAGGGTTCACCGAACTTATAGGGTCATCCTCTGGAGAGCAGGAGGCCTCAGGGTTTTTACTATACAGCTCTGGACAGGGAAGTGGTGAATATTTGTCTGGATTTGGAAGCATGAGTTTTGTCTCTGGATCAGGATCAGGAATGTCTGGATCAGAAATTTCTGGATCAGGAATGTCTGGATTTGAGTCCTCAACAAGCGGAGAAGAAGGAAGTGTTACATTCTTGACTAGGGATTTTATGACTGAGGCATCTGGAGACACCACACTGTCTATGGAGCTTGGACAGGGGTCGGTGGAGTTCAGCGGAGAAGGAATTGGTAGCAGCAGTGGCTTCTATTCTGGCAGCGGAGACAACCACTTGTTTACAGCCAGTGGCTCTTCTTCAGGCGCTTCCTCCAGAGATTTGCCAGAGGTTGTGCTGCCCTCTCCGTCTAGCGAGTGGACACTGACAGAGAGCACCCCAGGACCAGAGGAGGCCCGTAGTGGAGCTGAACTGTCACAAACCTCCGGTGACATCTTTGTAACTGACAGTCCTTTGCTTGCCCCAGCAGGAATGGCTGCACCTCCCACTGCAGCTTTACCAGCCTCTGTTCGGGCACCTGGCATAGTTGAAGAAATGGAGTCAGTGGAGGGTAGGTCGATATCAATATTTGCTTGTATTATGTAACAGTAAACAGGGTTCTTTATGGTTCTGGACTGTTGATTAGACAAAACAAGACATTTTGAAGCTGTCACGTGATTTATTTCACAACTTTCTGATATTTTATGGCCCAAAAAAAAATCAGCAAATTAATCAATTATCTTATCCCATTTACTTCAAAATAGATAAAGTATACAGTGCTTTACATAACTGGCCAGTTACTTGTGTATTAACCCCTTCTTTTTACCAGAAACTGGTGACACCAGTTGATAGAATTTGTATTTCACGACAGCATGCTAAAAAAGCCAAAGACCAGACTGAATCTCAGGACGTGTCGTATATCACCACTTTTACCAATTGACAATGCAACACTGCAATTAGTTTAATATTTCTACCGCTGACTTGCATCTAAGACTGTCTGGATCCAAAACTACTGTACTGCCTTAAAACAGGAAAATACTGTTATTTTGACTGAGAAAAATGCATCACAGCAACACTTGTATCTTGTATCTTAGAGAAGGGTTCAAGTGTTGGAGGGAGGATGTATTCAAGTGCTTGCAAACATTACACTGTTGAAGACACAGCTGCTGCCACTCCAGTTCAGATTAACCTTGGAAGACTGATACATCTGTCCTTTGAACGCAGCACAAGTGTCATTCTTTTCATCTTGGGAATTAACTGAATCTGTTTTTCAAAGGTGGTTTTAACCCATGTGAACCAAACCCCTGCGGTGCTGCTGCATGCACAGTAGAGGATGAGGTTGCTCTCTGCCATGGTAAGTTCTAAAACAATGGCTATGGCTAATGATATTTTTACTCTTCTCCTTTCATTCGCTGAAAATAACAGAAATTAATGTTGATATGTGATGATGTTTTTGTTTAACGGACGGTCAGTAGTGTTTCTCTGTATGTCTCTTGAGCAGTTTGCATGTTTTGTCGTATTGTTGGTCTATGGTCATTATTGCTAGACTTACCAAAAATCTTTTATCTCTCCCTGCTGTTCTGTCCTGGTATGTTTTGCATCATATATAAATATATATAGTTTTTTTGTTTGTTTTGTCTGTCTGTGTCTGGCTATGGGTCTCTGTCCGTTTTTGCGTTGCAGATTGAATGTTAGGGTGCTTGTCAAATTGTGTTATCACAACTGTCTTTAGTCTATATGTGGTTTTTGGTTTGCTGTGCCAGTACGCTGCCTCCGCTCTACTACAGTATAAGCATGCTAAACCCTGGAATATGGATGCTCTCATCCCTGCTGGAATTAAAATACTGATCTTCTGCTGCAACTAACTACAGATTCAGACATAAACTTACTGCAGATATCCCAATTATTAGCTGTTCTCTTTGCATAAATAAACACAGATTTGGTATGCATTTCAGTATATACAGTATCATATATCATCATATTGGTAATCTGAAACGCCTCAAATGATCCGATTTATCAAAGGAACATAGATAATAATTCACAGTAAGTCTAATTTGGATCAGAGGTTGCAGCAACTACAGTATTGTCCACTAACTTCTCAATCCTGAGGTGTGATAGTCCTTCTATCACAGCTTTACCTCCCTACCTCACCCTGCTAGGCAACCTCCCATCCCCACCACCCCCACGCTGAAACAGTAGTGTCACCCGCCCCCCTTTTTTGCAGAGGTAGATGTGTGCCATTCCAACCCTTGTGCCAATGGAGCCACCTGTGTGGAGAGTGCAGACTCTTACAAATGCTTATGCCTGCCCAGCTACGGAGGGAAACGCTGTGAGATCGGTATGAGATCAGCTTCAGCTAATAAATACTAACAGCAGCCTCTCAAAAACAACCCGAAGAGATGGTAAACATCACCAGCCAATGGCATCATTACTCACTGTGACTCTGTGAAAGGAGTCCTGGTGGCCCAGCAGCTGAAGATGCACAACATGTAGCTGTGGTGTCCCCGCTTTGCAATGGGACCCTGTTTCTTTTAAAAAGGTCATAAAAGTAACTGAAGAGTCAGTTCACCCCAATCACAAATATATTTTTCACTTCCCACAAGTAGCATCTAGTAATGCAGTGATTGCTCAAAACACTGAACAATCAACCATTTCTATTACCTCCCTTCAGTCTCTTTCCTTTTTCCTCTTGTCTGTGCAGATTTATAAAACTCAGGAATCAGCCCAAATTATTCCCAGTTTTCAAGAATAGAATCTTTCCGTTAACTTTGTATGCAATCGAGTCGTCATCGGCAAATAAAAAAACAACACAATTCTGTCCGAACACACAGTAAGAATAGAAGACAAAAAAAACTAAACTCAAAGTCCAATCAGTGAAGGGAAATGATTAAGTGATCTTAGCCAGTCTCTTGCTCATGGCCCTTGCTGTTTCACAGATGTAGTGTTCCATAAAGTAGTTGCATGTGATATCGCCACTGCAGATTTACTCAGGGGGGAACCTTTCCAGGGGGGGCAGCTGAGATCAGGATGCAGGAGGATCGGTAGTGACGCTAGATGTTTGGGATGCTTTGTATGGCCCCCATTGAGCTACAGCGCACAGCCTGGTCTTAAGTTGGGTCAAGAGGCTCAACATCTTTTCTTTGTACCACATTTAAGTCATAAAATTACAGCTGAGTTAATTCCATTTGCTGATGAAGACCATGGCATGCTGTTAAAAGCACTGAAAAAGTGCACCTTGAGTGATAAAGAATAATAGCAATAGGAACATTGTCTCTGGAAAGACACGCTGTGAAAGGCATGTTGTGTGCCAAACATTTTATAGGTGGATATCATGCAGGGGAAATAAAGTCAAAGCTATCTGCTGCACTACATACCCCTAAAGTTATGTAAGTAAATATGAAAATATGTATTTGTGTAATTTGGGTGGACTGACCCTTTAAATAAACGTATTAGTTTAGAGAGAATGAATGAAGCCTTTGAATGTAAAATTACTTTCCTGTTGGGCAGGCCTCTCCCAGCTCGAGTGAAGCATGATGTAAAATCTTCCATTCTGTATTGGAACGTTTGTTTTGTACATCACGTTGGAAACACTGTCCATTGTCAGATTTTTTTACTGGTTTCCAGGCCGACTTCTCGGGCGTCACTACAGGAAAACTTTCTTCTCACTGACTCACAAGAACAGTATTGAATCTGTAAAATTGAAACACTACATGGGTTGTGAAAAATATTAAGCACTTGATCTGCTCAAACACTAATACATCAGATGCCGTGCTTTAAGTTTCCAACCTATTTGTAGTTGTGGATGAAGACTGATATTTAATTTATGAGTCTTATCTGAGTCTCAGAGCCCTTTAAAATAATCCCATATATTCACGTGAAAGTGCATTGAGAATACAATAGATTGAACGAATGTTGACTCTTTGGTGTTGCGGCTGCAGATGAGCAGCACTGTGAAGACGGTTGGACTAAGTTTCAGGGGAACTGCTACCTGCACTTCACTGACAGAGAGATGTGGCTGGATGCAGAACAGCGCTGCCGGGACTTGAACGCCCACCTGGTCAGCATCATCACTCCAGAGGAGCAACAGTTTGTCAACTGTGAGTGCGTGAGGAAAAATGTGTGTTTGTGTCCACAGAGAAAATAATAATATAATAACATCAACACTTTTCTTTCTCACACAGCAAATGCACAGGACTACCAGTGGATCGGGCTGAACGACAAGACAATGGAGAATGACTTCCGCTGGACAGATGGCACACCACTGGTGAGTAAAGACATTACACACATGTATTGGTCCCGTTATAGGCATGGTGTAGTATAATATAGTATGGTGAAGTGAAGTGTTTCCCAACCTGTTTGGTTTGCAATCCCCTAAAAATGAAGATGAGTTGCAGCCCCTTGTCACAGATTGCATACGGTATAACTACACAGAGATGCAAAACAACCACAAAGCGACTCAAACTACTATAAAGAGGTACAAATCAACCGTAAAGAGACTCCAAATAGCCACAATGCATCTCAAAAGGACTACAAAGAGATTCAAAACAACTACAGAGATACACAACAACCACAATGTGACAAAAACAACTACAAAGAGATGCAAAACAACCAACAAGGTCAGTTGTTACTCTTTGTTTATACTTGTTTATGCCTCATGGGTGCTAACCTAATTATTCTTACCTAATACATGCCATGTTTTAATAGCATTTCTAGTTCCTGTGTTGATTTGCATTTAGCTTTGTACCAGATAAACAGTGTTAGTTCAACATCCACGTAGAGGCTTTTCACGATTTTGTGAGATAAGGAAAATTACTGTTTGCAATTGTGATACGAGGTTGCTTGAGCAGGTGAAACACAAATGCAATGCCATGCCAAAACAAGCACCAAAATAGCACTGCACCATCTGATCTGCATAAACACAACCTCAGCTGCAACCCTCCACTCACCTTAACACAAAAATACAAAACAAAAAACAGTTGCAGGCACAAAGAATTGACTTCATTACCAGTTGTGTGGATGGAAAACAACACTGTGTTTACAGAAACATGACTGTAATGATGTGAGCTGGTTGCTTCAGGTACTGGTTAGATGATCTATGTCCAGGTTGAGTAATAGAATGATGAGTTTGAGGGCTTATCAGAAGCCAGGACGCTGCACAGCAGTTTATAAAATTATGAAACAAGATTTTTTTATCTTTGGAAAGTTGTGCAAAAGCTGAGCCAGGTGTAACTTTGATGAGGTTTCTCCTTCCTCAGCAATACGAGAACTGGAGGCCGAACCAGCCAGACAATTACTTCAACTCTGGAGAAGACTGCGTGGTGATGATCTGGCATGAGAATGGCCAGTGGAACGACGTGCCATGCAACTATCACCTGCCATTTACCTGCAAGAAAGGCCCAGGTGTGTTGGTTTATCTGCTTGTGCACGTCGTCTGTCTGAAAATATGTATGAAGTATGAAGTAGAGCTAAAGCTGCAGAGTTGCATGATAATTCTCCATAATAACCTCATATCATGCCCCATGGCCTCTGATTCTGTCCTCAGTTTCCTGTGGCGCCCCACCAGAGGTGGAGAACGCCCACATGTTTGGTAACAGGAGGGAGGAATACCCTGTCAACTACATCATCCGGTATCAGTGCAATCCAGGGTTTACACAACGCTACCCTCCGGTGGTTCGCTGTAAAACAGATGGACAGTGGGAGAAATCCCAGGTGGAATGCACTGGTGAGCGCACTCACTGTTGTCCATCTTGGGACTAGTTTTTAGTAAAGATTGTTTTTTTTTTTTTTTAACAATAACTCACTCTCTCTGTGTTTTTTCTCTCTTGCTGTAGTGAAAGCCAGAAAAACAATACAGCGGAGGAGCAGGAGAGCAGCAGTGAGCAGCCAGCTTCACTAAGAAGGAAAAAAGAGAGGAATTTATTATTTTGAAAGAACACTTTCAGCACACAGAAATCCATTTTCCATTTTAGTGAAGATGATTTGATGGGTTTAATTGTTGGAAAAAAAAGCCCACAATGAAGGGTGCTATAACATGGTAATGTGATTTTTGTCTATTCTACCCCCCTGCCCGTCATAATATATTTTAATTATACATAATAATTTTATTGCTCTGAGTTTATTTTTATTGTGTGTATTGTAATATAATGTTTGAAATGAAAAGGATTTTTTTAATAGAAGGTAGCATCTGTCTGGTTCACTGTAGTCTGCTGTAAAACTGTTGGTTGGTTTGTAAGGTACCAACAAGTTATATGTTTGTGTGCCCATATGGCATGGCTTATTGTGATATCTGAAAGCAGGGGGGAGAAGTTAAATGGAAATACTAAAAGTTCACATCAGTCATCAAAGTTCTCCTCCAGGCTCTGTCCTATACTGCTGGTTTCTGCACTCAGTGTAGTTGAAAGTTTAGTTTTCTGCAGCCATTTGCTGCCATTTCTTCCTGTAATACAGTGTGAAAAATACCTTTAATAGCACGAGAATCCATTACAGGAAACCTGGTCCAAAATTTTGAACATTTCTTGGAGGTGAATGATGTTTAGTTTAAGATATGAACACATAAAAGATAAATATCCTATTTGTGTTTAGAAAAGTTTATATACAAAGTTTATCAACACTCATATGAGCAGAGTATAATTAAACCGGTTAGACAGTTTCATTTGATCTGTGTAGGGTGATGTGATTCATCTAGGGTGTCCTGATAAATCTTCCACTCCAACTTTTATCTATTTTGGCGTGTCTTCAAAAGTTGGAGCGGATGTTTCAGTTCAACTTGGATTGGATATGCATGTGAATCTTAAGAATTCAATCACATAAGGCGTGTAGGTTTATTAAAAACTTACGAGGATGTTGACACAACCTGACACAAGTCTAAATTTATCTGTCAAGAGGACTAGTTTGACAAGAAATGGTAAATGTTGGGGAATCAAACATTAATTATGGATTATTTTATGTTATTAGGATTATTGGATTACCTCAAAGCCTCTGAAGTGGTTTTATTGGACATGATATCATGACACCTCTTTATACTGTATGAGTGGAAACAGGAAAAGAACATTAATTTGGTGATAATCAGACTAAACTTCGCCACAGAGAGAAAGCAAACAAATCCAAGTCTGCTATGTCCAGTGTGTCAGATTTAGGGGGCTCTATTTATAATGTGACAGAAATTGAATATTATAATCATAACTATGTACATAACTATTTACATTAGTGTACAATCACCTGAAAACAAGAATCTGTAAGACCTTTATCTCTTTCCTTCGCAGTCAAAAGGAGAGGGTATAACAAGGGGGTTGCAATCAGTAACAACACAGTTAGATGGCATTAAATCATTAAATCCTGCACACTGCTCCCTTAAAGCAAAGACTTTTGGTCAACCTTTTATTTATTGATTTCACACAGTGACTGTCTCTGCTGCACTGTTATGAGACTACAGCAGCATCACACAGTCAGGGTGAATAAACTTCGTCAAGCTCCAATGTTCGTGTTTAATCTGCAGAGGATGAAGTGAAAGTGCTTGTGGCCCCACAGTTTGTCATGTTGGCTGGTTTGAGTCTTTTTGTTTTCTGTGTGTTTTTAGTTTGTCATCATCTCCCACGAGGCTGTGCGGTGCACAGTGTTTGTGTGGAGTCTGTGTTTGTAACCTCAGAGGAAATAACCCCGCTGTAAACATTACAGTGTCAAATGCCTGTTGTTGTTTTTTTAATCAAGCCGACTGCTTTCATTTGTGCGCTTGTTTTGTGTCATTGTTGTTGTTTTTTTTGGAGGCTGTGCCTCCTTTATACATGCTGTCACCTGCTACATGAGAAACCAAAGAGCTGTACATGTGTCTGCTGCAGCTGCACATTATTTACGAACTTAAAGGATGTGTCTGTCAATATTCTATACATTTCTTAATGTCAGCAAATCACAATTAAAAAAACGAAAACCAGTGATGAATCCAAAACAGGCACATTTATTTGTTGTTGGACCTTAAATAGTATCTAATAATGATTAAAGGCATAATTTATATGGATTAATAGTCATCCAAATTAAAATGCTCACCATATCAAATTAAACAAAAGCTACATATGAAGTGTGCCTTGAGTTGTTGAGTTTAGGATAAATAAAATCTTCATTCATTCATTCATTCATTCATTCATTCATTCATTCATTCATTCATTCATTCATTCATTTATTCATTCACAAGTAGAGTGACAATAACCAAAGGTAACAGAACACAATGAGAGCAAAATCTCAAAATCTAGATGGACCAACCACAAGGAAAAACTTTCCAAGAGTGAATGAGGGAGAACGCTGCATTCTCTGCCAGGTTCTCCTGACAGCAGCTTGGTTGGTCAGCCCCAAAGACAACAAATCTGCTATTTCCATTTGCGTGAGCGACAACAGTGCCTAGCTGTTTTGGGTAATTACTTTTTTTTTTAATTAAATCAAAGTGCTACAGACTAGCTCAGAATTTATTGAGAGACGGACTAACACATTGTTGGTTTTGGAAATTCAAACATCATCAGCTATGAAACAAGGGATTTTTTACACGGAGAAGATAAATACATGGATATGATTTGAAACAGAGAAACACACACACACACAGTATATTTGCCTCATCCTCACATCTTGTTTGAAGTGATGCCGAATGAACTTATATCTGTCCCAGGTCTGACTGTTTGTACTCACATCAGTCAATGCCAAATTTAAAAAAACACTTTGGTTGCTACCTCCTGGAATCATGGCTGCACGGCTCTCATGTCTGTTCATGCTACGTAAAGATGTTTACCAGTGTGAAACTTATATAATTAGACTGCAGATCAGACAGTCCTCCATCATTCCAGGAGGGTTACCGCCCAGACATTCCAGGTACAGACAACAAACACGTCTTTCACCTTCCGTCTGCCTCTCAGTGAGCTCAGTGTTTCTGTGTCAGCAGCTGAGGTAAATAGGATACAGCACTGACTCATAGGGATAATAAAATTACGGTAAATTTGTATTTGCCGAGCAGGGTGGGTTGTAGATGGCGTCAGCGTTCCCTTGAGACTGAATAGGGTCCTTTAAGGATCCTCTGTACCCCACCCTGTTCACCTCTCAGCCCCGGGCCTCCTGATAAATCGTCTCTCTCTCTCAGCTAATTTTGCATTTGTTAATTAGTAGTAAACACAGAAAGTGCTTCATGCTGTGAGCAAACTGTGACAATTTCAGATTACATAAGATAAGAAACACTAACTTTATGTCACAGTTGATATTTCGCTGCTTGAACCTCAACATACAACAATAACAACTTAAAAAACATCAGAAAAATACTAATAACTTCAGAAAAGTACAGCAGTATATCATATTTTCAGATGTAGAGAAAGGATGCTAGATTTTTTTATCTTGCTGAGAGTCAGATAAAAAGATTGATTCCACTCTCAAGCTACAGCCAGAAAGGTCCCAAGGCCAAAGGCCCATTATTCTGAAATATAGTTTGGGAAATGTCCAGCTGGACAAAAAGACCATTTGCATGGCAGCCTGTGTTGTGGTCAGAGTACAATGCTCCCACAAGACCTCTATTTCATCATCATGACTGATTTAAATCTATATCATAACACCTGTGTGATGCATCAAATCATTCATAAAACTCACCCCAGAGCTATGCACTTTTAAATGTTAGGAATATTCAGACATTAAAATTCAGATGTAAATAAATAAATAAATAAATAAATAAATAAATAAATAAATGAATAAATAAATAAATAAATAAATCAGGTACTGATCTGTGTGAATGTTTGCGGAACCAAAGATACTCACCAGCTGTTTCTCCCAGTCGGTCGGACCATAATTTAGCAGGGACTCCTTCCGTCGGTTGGATAGCGATACTTTCCCGGAGTTCAATCGGAATAATTAAAATAATCAATAATCAATCAAAAACAGCGACTCACGCCAAGTACGTACATACCTATTAAGTCTATTTAAAGTGATTAATTATTCATTTATCGTGTTTGTTCTGAGCTAGCCGAAATGCTAACGCTCCGTATAAGTTAATGTGTGACCGTTAGCTCCGATAAATGATTAAAAATCTGCTAATTAAACAATTAGCGTCACTTTGTGATTATTTAACAACAGACAACAGCGTCACAGATTAATTAACTTAACTCGTCGGTGTTGACGGATGTTGGCCAGAAATGCGTTTTCCCTGCGTTAGCCCGAGACCAAAGGAGACTTAAAAGGAAGATTAATTAATATAATTAACATAATTATTATAAAAAAGGAGTCTTAAAGATGATTGATTAACTACAAGTTGGTGTTACGTGATTCTAATATAGCAATAGATTATTGTAACAGCTGAAATAAACCTGAAATAAAGTAAAAAGTCATTTAATTTGAATAATTCAACTTTATTTATTTCTATAGAACCTTCCATACAAAACTGTAGTCCACAGTGCTTCACAGAGCAGAGGAAAAACAGAAATATTACATATATATTATATACATTTTATTTCATAGGCACCTTTCTGTCACCTTACAATAAATGAGAGTGACAGAAACAAACATAAAGAACCATAAAAGTATAAAATTACAAGAATACAACATTAAAAACAGGTTAAAATAGGACAATTCAACTTAATCAGATGGAAATCTTAATTTTAAACAGGTACAGACTTGAAATGTGAGAGACAAAAACTTAAGCTAAACTTAACAGTTCTTAAGACATAAAAACTCAGCAGTGAATGGCACATCAGGTAAAAGCCAGGCTAAACAGAGATGTCTTAATTAAATTAGATTAGATATACTTTATTCATCCCATCACAGGGAAATGTACTTGTTACAGCAGCAGAGGAAAGTGTAGCATACACTACAGAGTTAGAAAAAAGTAGAAAAGACAACAAAAAAAACAGAATAAACAGACAGAAATATTTATAACCTACACAATGAACAGACAGAAATATCTATAACCTACACAATAAACAGACAGAAATATCTATAACCTACACAATAAACAGACAGAAATATCTATAACCTACACAATAAACAGACAGAAATATCTATAACCTACACAATAAACAGACAGAAATATCTATAACCTACACAATAAACAGACAGAAATATCTATAACCTACAATAAACAGACAGAGATATCTATAACCTACACAATAAACAGACAGAAATAGCTATAACCTACACAATAAACAGACAGAAATATCTATAACCTACAATAAACAGACAGAAATATCTATAACCTACACAATAAACAGACAGAAATATCTATAACCTACAATAAACAGACAGATATATCTATAACATACAATAAACAGACAGAAATATCTATAACCTACAATAAACACGAAGAATCAACCTTCAAACAGACAAGTACTAAGGATAAAAGTAACAGGGAGTGGTCAGGACATAAAAACTCAGCAGTAAATGGCACCTCAGGTAAAAGCCAGGCTAAAGAGAGATGTCTTAATTAAATTAGATTAGATTAGATATACTTTATTCATCCCATCACGGGGAAATGTACTTGTTACAACAGCAGACGTCAAGTTTTTGAACTATAGGATCTCTGTTTTCTTAAAAAATATGAAAAGTCCTGTACTTAACAGATATGTTAACATGCATTTGAATGTTTCTATTGGTAAAAATTCAAATATTTCATCAAGGAACAGCTACAAAGTTCATTCTTTCAAAATAAAAGCATGCATTTTTTGAGCAAAAGAAGTTATACTTATCAATATTCTGCTTTCTTTTAGGTCTAATTGAAAAATCAGGCACATTATTTAATTATTAATTAACCTCAGTTCTATTTCCAAAAGTGATTTAGTGCAAGAATGAATCAGATCTGTCATAGTATCTTATACTGTAACAGGTATGTGGTTGTTCCACTGAACAAAAGTAACAGTCTGTGCAATGATCTTTTTGGGGATACCAAACGCAACTTTTCACGTGTTCCTTTGGTCCACATCTGTAAACTCTCCACACACTGCTTGCACACATTGTGAGGGGCCTATGGCTTGGCTTGATTTTTACAGAGTTTTACTTAATGTACAAACTTTACTTAAATATTCAAAATATGCATGTTTGATAAATGCACTGATGTTTCCTTTCCTCTGACTTGGAATGGTGAAACTAGCACAAATAGAATAAAAGGAGGCAGAGTTGTTTAGGCATTTACAACGAGAAGTAGCAAAGGCAGACATGATCTGGAACAAAGGAAATATATACCTATAGAAATCATGGATGGAATAGTTACAAGCTTTGAAAACTACAAAACAGCGTCGAACTAAGCAGGACTTACAACAGTGTGCCCATGGTTACAAGGTTCAGAGAACAGCAGATCCTCTTCATTCTACTATGCCAGCTTTCTGTGTGCAGATATTGATAGTACTGACCTATTGGGAGCTCCACACACCTCTCACCGCACTGTCTCAATGTGACTGCACAAACAAGTTGCCACGTAGCTGCAGATGAGTCCAATCATGATCAGCTGGCAAGTTCTACTACAGCTGATCACTGGAAGATTTTGATGTATATTCGGAGCTCCACACACCTCTCACCGCACTGTCTCAATGTGACTGCACAAACAAGTTGCCACGTAGCTGCAGATGAGTCCAATCGTGATCAGCTGGCAAGTTCTACTACAGCTGATCACTGGAAGATTTTGATGTATATTCGGCTGCTTCACCACAGGTGTAGCTATGCTTCCTCTGAAAACACCTGGTCTGCACTGTGCAAGTCTAAATGTTGTAAAAAAGCATGACTGCTGCTCTTCTCGTTACCTGTCTTGAACGATCTCAGGTTTGAATTGATGTTTTACATGTTAACTGCAGCAGTGACCAGAGCTTTATATAATTAATGCAGCCTGTATAAACTGGGTCATTTCAGACCACAACAACCTAAACAGGATTAAACGACTAAAAGGAAAACCTAAATGCTGAGCAAATAAAAGAGAACAGAGAGTACGTCTGACTCAGCTGACATAAAAAGAGGTCAAAGATCATTTAAAAGCAATGACGTGATGTTGTGTAAAAGGCTTTCAGTCTCATACATGCAGAAAAGTAACTTCCTCTTGTTTAGTCTTAATCCAGCCTTTTGTTTTTCTCTGCAGGTTGATGGCCTATCTCGCTCCTCCCATCCGATCTGCTCTCGCCTCGTTTCTTTCCACGTTGCTTCCCTGCGGCTTTGCTGTGGGGCCCTCGCGGTTCTGTGGGGGCAGGCCCGGCCTTTGGTGGGTCGGCCGCTCGCTGGAAGCTGGATCCCTGCTGGGGAGAGACGGGGACACGGAGTGGGCCTCAAAACATCACAACGATACGATGCACAGCGGGAAGGGTGAACTCGAGATGAACTCTGAGTCCCAAACAGGCGAGACTAACAACACAGAGGTAGAAAAGGTAAACTGAATGCAACAGTAAGAACAAACTCAGAGATAAGTGTTAGGGTGCCACTTCTTCAGATACCTTAGAAGGTAACTACAGCCTTCTGCCAGGAGCAGATATCGTCAAGCGGCCCTCAAACACAGCGCTCTCCAGTTGGTGGGTCACTGCCCATCTGCTCCTGGCTTCCAGCTTTCCTTCTCCCGCCTACTTCATAACCTGCAAGAGGCACGTTCTGCCTCATCCATCAAGCAGCGGGGTTTTTTGCTCCTATCGCCCAGAGCTGAGATGGATTTGGTGGGGAAACCTCTGTCGCCCCTTGTCCTTGTGCACTCCTGAAGGAAGGACTGGTACTTCAGTGCCTTCCTCTCGTAGACTACGTCACAACCCCAAGGCACCGTTAGCTTGATCAGGATTATTTTCTTATCCTCATTTCACCACAAAACAATGCCTGGGCGAGAACTGCAGCCTTCTGCCCACGTCCACACTCATCTCCCAGGACCTGGCTCCCTCCTTGATGAAGGTGATCGCCCTCTTTAAGTCCGTTCTGGCAGGTCTCTTCTTGCATCTCTCATGCTCTACAGTAGTGTGTGACAAAAGCACTTTGTTATGGCGCCACCTGTATCGCCAGTATATGTGTCATTATCCTCTTTTGACCACAGAGCTTGCAGTCTTCTCTTAGCAGCCACAGATCGCAGAAGTTTAGTCCACTTGCCATCTTGAGAGTGTTTCCCAGTTCATTCTTGCCTCGTATATTTAAATCCCACCCCAAGAAATCACTGAGAAAGTCAGGACGGATTCTGGATTTGAAGAGTCTGGGAATCACTAAATTCTGGTGAACCTCGAATTTCTGTACTCATTTTCTGCTAATCCATCCAAAAGTTGTTGAGTCTGGACCAAAGTAGTGGACCGACCCGCTGACATCAGCTTTCCGTTCAACTATCATGGCTAAAAACAGCAGCAAAGGTGTTGGTTAGCTCAGTCGGTAGAGCATCCGCCCTATGTACGAAGGCTCAGTGCTTGCCGGAGCGGTCCAGGGTTTCGAAGCAGACCTGCGGCCCTTTGCTGCCTGTCATTCCCCATCTGTCTCTGTCACTCTTCAGCTGTCTTCAGCTTTCTGTCAACACTGAAGCATTTAACCTCCCAGAATAACTTTTACCACAGCGTTCACCTCAGAACTCAGTGTCAGTCATAATTCTTTGAGTCTTGCCTTTTTAACCCAAACACAACTCCACGGTGCAGCTGATACTCTGAGGCACACTTTAAGTAATATCTGGATGTGCTGTAGTCATAACTGCATATTTTTGTCTGCGTGATTAACTTAACTGGAGATATTCTTTGTCATAAGTACCTGTAATTGTGCACCTTTTTCAGGGAGCCGAGAGAGAACCGGCACCGGTAGTCAGATTTAGTAGCATGTGCGCCTGCGTTTATCACACGTTTGGGCTGCAGCATCAAGTTATCTAAAATGAGGACTGCTCTCTGCAATAAAGTAGCTGGTAATATCATTTTATTAACATTTATCTAGTTTTATGATGCTTGTTCTATTTTTATTTGAGTCCTCGATAAGAAATCGTCTCATCCAGAGTGACTGATAAAGACTAATTTAATTGTTCAGCTTTGATATTCTTCGTCTTGTTTGGTTTGAAGCCATCTCGTGTGCAGACAAAGGAGCAGATAAATGCGAGCCCTGTCTGCCTAATTAAGTTCTGACCTCTACCTATGAATCGGGCCTTTTTTTTTCCAGCGAGCTCTCGACAGAAGGAGGAGAAAGTGTAGGAGTGGCTTCACAGATCCAAAGATGTACTAATGGTAATTTACAAGGGGCGCCGCGATCGATTCGCATTCAGAGCACAACCTCATTTCATCTTCATTTTGTGCTGAGAGGATCAGACGTGGAGCGCACTCATCAATATCATGAATATTCAAATGCATTAACATTTTCAACAAACATCCTGAGGCTGAAAGAATAACTGGCTGAAGTAGGAGAGACTGAGAGCGAGGGTCGACGTCGTCCAGAGGACTCCTGGGTCACTTAAACAAACTTGCTCACTGTCAGTAATGTGTTTCAGGCGATGTCTGTAGAAAGTACAAAGACGATGGCGACGTTTTAAAACCGCAGCCAGTTCATCAGGATCCAGTTGGCTCACCAACTGTCCGACAAAACCAGAGATGACTGCATGGCGCTGTTCGGACACATCAAACCAAATTCAGATACTCTATCATCCAGACTTGCCCTGCATATTTGGTGCTTTAAATATACAGTAGTTAACATCATCAAAGTATGATGAGTTCCTTTGTACTGTAAACTTCTGCGCTGTGTGTTGTAGGTGCTGATGGAGATAGCAGCAAATAAAGAAGCTTTACTTCAGAGCACCATCTGGATAAAGTAAGTTCACACAAAAATGCTTTATGCTACGGAGGCTTTATGCTCTCACATAAACTCTTGGATTGGTTTGATTTATTGTCAATGTAGAGGTTTGAAGTGCTTGAGCTAGCGATGGCTTATTCTGTCGTCTTTTTCTAGCAGAAGTTACATTCCACAGGCAGTGTCTGTAGCTTGCCCAGTTGTAGAGTTCAGGAAAATATCCACTTCAGAAACGTTTTTTGTAATAAAGAAAAAATATAAATTTCTCTGTTTTATTACTCTCATTCAAAGTTAAGGTTTCACTGAGGTACAAATCAATGTGGCTGGCTAACACACTTGTTGTAACTAAAAGAAAAGGAGCACAGAGAAACACAGAGTCTCAGATGCATACCTGCAGTCTTAAAGGGGAAGTACGCCTTTTTATCAACCTGTACCAAGTCACTTAAAAACATGAATTCTAGTACTCCTTAACGTTTTTAACCATTACATGAACTTCTAAATGAAATTATGCATCATTACACACTGTATATTTATATATTGTTAAATTCTGTATCCTTTCCACAAATTTCAATCATGTTAACTGTATTTATCACCATGAACTGATCTTTGGCCTCTACAGTCAATAAAGTGCAAAAGACCTGAGCTGACCTGGACCTACCAAAGATACAAGGAAGAAAAAACTAACAAGTGTAAAAGTTTTGCAGGCCATAAACCAAATCCTATTCAAGGTGCAAACATCTAATGCTAAAGTATTAAACAGTGTGAAACAGCATGTGTACCTCACTGCAGAGCATATTTGAGCTTTCTACCACAGTGAGTGTGTCAGGTTTTGTGTGTATCATCTGCACATTGTCCTGCTGCTGGCTGTGTGTGTAGTGCCAACACTTCCTCCTGCTCCCTGTATACTGGCTGTATACTGTGTGTTGCGGCCTGATTAGAAAACATCCCATTTTTCTCTCCCAGAGAGTGAAACTGCTGAAAATTGTATTGTCATCTGCCACGGAGTCTCTCTGCGATGATCTGAAGGGGACAGGACTGTGACTACATTCGAATATTTTTTATTCTAGTTATCATACAGCCTGTGGGTTTCATCCATACAGTTCTATAAACACCCAGAGGGATGAAAACCTGGCATCAGATTCATGAAGCCGCAGTTCAACACATGTAGATTGAGCAGAGCATCTTAATGCACGTTTTTGTATTTTTTTCTTAGATTTGCCTGCCAGGCGCGTAGCAGAGCCCAGCAGAACGTGGCCGTGCAGTGTTCCTGTGGAGAGGTGTGCGGGGGCGAGTGTGCGGATGTGTGTTTACGTGTGTGTCAGGACATCCGGCCGGGGACTGAGCTGCTGTTGTACAAAGACACCGCGGGGACAACGGTCGATTGTGACACACAGGACACTGGACACACAGGTGAGACAGGTACAGAATAGATCGATCAGACAGAAACGGTGTTGGACTAACTGGTTTTGCCTGCTCTGGGTAACAAAATCTGCTGGGCAGTTTTATTAAAAGGAAAAAAAACACATATATATGTATGTATAATTTCAGTACCATCTGTAGAAGTTGCACTTTTATTAAAAAAAACATAAATTGTAACCCTCAGCTGTTTATTTTATACAATTTATTGAAGTAACCAGCCTGTCTGTGTAGCTGGTGATCGGGACACGCCTGCAGGAGCAAATGTTCGTGCGAGTGGATTTTAATTTAATGTGAAAAATTCAGTTTCCTCTTTTTTACAGTTCTCAAGTTAAATGATGCCTAAATGTCCCACAGCGTGAGATATTCTAATGTTATAGATTATAATCTGTTTATTAAAGCATTTTGTTCCTGACACGACCTAAAGATTATTTAAAGCTGCGTCGCGTCAGTCAGTTTTTTTGGCCACTTGGTGGCAGAACTAGCTAAAAAATAGACACATTATCACATGGTAAAGCTGACATCTACATGTTCAGCACACATGGAACAACATTTTCATTTATTCTGAGTCACGTGGTGACTATAAGTCCAATATTTACTCTCTTTTTGCTCTGATTTTGGCTGTTTAAGCTGTTTAATGCTCCACCGGCTGGTCTGGACCTGTCTGCTCTTTGAAGCTGAGCGGGTGGTGCACAGCAGGTTTATAAGCAGGTATATATATGAGTTTCTTTGCCTGCTGCAGCTAAAGTTGATGCCGAACCAAAACAACATGCTGAAAGATGCTAAACTCTCAGCTGAGGGAACTGGTTTGTTGCTACAAGCGATCCCATTAAAATGACACGCAGTCATTTTAAATTTGTGATTACTGATTTAAAAAGGGGATTATAAATGAATCTCCGACATTAATTAAGTCAATAATGATGATGTACAACCCTTCATGTGAGTGTAAAGTCGGTTACGTGCTCCTGATTCATCCATCAGATTCCAGTTGGTGCTGCCCTTTATCCACTACATATATTTATACTCTCCACCTGGAGGAGCTAGTAGGACATTCAGCTCCTGTGAACAACAACAACAACAACACAGGCCCCAGAAAACACATTTACCAGCCACAGTGTCACAGTTACAGTCGCAGTTATAGTTGAACAAAACGTATAGAAACACAGAGACCAATGAGCGTCGACTTCTCTCATCAGCTCCATGATAAAACGTCATTTAACGTCATCAAGATCAAACACGTCGGTTAAATGAAAACACAAGGAGAGAAAAACAAAACCATTAGACGCACGCACGTTTGGAAAAACAACCAGAGCCGACATATAGCCCAGCACAAATGATGCAGTTTTTTTGTACAAACGAAAGGGTAATTGTGTGTGACCGCGGCTTTATTTCTGGCATACCGACGTAAGACACTCAGCAAGAAATCAAAGGACCTCTTTTTTTTATTCCCCTAAAGTGTCGAAAATAGATAGTTTTTAACATAGTATTTTAACACTGAGTCATAATCTTCCACCACGGAGCAGCTGTGGCTCAGGAGGAGGTGGAGCGGGGTCGTCCGCTAATCAGATGATTGGTGGTTCGATCCCCGGCTCTCCCAGTCTGCATGTCGAAGGCTGAACCCCAAATTACTCTGGCTGCATCATCAGTGTGTGAAGGGTAAAAGCAGTTGCATGACAGTAAGTTGCAAATGATATAACAATAACTTCTTCTAATGTTTACATTCATTTGTGGTTATAAATTTAGTTATTTAATCTATAAATTAACAAAAAATAGGGAACTTGAGATATCTTGTGATGGGATCACACCAGCCGCAACGCCTGTCAACATGCTGATAAGTCTGACCCGTGTGTCACGTGTTGGACTACACCCGTCTTTAAATTGGACACACGCCTGTACAGATTTGTGACTGCACCTTGCACTGTTGTGGCGCTATCGCCTTGACATAATCTGTTCACAGACACAGACACACTGAGCAAAGTACTCGCTACAAAAGCTATCTCAAGGACTACATTTTGCCATGATGACACACAGACACACACACACACACACACACACACACACACACACACACACACACACACACACACACACACACCAAGATATACAAAGATATAAAACAAAGAAACGTAGAAGACTCTAGAAGATTTTAGAGCCTAGAGCTGGATACTTTTTAAAACAATCTGCTAACCTTTTCACTCTGTCATCCTTTTTTGTTGGACAGAAAACAAAGTGGAAGACAAAAAAGACCCAGAGACTGAAGTACCCAACATATCGGTCATTCAAGAGAAGGAAGGGGGGACAAAGGACGGACAGGAGGAAGAACTGCAAAGAAAACCACGCAGATGCATCAAGAGGAGACACCCAACCATAAACATGAGGAAAAGGAGAGCCAAAAAGATAGACAGGACATCCAGCAGTGATAACACGACAGTAGGCGGACACACAGAGAGGACAGGTAGTGTCCCAGCTGCTGTGGACAGACAGTCACACTGTATATCTACAGGCTCTTCACCTCCTCCTGTCCGCTCCAGCTCCCGCCTGGCTGCTAAACCACGCCGCGTTCACTGTCTGACCAGCCGGGGGAAGCAGACAGCGGGACGGAGCCGGAGCTCCACCGAGAGTGCCGAGTCTGTCGCAGAGAAGGCGATTCCCACAAAGGTATCACAACCCGAAGATGCCGCCGAAGCTCTCGCAGCAGCGTGCGCAGCCAAGGCGTCCAGAGAGGATGTGGTTTCGACGTGGTGTCCGGAGATCAGAGAGAGGCGGTACAGGTGTTCCAGCTGTGATAAAAAGTTCTTCCAGATCGGCCACTTAAAGAAACATAAGTTCATTCACACCGAGGAGAAACCGTTCAGCTGCCAAGAGTGCGGGAAAAACTACACGTCTGCAGAAAGCTTCAGAGCCCATCAAGTACGGGGTGTGATTGGATGACTCTTTCTTTCCTATCTGCTATTTTTATCCTTCAAACATAAGTGGATATGTATAAATATCTGATAGTTTTGAACGGTGACTAATACTTAATTATTAAGCATTAATGTTAAAAAAAATCATAGAGCATAAAACATAAAAATGCTGCTCATGAAGAAAGTCAGAACTAAAAGTAACTACTCTGAAAAGAAGGCTGATGGATGGATGGATGGATGGACGGACAGGGAACACACCCTACAGTTATGTTATAGTGTCCTGGAGTACATCTGTTCATCACTGCAGCACAGTGAGAAGTTAAACCACTAGATGAAAAAAAACGTGATTTTTTTTTTAAGTTATCATGTTCTTTAAGTCATCAAAAGACCCTTTTTTCTCCCTCCCTAGCAACGCTGAAAAATTTGTAACTCAGCAAAGCAGCTTTTCCTCTTTGAATCCGGTGACAGCTAAAGATAATAGATACGGTTTTAAACACGCTGCTATCAGTTGTTATCCCCTTTGCTCAGTTATCTGCTTCGCTAAAAAAGAAACAACCACTTGACAACTAAATGGTCTCAGAAAAACAAGTCACGTCAGCAGTGTCTTTTTGTAAACAGTGTGTGTGTGGGTACGGTGTGTTTTCACTTCTTGGCTGTGAGCTTAGTCACCACGCAGAGTAGCAATTTACTCCTTTAATGAGTAGAATCAATAGCAGTTGTAATAATACATTTGACTTCAAATAACGGGGTGTTATTTTGTAGATGAGTCACCGTGGGGAGCGTCCATTCTCCTGTCCTCATTGTGAGAAGACCTACGGCCTGAAGCGGGACCTGAAGGAGCACATGGTCCTGCACACCGGTGAAAAACCTTACGTCTGCGAGCACTGTGACAAGGCATTCGCACGCCGGCCCTCCCTACGCATCCACCGCCTCCTTCACTGCAGCAGGATGATTTACACACAGCCTCCGAAGGTAGGGAGGCGTTCTGCTCCGCACTAGTAATGATTCCCTTAGGTTTAGACTTTTGGTGCATGTGGATGCACGGTCCGATTTGGTTTTACAGTATTCCACAGACAGGCAACAGACAATGTGCCAGCAAAAGTAGATAAGAAGAAGCTGTGTTTTCCACCCAAAGTACCCACAACATTAGTCCCAGAGACAAATTTTTAAGGAGTCCAAATCCTGTTTTTGACATATCCAATTTGTATCCAGATTGATATCAGTAAGTCTGGACAGCAAAAAAAAAACATGAAAGTATATTTTTGTAATTCAGATCCAAGCCACCTTTAAAATTTCGACAGATGTGTCTTAGTCCCAATGCTCTGGCAGCTTATGTTGGATTTCAAAGTGTCTTCTGAGTCACCTGAACCACGTCACGATGACAAAGTCCAATCTAGAGTGATGGAAGAGCATCAGTGGCTGATTATGGAGTCTGTGGACAGATGCTGAAATAAATTGTCTGCTGACACAAACTTAATCTGTCTCTAGTCTGAACAAAGCCTGAAAGGGTTTTTTTCAGCCCATTATTGTCTGAAGACTCGCAAAGATTACTCCACTGACGTATGAAAGTGCCACAGCTCCGTCTGTTGTATGCTTTCATCTTGATGTGTTGAATTGAAAAAAAAAAAAAGCGGTGCCTAAGACACAATAAATATTCAAATTCCCTTCGAGCAGGAACCTTTTATGGGATGCAAAATAATGTCATCGGAGCCTTAATTTAGATCCTGGTCCCTGAGGTGGAAATGCACTGACTTCCTCCAATAGTTCCTCTCTAGGGAAAGTCCCTGTGGTGGAGCAG
Source organism: Collichthys lucidus (assembly GCA_004119915.2). Taxonomy (NCBI): domain Eukaryota; kingdom Metazoa; phylum Chordata; class Actinopteri; family Sciaenidae; genus Collichthys; species Collichthys lucidus. The sequence goes on from CM014081.1 coordinate 2,716,349, forward strand.
CTATAGTGCGGATACACAAAGTATTTTGATAAGAGAGTGAATGTAAATATGAATTTTGTGTGTTCAAGAAAACTCCATAGGACCCTTTTTAAAGTGCTTGTTCACCCGTGTGTGCTGACATTTTCAGATGACAGTGGGTAGCTTAATTGGTTCATTTTTTACTCGTGCATTCATGATTTCTCCTGAAATGTGCAATCACCATGGAGGAGTTTAAATTGCTTCCCCTTTTCCCTCAGCTATCTCAGACAAACACAGTTTTAAAGGAGTTGTGTTTCTGTCTCCGTGCTGCTCAGTCCTATTTAAAAAATCTCTCACATAACATCTTTAAATTTTCATGCAGTTCTTGTTGTCTCTCCCCGGACAGCATTTTGAACCTAAAGTATTTAAAAAGATGGTGGGAAAGGACATGCTGCATTTGATTTTCTCTCACAGGTGCAGTGTACACTCTGCCCCAAGCTGCTAGCTAACTCCGGCTCTCTGAGAAACCACATGAAGCTCCACACAGGGGAAAAACCTCACGTCTGTCAGCACTGTGGGAAGTGCTTCAGTCAGAAAGGTAATATCAGATTGTCTGGTCCCAGAGCCGCAACAAGCTATTGAACAGTCATGTGTGCTCTGGGTCAAACTGCAGACAGGGTGATCTCACCTCCTGACAGAAGGAAGTAAACTAAAGTAATCAACTCACAAACTTTGGGGTGTAATTATTAATTTAACACAGAGCAGAAACGGGACATATGTCAGTTAATTCTTTAAACTTTTTGGATTCAAAGTAAATAGATTTTCACTCTTGGTGTAGACATCTATTGTTGTTATTATCAATCAGTCAGACTTTATTTGTATAGCACTTTTCCTACAAAGAAAGATATAACAGTGCTTCACACAATAGTATTTAGTCGCTTGTAGTTTTGTATTTAGTTTCTGTCTCTCTGCTTCAGTACCAATAACTAAAGCTTCAGTTTTGTCCTGGTTGAGCTGTAGAAAATTCTCTTCCCTCCATAACTTAATGTCTAAAATGCAGTTAAAAAGGCTGCAGCAATGTAAAGTCGTGTGTCATCAGCATAGATATAGAAATTAATGCAGGTAAAGAAGTGTAGGTCCTAAAATTGAGCCATGGGGAACACCACAATTAATTTTAAAGCTATCTGATGAACAGTCACCGATACTTACAAAAAGCTTCTCTGTCACTGAGATTTGAACCAGTTGCAAACAGAGATGCCAAAGCATATAAGGCGCTTACAACCTGTCATAAATTAGTTATTGTCCTTTGAAGATAATTGGTGAGACTGTTAGCAGCTAATCATCGTACAATAACATGTAAACACAACAGCTCTGGGGTTAAAATGCAATAGGGTACCTTCGACAGAGCTAGGTTAGATGTGCCCTGGTCTCTAAGATATTGAAGTCCCAGAGCCTCCTCTTTACTGAACATATAAAGATGAAATTGATATTGATCTCCTCGTCTGACCTTCAGTAAAAAAGTAAACATATCTCCCAAAAATGTCAAAGTACTCATTTAATTGTGAAAGACAGAAAACATGTTGTTGTTGTGATCACGTTGACTTAATTAGACTGTTACACAGGTGTTTGTGTAAAACAGCGCACTTCTCCAGCTGTGATCAATTTTTTTAATCTATGTTTTTATTCGTCAAAGTGACAGCATCAATCTGGTAAGAGAACCTAATCTTCAAATGCATATTCACTGCATCTTGGTCCTGCTGCGACCATAACACCCCCCATCGACTTCCTGTCTCTCAGGGAATCTCGAGTGTCATCTGAGGATTCACAACGGAGAGAAGCCGTATCCCTGCACCGAGTGCGACCAGAGCTTCTCCCAGAAACCGGAACTTCGTCGGCACATGTTCTACCACACCGGAGGAGGTTTCCTCTGTAGCTACTGCGGGAAATCACTAAGGGACCCGCACAGCCTGAAGTCCCACGAGAGGCTGCACACTGGAGAAAGGCCCCATCACTGTCCTGTGTGTGAAAAAGGTCAGAACGCGATATCGAAAGTTAAAAGTCAATTAAAATGGTGAGGGAAAACTTTAACAGGCTGGAGATGATTCCTCTAATCTCTCCTGGATAATCACACGTTTTGTGCAGGATCATCGTTTTCTCTTTATTTGGGATGCCGAATTCACTCCGCGCTGTAGTCCTGATCATTGGCAGTGTACCACGAGGAGACAGCAAAGTTTCAAAGTTTACACATAGAACTTTTTGATTTTTGTAGCAGGCGTTGGCTTTTTCACACATCTAGAAGACACACAGCAACATTTGGAGTCATGTTTTTGCCCCCCCCCAACCAACTCCTGAGATAATATCTGTTAGCTTTTTGAACTGAAAGCAGCTGTGGTTAGAAATGACAATACTGAGAGTGAAGAAGCAAAACAGAAAAGGCAGCTCTGGCATTAAATAACAGTTCAACAGTACAATCATCGATGTACTGTTGGTGATTGTTTTTATCCAGTCGAACTTAAATAGCAGCAGAGGACACTGACAACTCATCAGATGGCAGCGAACAAAAGTTTAGCATTGCACTAACAATAGATGTTGCAGCACAACCAGAGATTAAAACATTGAGTCTGCAGAGAGTATCGTAATGTAGTACAAGCTACAGTCAACAGTCTACAGACTTCTTTTTAACCTAACACCCTGGTCACACTCTCACAGCTCGCCTTGGAACCACAGAAGACTTTTCAAAGGTTTTATAGACGTGTTTTATGTGTAAATTCTGTGGCATTAGCCACACGTTGTAGATTTATGTTTGTATCTCTGTAGAGAGAAAATCTACATCTCTTTACTTCGAAATGTTGAATCGACATCCTGTATAACATCTTTTTTTGTTATCGCATGTGTAAAATTAAACATGTTAGACAGAATTATTTTAATGTGGCTGAAATCTGATGCTATAATTTTGCTTCAGAGAATTGTCAGAGAATTGGAAAAAATTCCCATAGTAAAAAACAAACTGTGAGTCGATGTAGTTCCTTTGCAGCCGACTGAGTGACGCCAACTGCCACTGCAGAGGAACTACATCGACTCACAGTTTGTTTTTTTACTATGAGAATTTCGTCTTTCTGCAGCCGGCTCTGTCGGCGTCACTCAGCGTGCTGCAGATGTTCGCTCCTGCATACATGATTGGAAAACACAAAGTGCTGATTACGACGTCGTGCACATATACTTTTTATGAAGCTGAACTTGTGAACTGTTGAGTTCAGCTGTTAGATTATTAATTAACTTTTTTTTAGATGATTACAAGCTGCATTTGACTAATGACTGTGGGCACACATGAGGTTTTTCTCTTTTATTCATTATTTTTGTGAAATGTGTTTAGAATAGTGCGTTTTTGGACTCCCACTGAGGCAGCTTCATGTTCATTTAGATAGCAGCCACACTGATTGTTGATTTGATTTGTGTTTTCATTCCTCAGGCTACACGTTGGCCACCAAGCTGAGGAGACACATAAAGTCGTCTCACCTGATGGAGAAACCTTACAGCTGCCACTGTGGCGCCTCCTACACTGTGAGACAAAGTCTGCTGAGGCACCAAGCGCAGCACCGCACTGAGGGGGGAGCTCAAGAGGAGGTGAAGGCCGCAGAATCGGATGGAGAATGCGGAGAGGAGGCGAACGACAGCAAGAAAGAGGATGTGCAAGAGTTAGGCTCGAGTCACTCGAAGCCGGTCAGAGGCAGACCCAAGAAGAAGTCGCTCCGAGAGGAAGGAGAGAAGAAGGCGGGTCGAGTGAAGCAGAAAAAGGGACGAGGAAAGGGGGAAGAAAAGGAGGCTAGGCAGGTAGAGAGAAAAGGTGAGGAGACCTCAGGAGCAGGAAGGGTAGGAGATGGGGAGGATTCAGGTGACATCCAACACACCGTCGTCTACGTCCACACAGACGACCTGTCCGTGGAGAGCTCGCTGCCTGCAGGGATGGGGCAGGAGCTGGTGGAGGTGGTGATATCGGAGGGCGAGGAGCAGTGCATTGTGGTCCACGGGCAGCAGACGGTAGGAGAGCTGCTGATCTTACAGGAGGAGGGAAGCGGACTCTGCTCCGTGGCTCAGACGGTCGAGATAGACACAGTGTAGCCTGAACCGAAACTAGGACGTCATCGATTCATGACGTTCAGAACATCTCGTTAACCCACCTTTCCTCAAACTACCTCATCCACCTTTTCTTCAGCTTAATATAACGTGCACGCCTCAGACTCCCTCTGCACATCAGACATGAACCAATTAGACGTAATTAGCTGCTAGAAGGGAGCCGCTCTGATGTTTCCCAGTCAACAACTAGAGGAGTCAGGGTTCTGCCGGTTATTTAGATTCCAACATGTTTTTAATGAATTCACGTGTGTGTGTGTGTGTGTGTGTGTGTGTGTGTGTGTGTGTGTGTGTGTGTGTGTGTGCGTGTGTGTGCGTGTGTGTGTGTGTGTGTAAAATCTGCTCTCTGAGCCTCTTAGACTGGATTTTGTTTTGTTGCACTGCTTGAGTCTGACACAAAGCTGGCGTTTACTGTGGAGGCTTAAGATAAAAAACCTAAAAACAGTTAAACTGAAGTTGTGCTGGGAATATCTCAACATGCCACGGTGTCTTCTGGATTTAGACGTTTTGTTGTTTACTGGAGCTGAACTGGAATAAAACAACAAAATACTCAGACTGCAGGTGTGTCTTTATTCAGTCATCACATGTTGACAGCATGCAGGAGCTTATTCTGCGTTCCCTCATGCACCGTTTTTTTTCAGGGTAGCCTGGCCTGGACAATTAGGCATACTGTAAAGCCATAAAATGTTATAGGCCCCGCGCCTCAGTGGCCTATAGTGCTCTACACGACCCCCCCCCCCCAAAAAACATCAACATCAAGGCCATAATGACTATAATGTTATATTAAAATGTTAATATTACAACATTTGGGATGCACTAGGCTACCTGTTTTAGCCTCATATATGCCCAATGAAAATGAATGCATTTTAGTATAATGCAAATACATTAAAAACCATACTGTATATGTGTGCTACTGAGCATGTGTTTCATGGAGTGAAAGATATGATGACTAGTTATATGACTATAAGTAAAATATTGTAATGGTATACATGCTATGCTATGTAAAACAGCACTATGCAGTATAGTGCTGTCAAAATTAATGATCAATCCAAGTGATTCATCAAAAATAATAATAATAATTCTCATAAAAAAACAACAACTCAGATTTTTCTTGAGTTCTCTTGATTCTCTGCTACGAACATTTTCGCATTAGGCTACATAAATTCTCCTTGCTTGCGTGTGACATGATTTGTAATGTGCAGGGGCGATGCATCACGTACAAACCGATAGTGTTTCGGAATGGTATATGTTTATACTTCTCATCCAGTCACAATCAAATTCACTCTATCGTGGAAGTGTATTGTGAAAGATGGTACAGGAAACGTTACTTTACACGTGCTAAATAAGATTTACAACCCCACTGCTCTCAAAACCATCTTCTCTAATGCAGACTGACCCACACAGTTCTACAGCATGATACTTTAAAGAGCTGTTCTGTTCACACTTTTCTTTAATCATGCCAAGCTTGTCTCAAGTTTTTCTCATCATCATTATTATTAATTATTATTATTAATATTGTTTCCAGTGAGCCTCTTATCTAGGGTGACCATATTTGGGTAGTTGAAAAAGAGGACACCTTTTTTGTACCATCGCTCTGGTAAAGGAGCAGGGAGCGCATATGTGCTAGCAATTAACATTAGCATGTTAGCATTAGCATCTTAGCATTAGCATGTTAACATTAACATGTTAACATTAGCATGTTAACACTGATGCGCTAGCAGTTAGCATTAACATGTTAGAATTAGCATGTTAGCATTAACATGTTAGCATTAACATGTAAACATTAGCAAATTAACATTAGCATGTTAGCATTACCATGTTAACGCTGATGCACTAGCAATTAACATTAGCATGTTGGCATTACCATGTTAACATTAGCATGTATTTAATTCTTAGTGGCTAATGCTAATTATCATTAGCATGTTAACGCACTAGCTGCTCTGCTGTCCCTGTCTGCCATTTTACACAGACAGGTTCAAATTAAGTGCCAAGAACTACTAAAATGGCTGCCACTCGGCTTCTGCTGGCCCCTCTCCTCCTTCAAGCAGACTGAGGTTGCCAAGCAACCAGGACCAACTGTAATCAGTGGAGCACCTGTTAGAATGTCACTTAGAGACTGAGAGAAAATGCTGAGACCTCCTCTCGAACAGGAAGGATTTCTGGCCAAAACCGTAATTCCAATCATTGAACTGGCTTAACCACAAGCAAGATGAGACCTTCCTGATCGTTTTACATACTTGTTTGTTGTCGATAAATAAAGAAATGTGCCCGTAGGAGCAAGAGAGAGAAACATTACTTCTGCCTTCCTCCAGAAAATTTCCCTCCTTTTTAACATGGGAGTATATGAGGCTGAGGATAGGAGTTGCTGCCGCATATTTGCGTGTCATGCCAAAACTATATGTCTGACAGCTTTAGCAGGCGAATGTGAGTGAGACGACAAATTTTGCTACTTTTCTATGTATAAATCGTGTCTGTAGTGGGGCATTTGAGGCCACGGTAGTCGAATACGTTTTATTTTTTCACTGATCGTTCTCTCCCCTCTCCACTCTAGTGATGACATTACTCACTCTAGCTATGGAAAGTTCTCGCAATACACACCCATTCATTTTTTGGCTTCGTTTTTGGTGATTTTTGGCAAAGCACACATGTCCCGGCCGAGCCGCATGTTTTGATGCCCGTTTTGTGTGTGTGTGACAAAAACTCTGGGAGGAGTAGCGAGCCAAAAAAAGGGTGGAAGAATAATAATAAGCACGGTGGATAACATATAGTGTGCGCCTTGCACGCACACTCAACTAGAAAATTTCTAAAGAAATTTTGACTGTGCATGACTCTGGCCCCGTCGTCCCCATGCATTATTACTGACACTGCTCAGAAAATTCAGTACTAAGAAAGAAATTTTGAGAGTGACGAGTGGGCTGCTGCGGTGGAAACTGAAAGGGCTTCATCAACATCACTTGAGCTGGAGATGAAATCATCAACGTAGAGAGACTCTCTCAGTGCTCACCACCTTGGGCCGCTGACTTCCATACTGTGTTAAGTGTTTTCTTATGGTGGCAGCTAGCAGGAATGGGCTGGGTGACACAAATATACTACTCTACTCATTCTCATAATGCACAACTCATCCTCACAGTTCTTGTTTGAAGGTCCATGAAGCCAGTGAAGGCTATCTGGTGTAATCTGAATTTAATTAGCACATCTATCAGATTTGGATTAAGGTTTGGCCCAGTCAGTAAACAGTCATTTAGGGAGGGACAACCTTCCTCATGTGATGATGCATCAAACACTACTCTCTTTTGTTTTCGCTTTATCTTTTTGGAGAACAGCATGATGTGGCATGTAGCATTTCACAGTCTCTGGATGTTCTTCTGCTGAGGTGTTCTCAGTTACATCCTCACAGATGCCTTGCTGTAGATAATCTGTGATGACATCATTGTATCTGGAGTACAAAGTTGCATCCATCTTTAGTCTCTTCTTGAGGCTTTCAAACTGTCTTTTTGCAACTCTGAAGTTGTCTGGGAGCACTGGTTTGTCATGTCGCCATGGTAACTCAACTTGATAGCAACCACTGGGCTTTGGGTCTTTTCATTGACAATGCCTAGTGACTCCACCCTCCAGAAGGCATGTGAGGTGTCTGCGCATAGATGTATAGTCACATATTAATGCTGATACTGTTATATACAGATGGGTTTATTTGATGTTACTTGTTTAGTCATTGGATGTTACCTTAACCATTCCTAGGTCAGAGGTTACTAGGACGAGGGGAGCCAGAGGGCCACCAGGTCGGCGCCACTGCTAGATGTTTAGTTAGAACAAAGACTTTTTTAGATGGATTGATAAGGAGTCAGGCCATAGGTATGGTTTGGGGGCTTAAACTACCTATATAAGGGCTTGTCCTGCATAGGTCAAGAGAGTCTCTCATCATTCGGCCAGGAGCTCTCCAAGTAATGTTTTACTTGTTAAGATACTGAACTTGTTGTAATAAACTTGTTATACGACTAAGACAGTGTCGGCAGACTTTCTCTTTAAACATCTTCAACTGCATCACCACCGAATATACTACACATGTTACCGTTTTGAGATTTTTGTCTCCTCTTCTAGGCTGATGTGCATGCAAGTGGTGCCGGTTACACTGGATAGCGAAATAGGCCCCTGCAGAGCCCACCCAAAGCTGCTTTCTATGGCCACAAGTGATTCTGAGATTCTCTGGACCTTGCCAGATACAACTTGCCAGTAATAGTCAGCTCCTATTAGTAGTGACAGTTCTGGATCATCAGGACCATCCAGTGAAAAATCAGCCAGTTGGAGGCCCTTTCTCTTTAGCTCCTCTTGGATAGGTACGCTGGGGAACTTTATCACCGCTGTGCACACTTCAGGTGTTTCCACCGCCTCAATCTCAATTTTCTGTTCTGTATTCCACATGTTTTGCAGTGATACTTTCACAATGTTGCGCTGTACTGTCACAGGAGCAGCAGATCCAAAGGTGTGCAGATGCAGTGTCTCTTTCCCCAGCACTGGTAATCCCAAGGTTTTCACCACACCTTCATGAATGAAGCTTCTTTGGTTCCCCCCATCCAACAGACAGCGTACTATTTTTTTCCCCTGCTGGGCCCTCTGTCCATGCTTTCACCGTCTGAAACAACACTGTATTCTGTGTACTAACCATTAGTTTTGCTGTTTTGGACACAGAGGATAAAGATGCCTCCGTACTACCACTGTTCACACTTGTCTGGGGAATAATATTTTCACACACTGACTGGTGATGTCTGCGTCCACATAAAGTGCAAACACTTTTAACTCTACAGAATTTCGCTATAAGTTTTATAAGCACAGAAATGTCAGGGCAATGTCCTGGTTTGTGGTTGGGACTATCACAATATTTACAGGTTTGTGGTGCTGTGCTCACTGTGTGCAGTGCAGTAGCTGAGGGCATACTCCAGGGGGCATACTACTCCAAGGTTTTCTTTCATAAGAGGGTGCTGGCTTACAGACAGGTCTATTATTTGGCTGAATGTCTCTTTGTGTGTTACCTGGTCTGGTCAGCTGAAGTGCTCTTTCTCTACTTTGAACCTCATTCCGAAGGAAATTAATGAGCTCAGGCACCTTCCATTGCCCATTTGGGTCTGACTGGCGTGTAGGCTGGTGTATGTCCTCTGGTAACAGCTGTAATAGTACTGGGCATAGCAGGCAGCCATATGTGTCATTGTGAACACCCATGGATTCTAGATTGCGGATCTGAATTTCACATTCATCATACAGTTGTCTGAGTGCTGCAACATATGATGATCTTTTAACAGGTTTTGAAGTAATTCCACTGCTGCATCATAATTCCCATCAGTCATGCTTAGTCCTGCAACAGCTCTTGCTGCTGTTCCAGTCAGATAGGATTTCAGGTAGGTGAACTTTTCCCTCTTACACAGTGCACCATTCTCATGAATAGCCGCTTCATACTGGGACCAGAATTCTTGCCACTGGCTTACTTCTCTGTCATATTTTTCTATAACCAGCTTTGGCAGTTTAACAGTCTGTCTGCTTTCTGATCTTACTGAGCCAGGGATTGCATCACTCATCTGCTCATTCACGGGGTCCTGCGTCGTCCTAATAAGCCTATCAACACAGGCTTTTAGTGTGATGATGCATAGACATATATCCATAGACGCTGCATTGAGCGCTAAATCGTACATTGCCGTTGCCGCCATATTGGATGTGGCAGATCTGCCCGTAAACTAATACAAAGAAATGGACTGAACTTCAGCCTTTCTACAAAGTTCTTTAAGTTAATGCCTATAATACACCCATTAACACACACACTAATATATCTGGCAAACAAACAGGCACCAAAAACAACGTATTAACTTTTAAAGTGATGATTATAAATGTTTACTCCTTATGTAAGCACCAAACCAACGTATGTATTTTTCTAATGCTGAGTGTTTACAGCTACTAATGTGTGTAACACTGTTACTGTGATGATAAATATTGAAATATTTATATTTAACATTTTATTATTTATTTTGGTGGTTTATTATTATTTTGTGTCTATAATAACTAGATCTTGAAATGTAGATGTGACATGAGGGTTTTCTGAATAAAGAGCACTAACTAATATGTCACACGTCACATCTACATTTCAGGATCTGATAATCAGAAAAAAGGAAAATGGGAAGACTTCCTACACAATATTTATGACTTTAAGGAATCACACCTTGATGATTGAATACTGTTGGTGAGTTGTACACAGTGTCAAAATTTGGGATTTTACGGTTCTACCTAAGCACAACATGCTTTGTAGACTCATCTGACACAGAAGTGGACAGGAAATCCATCCATCCAGGAGGCGGTAATGCACATAATGACCCACCCTCAGAGATTCAGCTGGATGATGCTGTCCCAGTTTTCACTCCAGTGGAGGAAGTCATCAACAGTGCCCCCTCAACATCCACCCCTTTGTCAGACCATGATCAACATACTGATGACTACTCAAGTTTTGATGCAGGCTTTGACAACATTATGTTAGTCTTAAACTTTACAGAGTAAATCTCGTAGAGGAAATGATTTGTCAGTTAGGGTTAGGGTTAGGGTTAGGGTTAGGGTTAGATGAGTCAGTTTTGAAGTAGGGTTAGGGTTAGGGTTAGGGTTAGTACCCTTTAAAGTTTGCTTTTATTAATGAAATGGGTGCAGATACAGATGAGTTTTTGGATTCTCCAGCAAAGGGGGCGGAAATGAGGGTGCCATCCCTGTCACCAAAATGGCAGGAGAAAGAGTGCACAGCTGTGGGAAGAATATTGGTCAAGGGCTTTCTGGATCAGGGATACTTTCCATTGCACCTTGCCCCAGCATTTACCACAGCACTAATATTTGGAGAGCATGCTGTGTCTACTGATTCACTGTTGGAATTTTTGAAGCTGTATTTGAGTCAGTGTGAGAGAGAGCTCATAACCGCTGCCTTAGAGGGAGACCTTGATAGTGATAGCCAGGATGAGTTATTAGATCTGCTGGATCGCCTGGGAGTGAAAGCTGTTCCATCACAAGCCAACCTAAAAGCAGTCCTCCTTCAAGTAGCACACAAACAAATAATACAGCAGCCAAAGTATGAAGTATGAATTATGAAGACCACCATAACCACAACAGCAAAAATACAGATCATGCACAGACAAAAAACAACTTGCAGGAAAGTCCTGAAGCTAATTGAAGCAAGTCCAGAGACTCCAGCTGAGAGACAAGCCCTTGGATTTTTACAGCAGTACATACAAGGACTGGATGAAGTAGGCCACAGAAGGTTGCTGAGATTTGTGACAGGCTCTGATATCATCTGTGTCACAAAAATAAAAGTCATATTTACAGCTTTGGAGGGACTGCAACGTTGACCAGTTGCACACACCTGTGGATCAGTATTGGAGTTACCCTGTACATATAACTTCTACCCAGAATTACGTGTGAAGATGGAGAATGTACTGATGAGTAACTATTACACTATGGATATTGTGTAGTGAGAAATGACAATTGGTGTACACACCAGGCAGGATCCATTTTGTCATTCTGAATGTAACCAAATTGCACTCTTTAGTATTTTAAACCTCAGGCAGAAAAAGATGTGAGGAAATATCCCAAAATGCTGAGATAAATTGCACTTTTTTATACCAGTCCGTTCTAGAAGTTGTACAGTTAGCTATTTAACTGTGCATAAGAAGCCATAAGGTAACCTCAAAAGAATCTTTTTTTTGCGGTTTGCCATGCAGTTCAAATTGTTAAAACAAATTTTGATGTGAAGCTATTGCAGTAAGTAAGGTGCCTGACAGTGAAATACAGTTTTTAAAAAGTTAAAAACAAACTTATGTTCATATCACATATCAGCAAATTCATATCTGAGAAATGTAAACATGTGGCTCAAAGGCTGCTGAGTTTGTTGGCAATGTTATATCTGGTAATGTTATAGTAAATCAAGAGGCCAGTTGTCAGTTATGGTCAGGTGTTTGACAATATGAATCAGTGTGAAAGTTTTATACATTAGAAAAGAGCAATTATGTCAATGTTACTTCATAGCTGCCTGCTTGTGCTCTTATGTGCCACAGCCCCTCAGACATTGATATGTTAATGTTCAGTTGAACCAGAGGTCATTTCCTTTCAAAGAGATTGTTTCAAAGGCATGTTCCTTTTCCTCACTCGAACCGAGGGTCTAAGGACAGAGGGTGTCACTCCCTGTACAGATTGTAAAGCCCTCTGAGGCAAATGTACTTTGTGACTTTGGGCTATACAAATAAAATTGATTTGATGTCGCTGGCTCCTCACATCACATAACTTAAAAGTACCAGTAGTGTGTTCTGTGGTTTTTATTCTGCTCAGAGTTCTATTCAATGATCTTGTAATTACGAGATAAGGTGTCTAATTTTTTTTTTTTTATCCAGTGAATGCAATATGCTTCCGCACCTGGAGGTCACTGTCTCTCAAAAATCAGACTGTGGAGGCAGGGAAGCGTTGTGCCTCAATGATGCCCATTGAAGATAAAGTGAGAACAGACTATGCATGCACGAACCTCCTAAACTGTTTGCGTTTATTTCACACAGGGCAGAGAGGCAGAGGTTGAGTCTGCCTCAGCCTCCTGGATTCAAATATGACAGTTTTGAAGCTTTCCTCATACTGTTAAAACAACACATTTCACGCTTAAAATTTTTCTTTTTACAACAATAAATCAACAATCAAAACAAAATTTATATATATATATATATATATATATATATATATATATATATATATATATATATATATATATATATATATCTTCACTGCAAAAGGGCCAAAATAATCTACACCCACATTTGTGTATGGTGGGTAGTCAGGTTGCAGTCTTTGTTTTGGCAAATCTGCCATCTTTTGTTCGTGTCAGGCCGGGACTCAATGAGGACTCAGATGCAGAGTTTGGCAGACAGCTGTTTTATTTAGGTTGACAATATCCTCGACTGAGTGAGGCTATGAAAATGGCCTAAACTAGAGGAAACAAAAAATCACTCCAAAAGGAGGAAAAAACACTGAACTACTCTTATTAAAGATTAACAAAATTAAAATCACTCACAACGAGGAAAAACAAAAGGCTATGAAACATTAACTTAAGGCGCTCAAAAACGAGGCTGAAAACACACAGGCTAAATTCAAAGAAACAAAAAGGCTAGACTAGGAAGTACAACAAAAAAAATCACTCATACGAGGTAGAAAAACAAAAGATCACTAGAGCTAAGATGCTGTGACTGTGGGCTATGGAAAAAGGGCTTTGGTGCACGCTACGAAAGACGAAACACTTCGGAACGGGACAAAGGGAGACGCAGACAATATATACACAAGGTAATGGGGAACAGGTGGAAACAATCAGGGCGGGGAAGACAATCAGACCGGTGACACACGAGGAAGGGCAAGTGACCTGAAACGAGAGGAGAGTTATCTTTCAAAATAAAACAGGAAATGACAAGACATAACAAAAACCCAGCTTGACCTCACCGCGGTGTGACAGTTCGCCTAGCTTTCCCCTGTAGTGTCTGCAAATAACACAAGTATAGATGATCTTTCTTCCAGCAGCATTTGCGGTGGTGATCCAGTACTGCTGACAAAGTCTGAAAAGCAGGTGATTTCTTCCACAATGTCCTTATTGTTCATGAATGTGGCGTAAAATCAGAGTGAAGATGTGTTGATCTTTTGCAAGAATGACTGGATGTTTTATTTCATCAGACATTGCAGCTTTGCTGAGCCTCCCTTCCACTCTCAAAAGCCCATTCCTTAACAAAAGGTGACTGTTTTTCTTGACTCTAGATGTTCCATTTTTCAAAGCAGTTATTTCATCACTGAACTTGAACTGTTGACAGTACCGGATGATGGCTCTCTCAGCAGCGCCAACATCCTCAGGAGACAAGGTTTGATTCCTCAGTGTAGCTCTAAATCTGTGCATCTCCTCTTCCACTTTCTTGTTTTGTTGAGGTAAATCAAGTCCACTGCTCAACACTGAAGCTTGTACTTTTTCTCTTCTGATTTGAGAACTGAATCATGTTTCTCTTATCATAGATATCCTATTAGCCACAAAAGTATGTTGTTTCATTCCTGATGTACTTGAGTACAGTTGTACTGTCAGTCCAGAACACAGAATTTTCAAGCTTAACATCATGTCAACTCACACTGCAAGCACTGCAGCTGTAAGTTCCATCCTTGGAATAGTCACCTTCTTTACTGGAGCAACTTACAGAGGTGTTGCATCATCAGCTTGATAGGGAAAGTAAAGGGTGCTAAGAATCCAATGGGGTTAAAAAACTAAACTCACCACAGACAAAATACCTCGTCTGGTGAATGGTCTTTCCTGAATTGCCATCTTGAAACTAAAGGTGTCAGTTTCTGTCAGCACTGTAATTCCAGCGTTCTCTCGACAGGAAGATTGTCTCTGTCGAAATCCAATTCTTTAACTTCCTTGGCTCGTTTTTCCACATCAATAGATTCCAACACTGACTTACTGTTGCTCATACGTTTCACCAGATGAAATCCTCCCAACCGACACATGGCTGTCAGGTCTTTCACCAATGCCATGGCTTCTGCCTCTGAAGGCATAGACTTCAAGCAATCGTCCATATAAACATTGTGCTTGATGGTGTTAGTCACATATGTTGGGAAATCTGCCCTGTTGTCATCAGCAAACTTTCTTAATGCGAAACTGGCACAGCTGGGCAACGATATTGCACCAAACAGATGAACAGTCATCCTGTATTCAGTGAGCGGTTGTATCAGATCACCATTTGACCACCATAGGAAGCGAAGAAAGTCGATGTCCTGTTTTGCCACTTTGACTTGATGATACATGGTTTTTATGTCGGCGATCACTGCTACAGATTCTTGATGAAACCTAGTCAGAACTCCAAGCAAAGAATTAGTCAGGTCAGGGGCCTCATATACGAATACTTGCGTGCATTTCCTACTAAATCTTGGCGCATGCCAGAACCCGGAAACTGTCGTTCGCACAAAAATATTCAAATGTATCAAAGTGTGCGTTCGCATGGATCCCAGCACGTTTCTCTTGTACATCCCAATCAACGTGGAATTGAGCGCGCGTGCAACTCCTCCCTGTCCATGCCCCATTTACATATGCAAATGTATTTAAATAGGCCCTGGACCTGAGATTCACCTCTTTGTCCATTCAGATAACGCGACAAACAAGGGAAAGAAAATGAATTTCTGAGCTAAAGATTTAGTGAATGAAATGGAGATTCTGTTTGGTACCCTGTCAACAGGGATAAATATGACCAAAAAAAGATGTGAGTGGGAGCATGTGTCTGAGGTTGTAAATGCCGTGGGATCCGAGTGCCGCTGCGGCTGACATTTTACGCCCGCTTTTACTGACAGGAATACTGAACACAGGGAGACAATCAGGGGCTTGTTAGAAAGCTCTGTAGCTCTAATTTCACAAGCGGAAAATAAAGAAATAAAGAAAACCAAAACATGATATTTGAATGCGCACATGCCCAAATATGCATTGACACACTGGCAAGGCTTCTGGGTAAGTAAAGAGTTTATTCCTTTAAATTAAATGAATAGAAGCCACCCATTGCGCACCGTGCCAGCCTCCAGCCTGTTCCCAACCACGCTGTCATAATGAATGAGTCCTGCGTTGAACCAGGCCACCTTGCCACGATGTTAGTTAGCTGCATTTGCGCATCACATATGATTTGAACATTGATGGAATGAAAATGTTTCCTACTTAGATAAACAGCTCCCGCTGGAATGCCCTGTTGCCAGGAACCCCAGCGTAGTCAGCACAACCCCGAGCTACTTGTTGCGCTCTCGGGCCGGCCGCAGCTCTGCGCACAGCTCCAGTAACCCTGGCCTTGGTAACCGAAATCGGCTTATGAGCCAATTATCATGGTTTGCAAGTAAATCCTCGCGTTCCTTAAATCGCTCATGTTTGCAAGGTCCTATAACAACGCAAATGCTGCCATTGTTAATACCATTTTCCTAATCACGTTACGCATGCTTTTCTAACCACTCATATAATTGCAAACATGCGGGTGTGTTAATTGTTCATAAGTGTGTCTCTGATGTGCACATGATGACTACTTGTTTTCACATTATTAACAGTTTTCCAGCGTCACCTCTAAGTGTCGCCAAAGGAACAATAGCTGTAGAAACGTGCGTATGACAGCTATGAAATTGGCGTGGGGCACCCACATGTCTACGCTTGTTTCACGTTTGATACATTTCAACGTGAGCGTGGAAAAGGACGTACGCCACTTTTTTGTGTGTACGCATGCTTTGTACATGAGGCCCCAGGTCCCTGAAGTAGTTGACTTTTGTGCGACATCCCTTTAAAACTTGCACCACAATCAAATACCACACGTAAGGTTTCTTTCTTAGGATGGCGCACGCCATGGTCTGGGATGTACCAGACTTTCCCATCCTGCCTTTCCAGTTGGTGTTCAGGCACCTTTTCTGTTGATGGCATCACAGAGAAACTGACTGTATTCCTCTTTAAATGTAGCATTTTCCTCTTTAAACAGAGAGCTCTTTGCTCTGCGACCTGACGATTGTTAGACATAGTCACATTATCCTCTCTGAAAGGTAATCTCAAACAGTAATGTCCATTATTAAGTTCAGCTGAAGTGTTCATAATATCCATAAATTTGAGATCTTCCCTGGACATTTTTTTTTCCTCTGTTGATTTTTTATTAAAGTCAGAATTCTATTGTTTCCTCAGTAGTTCCTCTATCTTAGCGATGTATATTCGATTGGGTGAAATTGTGGGGACAAGTGCTTCCAGTTTCATTGTTTCTTCTTAGTGGTCCACTGACGACAATAGGGTTCTGACAGCATAAGGTCCATCACCCATGCTGTGTACCACTTCCCATGGTTCCATTACCTTAGGAACGTTTGTTCCAATTAGTAGCTCCAAATCAGCATCAATAACAGGAATTTCCACAGAGTTTAATTCTGGCCAAGTACTTAACTCTTCCCGATGTGGAATATTATCATGAGTCACAGGCATCTGATTATGTGTGTACACGTCAGGTAATTCATAGTAGCTGTTGCTGTTGAGTGCAGCTACTTCCAATCCTGAGATGATGTGACTGTCAACAAGCCTTTCCTGAATTATTGTTTTTAATAAGATTTTAGCTTTTCTTCCTCTCATCTTTATCTCATTCACGAGTTGCTCATCAGGATCTAAGAACGCATACGTTTTTATCATTTCACTGCCTTTCTTAGCCTTGATCTGCACAGGTACAATTGACAAGACACAGTCCTGTGTTCCAGCCCCTATATGACCACATGTCTTGAGGGAAACTACCCAATTTTTCCCTGCTGTTTCTTGATGTGTATCCTCCGCAAATTCCTTCTCCTTTGGATGGATATGGTAGTGAGCTAATGTCTTGAATATTTCAGAGTGGATCAGAGGCAACAGATACTTATCTCTAAATGAAAGTGACAATATCCCTGAAACCAGCTTGACGACATTGCTTCTCTTGCAGCTCATAAGCAGTATTTCTCCATCTTTCCCTTAATTTATTCGGCAACTTTAAGATTATTGCACGCATATTAGATGGCATATTCATCTCTGACATGTAATTTATGTCCTCCATTGCATTACAGCATACATGCAAAAACAAACCAAAAGCTTGCAAGCCCTTAACATCCTCTGACTTTACTGGTGACCACCCAAGAGCTTTCTCCATATATGCAGTAGCTATTGGTTGCTCATTTCCAAAGCGCTCTTGTGATCTAGCTCTTTGATACCCCCTTTCAGGTGGCATGTGTTGGTAGCTCTTTACGAGAGACTGAAATGAACTAAGGGTAAATCAGTGCTTGCACATGACAGGAAAACAACCTACTGAAATATGAGAGTGTGGACGTCCTGAACCAATCAAGCATGTTTCCTAGAATGTAGCAATTGTAACTAGGGTTGCATGATACCCGCGGTATACACAGTACCCCACGGTGCCAAATCGTAACGGTTCCTACTATACTAGAAATTCTACACGACGGTACTACCGTGGATTACTATACTACCGGTGCCAGTCTCCACTGCATAGCGGCTGCCTCTACTCTCCTCTCGGCTTCTCACTGCATGCTACTCCCTTGTAAACAAACCAACATGGCAAGTACTGCAACCGAACTACACAGCTGCTGAATGTTTGCCTGTTACTGGTGAGGTCCGGGGATATGATAGGCTGTTTCCGCACGCTGGGCCGCCTGTCTGTTAACTGATTGGCTGTTTGTTGTTTCTGCCGGCAAGAACGAACTCCATGAAGACCGCTCCACTTCAACAGAAACTCACTTCAAAACAAACAACAAGCTAAAGTTCTGTCTCCCCCGCGCATCGCTTACAGTCACAAAAACGAGACAACACACTCACCGCGGCAAAAAACCAAACTTGTTGTTTCAAACTTGTTTTAGTCTAATTCTTACTTAACCAGTATTATGTTTATCATGCACCAAACAGATTTATAAGTAATTAACAAATATTAAGAACTTGTACAAATACATTGCAGTTCATAAAAAAATAATAATTATAATTCATGGATTGTGGCTGCTGCTGTGGTCCTGCACGACGTCCACTACATATATTATCACTGTCATTATTGCTGCCATATCTACATTACAGTTTATAGTTAGTTGAAGATTTGCTGCTGCTGTACATCTGTGTCTCTCTCTCTATCACAGGTTCCACTTCTACTGTAATCATTTTATCAGTCATTGTAATTCATTGTCATTGTACAATATGTTTGTGTTATTTTTTTCTGTCACACATCTATTGCACGTCTGTTCGTCCTGGGAGATGGATCCCTCCTCTGTGGCTCTTCCTGAGGTTTCTTCACCTTTTTTTGTGGGCAAATTTTTCCTCACTCGAACGGAGGGCATTGATGAACATACATATCTTTGCTATACAATTGCATTCTCTGTGTGTGTATGTGTAAGTTAAAAACCTTGAAAAAGAATACTCTTGCACAGCCTTTTTCTGTGTGTTTCCAGTTACTTTGCCACATCCGAAATGGTGGCGACGTCAACTTATGATTCAGCGCCTCTACGTATATATGTCTATGACACCACTAATTGTTCTCAAAAAACCAAACTTGTTTCAGTCTAATTTTTACTTCACCAGTATTATGTTTATCATGCACCAAACAACATTAGTAATTAATAAGTATTTGTAACTTGTACAAATACATTGCAGTTCACCAAAACAATAATAATAATAAAAAGGCTGCAGTATTACGATAATACCCGGAACCGTGATACTTTGTCTGGTATAGTATCGTGGTTACTCATTTTGGTATCAACAACTCTAATTGTAACCTAACGCAGATATAGAAGTGACCCAATAGTCCGATAGTGTCAGTTATATGTTTGTCCTCCAGGGGGCAGTATCACGACTAGAAGCATCCACACTACCAAAATCTAACAAGAAGAAGAAAAAGAACCCCGTCGCCTCTGGTAAATAGACTGCTGGTGGTGGAGTGGGCTAATGTTATCCTGTGTGTGAGACAGACAGACAGACAGACAGACAGGCAGGCAGGCAGGCAGACAGACAGACAGACAGACAGGAAGTTAGACGCTGTGTTATTTGTAATCTAGGCGTTGGGAGAAGCTTTGCGGAAGTGTGTGAAATTTTCGAGTCATATGACCAGGCAGCCGAGCAGCCGGAAAAAATGCTACCTAGATATGGATAGATTGCTCGGACACCGTGACTAACTTCCACAACGAACACGGTAAAACTACACACACATCTTATTTAGCTAGTCAATCTATTTGAGTTGAGTTCTAACCATGGCCAATGCAGCGGCCACATATTCCTATTTATCAGTTAAAGAAGCCAGGTGTTTGTTTACTGTACGTTAACAACTCAATGAGTGAACCGAGAACTGTTGAAGACAGAAAATTTACTGTTTGTCTGGATGTGTCCTCAGATGGAAGAGATTAAAGTGTCTCCTGACTATAACTGGTTCAGAAGCACAGTGCCGCTGAAGAGAGTGAGTACCTCATGACTGTGATCACTGGGCCCGCCGCGTCATGCATTATCAACACTATTTATTGAAGTCTTTCACACTGCCGTAATAAAGCCGTTATTAATTAAGAAACATCATTGTCTACATTAGATTTGTATATCTGCCTGATAACAGAGGAGTGTTTTCTTTTTGTTTTTACATTTTAGATTAGAAGTCTTATTGCAGAGTGTATCCGAGTGTCACCAACTCACACTAAATAGTCAAATTTTCATCATTTTTTCCCATTTACCATCATTATGAGGTATGGAAAAGATCTGTAGTGGGATGTGTGATGATACATTAATACATACATGTTGGGGCCTAACTAATTATGCATATTTAAGAGCACAGTTTAATATTAACATATAGTATCTCATTTGGATAATGTACTCAAGTATAACAAATATGACTTATCTGGAACAAAAGGGACTTATCAGAAGTATCCTTATGAGTATTCGCTTTAAAAAATCAGTCTGATGTTATTGTTTTAGGCTGTTGATCAGAGATAAATACACCTTCAGTCACTGTTAAGGACGCTCAAACAAATTCAGAATCATTATTATGGTTATTTGGTGGGATTTAATGGTTCTCCTTTTGGGAAAAAAAAAACATTCAAATGTAATTCAAAAGAAACATCTCAATATAACAAACATTTGCTGTTTATCTATACACCAGCGTTTACACATTAGGGAAACATTTTTTATACATGTGTATAAAACAGTTGGATGGAATTTATATGTAGCTCAGGTGTGTGTCAGGTATGTGTTACGACCACAAAGAGTGCACACACAGACACACACAGACTGCATTGAATAATCATGTGACAATTTGTAGAGTTCACTGCAACAAAGTAATACAAATCATTTCTATGATTTTAGTAGTCTACTATCAAGTTGACATGACTAATTAGGGATCAAAGGCTACTATTGTTAAAAACAGGTTCACAGTTTTTCAGGTCTGCCTGTATGTTACTGCGTGTTTCCGTTTAAAAAAACAAAACAAAAAAGTCTGCCTGTTACCCTTAATCAGGTGTGAAACCATATATGGTCACTTCCATGGGCTTTTACATTACAAATCATTACATTCCATTTAGCAGACACTTTTATCCAAAGCGACTTACAGAGGAGGACATAAGCTGAAAGAGGTGTAAAGGAGCACAGAGTAGTTGTTAGTTTTGTTAGTTTTGTTAGGCAGGGAAGCATTCTCGAAACAGAAAGGTTTTTACAAGTTTTTTAAAGGTAGAAAGGGATGTTGCAGTTCTTGTAACCGTTGGTAGGTCATTCCACCATTTGGGGACAACCACAGAGAAGAGTTTAGAGTGACCTCGCTTTGCGAGAGGCGATGGTACAACTAGACGGTTTGAATGAGCAGAGCATAACGCCCTGGTGGGGACGTGAGCCTTTAGTAAGTGGTGCCCCACATCACGCTCAATCAAAGAGCAGAATCACATGACTACCAACAGCCAATCAACAAATGTCAAGCTCTGTCTCAGGTAGTGTTGCTATGGCCTTTAATAGATCCCACTCTAACCCTAACAGCACGCACATGAGCAATGATTCCACCTGTTCATACTGGCTATTGGTTACAAACCTGTTTAATTGAAATGTGTATTAATGTTACAGGTTGTGTAAAGTAATTGGTGTTCGCCTGGACCTGCGCTGCCCGTTACTCTAAAATAAAATCCTGGTGAGAACTCTGATTATATGTTATCAAATCAAATCAGATTTTATTTGTATAGCCCAAAGTCACAGAGTACATTTGCAGGCTTTACAATCTGTACAGGGAGTGACACCCTCTGTCCTTAGACCCTCGGTTCCAGTGAGGAAAAACTTGCCCACAAAAAAACCTTTTAACATTTATATATCTATTTATGAATATGCTGGTCATAATGATGGCAACTGCCTAACCCCAAAAATGTCAATATCAGTATTCACTTTAAAAAACAGTTGGGCTGTAGAACCTAAACTGTAAAATATATTGTTACAAAATCAAAAAGAGAACCTGTTCTGTTTAGATTCCAATGTGACTGATGAGCCAACATCATGAGTAACAATCTGTGTGTTTTGGTTAAAGATTTCTGAACCACCAAATGGACCTGTTGAAACAGTCAATGACACACAGTCATGACGTGTTTGTGTGTTTATATGCCCGTGGACAGATATTGTCTGTCAGTGTGGACATGGTAAAATATGGTCCCATCACAAGATGGTCTCTAGTTTTCCATTAATTTTAGTGTTTAATCTGCTTATTATTTACTCAATCATTGAGTCATTCAATCGATCCATCAATTCCCGGACTCTGCTGGCAGGTTTCCAAGTCTTTAGAGTGGATCACAACACAGAACTTTCCAGCAAGACAAAAGGAGTCTATTTTTTTGTGGTTGATGTAGCGATGTGACAGTAATCAAACGGCACTGTTCTCCTGATCTGGAATATTTCCTGATGAACCTGATAAACCTTTTATTTACCCTGTGAGTTCATTTCATTCATCCTCGTCGGTGTTCACATTCCACCGCAAGCCAATGTGCCAATACTTACTGACCAGCTATTGAGTGTGCAGTGGGCATCACCCCGACTATTGTCCTTTTAGTTAGTGACTTTAACAGAGTAAATCTGACCCATTAACTCCCCAAATTAGTTCATCACATGCCTGGCCAGAGAAGGTAATATACTGGATCACTGCTACACCGCAGCAAGGGATGTTTTATCACACCTTCCCCCGTGCTCCTCTGACCACGTCACGGTCAACCTGATTCCTAAGTACACAAGCACAATGAGGAGCAGTAGGTCAGGATACTCTCGACAGGGGAATTGTAGAGGGTTAACAGCAGCTTCTGGTTGATGTTGTTCTTCCTGAGCACTCTCAGGAAGTGCAGACGCTGTTGAGCCTTTTTGACGACAGTCTTGGTGTTAGCAGACCAGGACAGGTCAGCAAAGATGTTGGTGCCCAGGAAGGTGAAGGTGCGCACTCTTTCCACTAAGTCGCCATTGATGGCGAGGGGTGACAAATCTGCTGCTGATGATGATAGAGGATGATCTCCTTAATCTTTGTGGTGTTCAGGGCCAAATTGTTCGCTGCATACCATGCGGACAGCTACACGATCTCGTCTCTGTAGGCTGACTCGTCTCCTCCTGAGATCAACCCCACTACAGTCGTGTTGTCAGCAAACTTCACAATGGTGTTGCTGCTGTGGGCCGGTCTACAGTCGGAGGTGTAGAGGCTGTAGAGGAGGGGGCTCAGCACGCACCCCTGTCGGGAGCCCGTGCTGAGTTTTCGGGTTGAGGAGAGGTGTGGGCCAAGTTTGACTTGCCAAGTCCTTTATCCAGCTGCAGGTGAGTGGGGAAAGTCCAAAGGTCAGACAGCTTGCTAACTAGAAAGTCAGGGATGATCGTATTAAAGGCTGAGCTGAAGTCTTATTCTAATTCTTGTTGTTCTGTCTCGAAGGGACTCACCTTAAAGGTTGTCTTGTCTACCACAGTTATAACTCTCTCCATCCAAGAGAGTGATGTCAACAAGCTTTTTAGGAACTAGAACCCCCTAAAAGCAGCTGGAAAAGACTGGAATCATTCTTTTGTGCAAGGCAACGTTAGACTTGGCTTAAACATTTCTCTCCTATTTTTCAGGCAGAACACGGGATAGGTCTCCCCCCGATTAATAGGCCACGGTTGTTAAAGATCGGTGTACGTGTATGCCACTTAGAGGAGATTTTACACTGAAGCTCAGCCACACGCCATGTCTGGATGAGTTGTGAAACTATTAGGCCAAAACGTAACCGGCATTGTTTATTGCATATGTTAGCAAAGAGTTCCAGGGTCTCACACAGTTTTCTTTTAGCCTGCGCCAAGAAACTAAGGCATCAGAGTAGGGCTGCACGATATGGCCTGTAACCAATATCTCGATATTTTTAAGCTATATCGCGATATACGATATATATCTTTATTTTTGTTGTTGTTGTTTTGTATTGTTTATTTCTAATAAATAATGTCATTATTACCTTGATAGCATTGTAATTGCTCAGAATCAATGTAGAACAGTAGATTTACACTTGCTGTATGAGACACACCTCTCTTTATAGCATTTTAACACTTGTCATATTTTTTATGAATTTTGAATACATTTCATGATGTAAATATGAGCTTTAAAGCTCAATAACTTCCAGGTCATGTGACCTATTGGCTCAAAATCAGTGTAAAACAGTCGATCTACACCTGCTATACGACACACACTCTTTTTATAGCATTTTAACACTTGTCATATTTTTTTTAATGAATTTTTAATATATTTCATAATGTACATATGGCAATTGAAGCAGTGCAGGGTCATACTTGGCTTATGAGACACTTTTTTTATTCAAATTTTAACCATTCTTCATATTTTATGAATAAACGTTTAATACATTTAACACCCACGTCTTGTTTTGAAAACCGGAAGTGTCCACACGCTGCAGTAAGCTAGCGCTGACTTTCACAGTTTTCTCAAAGTATTTGCCATAAAGTCGGCAATAAGGGCGCACGTGAAAATATTGGAGCAGCTGACGTGACCACGCGAAAACGAGAGACGTGACCGCAGTTGTTTTTCTTCGGAACCAATTTGTCCGTCTCCATCTTTGATTAACTCGCTCTTCACTTCTCTCCTCGCATGATACAAAAAGTATGCATGCGCGCAGGGGATGTTTCTGGGTGGGCGGGGCAGTGTGCTGCATGCTGTGAGCAGCACCAGGAGTGAGTGACAGGAGAAACTCCGGAGAACTAAATGCCGACGGCTTAAAACATTTACATGACAAGTACTCGATGGTCGCGATATAGTCATTTCATACATCTCACGGAGAACAAGCCGCGATATATCGAGTATATTCAATATATCGCCCACCCCTACATCAGAGTCACGCCACACAAGTAATGGGCTAAATACGAATGACCAGAAATAAAACTTTGGTACAGATAAGCCACCACCGGCCACTCCTCTTTGTGTGGTAGTCAGTTTGAGGCGCGGACGCTTTCTGTTCCAAATAAATCGAAATACACTAGAATAGGGGTGGGCGATATATCGGATATACTCGATATATCGTGGCTTGTTCTCCGTGAGATGTATAAAATGACTATATCGCGACCATCGAGTACTTGTCACATAAAAGGCGTCTGCATTTAATTCTCCGGAGTTTCGCTCACATCGGAGGCGTACGCGTCGCGGTCACCGGAGCAGATAGCTGCCCATCTAGTCAATGAGAGCGGAGCGTCTCTCCGCGCCACGGCGCGAGCATTTCTATTTTTGACGCGAGCCGCTGCTAAACCTCGTAAATTTCAACAGAGCACTGCGCATGAGACAGGAAATCCGACACAGAATCAACATAATAAACTTCCGCCCCCTTTCAAAATAAAACACAATACGCAGTTCATGTAGCTTTTCTCAACTTCACTTCGTTACTTCATAACCGGTGGCACCAGGTGAGCAGTCAATCAAAAATCCCCCCCTACTGCTCGCTCGGCGCTTCTCACGGGGGCTACCCATCACTCCACTATCTCTCTCCAAAAATTGCATGTCTATGCTTGTACTGCATGTGTGTTTATCTGGGTTAAAATGCATGTAAAAAGAAAAAAAAATAGTGTAAAATGAATTTCCCCATTCGTGGGATTAATAAAGTATAAAAAAAAAGAAGAAAAAAAACACAATCATTTATGACACAACAGATGCTTTTTTATAATCTCTTCCATGTCAGAGAAGCAAAGTCAGCTGTTTGTTGATGTTTTCTTTAGGCAAGGCAAGGCAAGTTTATTTGTATAGCACAATTCGTACACAAGGCAATTCATAGTGCTATACAGAGGCAAGGAAAAACATTTGACATTAAGACAAGCAGTAGCAATAGAAATAAAAAAATTAAAAGAAGAAAATTTAATTAAAAACATCAGAATGTCATTTAAAATCATTAAAACAGCAAATTTAAAAAAAATTTAAAACATTAAAGGAATTACTGGATTATGATTTTAAAATTCTTTAAAAGTTCTTTAAAAGAGCTCAGCTATAAGAAAATAGAAAAGTTTTTAACCTGGATTTATAAGTGCTAAGAGTTGGGGCTGATTTCAGTCCTGCTGGTAGTTTGTTCCAGTTGTGAGCAGCATAACTGCTAAATGCTGCTTCACCCTGTCTGGTTTGAACTCTGTGTTCCACTATGGAGTCCAGTCAAAAGACCATTACAGTAGTCAAGTCTACTGGAGATGAAAGCATGCATCAGAATTTCAGAATTTGACCCAAAGGCAGCATATATAGGCTGAACAAAAGGGGTCCAAGAACTGACCCCTGAGGAACCCCACATGTAATAGCCACTCGATCTGATTGATTACCTATAATGGTCACAAAATAACTCCGCTCCTCCAAGTAGGACCTGAACCATTCTAGGACTGTTCCATGGAGTCCTGCCCATGTTTCCAATCTGTTCAGCAGTGTGCTGTGATCCACAGTGTCAAACGCAGCACTGAGATCCAGCAGGACCAGAACTGATACTTTGCCTGAGTCAGTGTTCAACCTTATGTCATTTAACACTCTAATAAGAGCTGTTTCTGTACTGTGGTGAGCTCGAAAACCTGATTGAAATTTGTCAAACAGTCCACTGGAGTTCAAGAAATTACTGAGTTGATTAAAAACGACTTTCTCAACAATCTTGGCTGTAAAAGGAAGATTTGAGACAGGTCTGTAGTTGGTTAGCTTGGAAGTATCCAGCGTTCGCTTTTTTAAGAGTGGCTTGACGGCAGCTACTTTTAGGGATTTTGGAAACGTGCCTGATTGAAGTGAGCAATTTATTATTTGCTGCAGATCTTTTTGGACAGATTTTACAATAGCTTTAAAAAAGTCAGATGGCATTGTGTCAAGACAGCATGTTGATGATTTAAGATGCTGAACTGTTTCTTCTATGATTTTTTGATCAACTGTATTAAGTTCTGACATCACAGTTGATTCATTCCTAGGCGGTTGTAGGGATTGTGTCACTTTATCATTTTGTAGATTTGTGTTGATATTTAACCTTTTATAGATTTGATTTTTTCATTGAAAAAGTGAGCAAATTCATTGCATTTTTCTTTTGAAGAGAGTTCTGAAACTATCTCTTTTGGGGGATTTGTAAGCTTATCAACTATAGCAAACAGAGTGCGAGTGTTGTTGATGTTCTTATTAATAATTTTAGAGAAGTGTTGCTGTCTAGCCTTGATTAACTCATGGTTGAAATTACAGAGACTTTGTTTGTAGAGGTTGTGGTGAATTTGGAGTTTAGTTTTTCTCCATTTACGCTCTGCTTTCCTGCATTCTGTTTTCAATGCCTTTACTGTCACCCCGAGTGTGTGTGGGCCCTTTCACAAGTCTTTGGCATTAGTATCCATGTTGTTGTCTATGTTAATGTTAAAATCCCCAGTTACGATAAAAAGTACCTTGGTGGTCTATAAATGATTAGAAAAAGGACCTTTGAATCACCCTTTATTAAAAAACAGATATTCAAAAGAACTAAAATCACCAAATGTAATGTCCTTGCACTGAAATACTGATTTGAAAATGGCAGCAACACTCGACTCTTATAAACTCATACTCTCATAAAACTGTAATTTGTTGGTGCTGCCTCATTAAGAATGGTAGCACAACTGCATTCAGTCAGCCATGTTTCACTAAGAAGTAAAAAGTCTAGATTATAGGTCGTAATCATGTCATTTACTATCAGTGGTTTGTTGGCTAGTGATCTGACATTGAGTAGGGCTATCCTTGTGAGGATAACAGGAGACACTGGTAAGTTCCGTGGTTGACATGCTATAGATTGGCAGATTTAAATGACCCATTTTTTTTCTCATCAGTTTAACCACCTTTCTGTTGGGATTGAGAGGGGTATCTGAACTCCATAGGGCCCTGACTTTTTCTGGTGAAGATTATTTATATCAGTATTGCAGCCTGGACCCGGCACATACCAGTGAGACTCACAGATATGTTGATTCAAAGGAGGTGGGGGGGCTTGGTGACTTTTAGTCGAGGGTTGTTTCCGAGGTGGAATAGGTGGGGCTTGAAGATGTGGTAGCGTAAGGGGAGAAAATAGGGGATTTTGGCGTGGTGTTAATTGGATTCCCATATTGACAAGACTCTTTATCCTGTCGGTGAAATCCAGAAGTGGGGAGTTGTCCAGTCTGAATGGAGAGAGGTGGGTGGAGGTTGGGTGTCCCCTGTTGGGGCTGGGGGAGACTCCACTTGTTGGGGTGAGAATAATGATGTTGCCGGTTCTTTCTGGGTCTGCTGTCCTCCGTGTTCAGTCCTAATCTCAGCGCCCTCACCAGAGCACCGCCTTATCTGTTGTTTTGGATTGTCTTGTCTTTGGTCCTTGGCAGTCACTGCTGGTGTCTGACGCAGAAAATAAAAAATGTTGGTGCCTAGCAGCTGTATTCCTGATTTGTTGAGGCAACATCCATCTGCCTTAAAGAGGTGCCTGCGTTCCCAAAAGATGTTGAAATTGTCAATAAAGTTTATTGACTGAGTAGCACATGTACCTGTGAGCCATCTGTTTAGCATCATCAGTCTGCTGAATCGCTCATCTCCTCGCCAAACTGTTGGTAGAGGTCCACTGAAAAACATCTCAGTATTTAGACATTGGACTCTCTTCATCAGATCAACAAAGTCCCGTTTTAATACCGCCGATTGTTGCTTCAAATCAAAAAGTACATTTGCTTCGGAGGGCGAGAGAGAGAGAGCAGAGTCAGCCCTAACTATAAGCTTTATCAAAAAGGAAAGCTGAAAGCTCTGGCTCCTAATCTACTTTTAGAGACTATAGGAACCCAGCGTCCTGAGAGCGCAGTGTTCTAGAGGGGTAGTAAGATACTGATTGGTTGCATCAGGCTTGATCGATAAATATAATTGGGTGTCGTCAGCATAACAATGAAAATTGATAGTGATTCCTAATAATGTTCCCTAAAGGAAGCATGTATAAACAAAATAAAAGTGGTCCTAGTACAGAACCTTGTGGGACTCCATGACAAACTTTGGTATGCATGGAGGATTCATCATTTCATTAAAATGTCATTAAAAAATCCGATTTAAACCAGCTTAGGGCTCCAACTCCACCACCTCGACCAGTACTTCGAGGAATATGAGTATTATAATGACTTGGAGGAGTGGATTCATTTAAGCTAACATTATTCATCCTCCTGCTGCCAGGTTTCAGTGAGACTGAACAAATCAATATCATAATCAGATATTAATTCATTGACTAAGACAGCTTTAGAGGACAAAGACCTGATATTCAAGAGTCCACATTTAATTCCCTTATTTTGGACTGTTGAAGATGTTGATTTAATTTTTATTAAGTTTTTATGATGAACTCCTCTTCTGTTTGTTTTATCTTTAAATAATGTAGGTGGACGGGGGACAGACACAGTCTCTATACTAAAGGACTGGGTGGGCAGCTGCTCTAATGGAGGCGCAGAGAAGCGTGTAAGACTGCAGCTCTGCTTCTTGGTCTCAACTCTGGGTTGTCGACATGGTTTAAGAGCAATATTATGCACAATTCGGCTGCATAATTAATGAGGGGCGGGGCAAAAGCGCTCTATAGTGCCCCCTGGATTTTTTTTTTGGGTCAGCCCCGCTACAGTTTTGGACACAGAATTATGAAACTCAGCCGAATTGTAGAACATGGCAAGACCTCCAAAAAAGTCTCTTGGAGCAATAAGCCACATTGAACAGATATTTAATAATGAAAATCGCCATTTCCGGTGTTTCGGCCTGGTTGACAAGGGGTCATGTTTGAACGAACTCCTCCTAGGAATTGTGTCCAATTCACTTCAAACTTGGTAAGTGTGTTCACATAGACTTCCTGAGTAAAAGTTATCAAAACGATGAATTTTGGGGAATCGCTGTGGGCGTGGCGCTCTATGAAAATCGTCATTTTTGCTGTTCTGGGCTGGTTGACAAGGGGTCATGTTTGAACGAACTCCTCCTAGGGATTGTATCCAATTCACTTCAAACTTGGTAGGTCTGTTCAAATAGACTTCCTGAGTAAAAGTTATCAAAATTATGAATTTTGGGGAATCGCTGTGGGCGTGGCGCTCTATGAAAATCGTCATTTTTGCTGTTCTGCGCTGGTTGACAAGGGGTCATGTTTGAACGAACTCCTCCTAGGGATGGATGCCGTCTCTCCTAATCAGACCAGGTTTTCCCCAGAAAGGTGTCCAATTATCTATGAAGCCCACATCGTTTGCTGGACACCACCTCGACAGCCAGCGGTGAAATGACGACATGCGGCTAAACATGTCATCACTGGTCACATTGGGGAGGGGACCAGAGAAAACTACGGAGTCCGACATCGTTTTGACGTATTCACACACCGATGAAACATTAATTTTAGTCACCTCCGATTGGCGTAACCGGGTGTCATTACCGCCGACGTGAATAACAATCTTACTGTATTTACGCTTATCTTTAGCCAGCAGTTTCAAAAAAGATTCGATGTCGCCCGCTCTGGCCCCCGGGATGCATTTAACTATGGCCCCTGGTGTTGCTAACTTCACGTTTCGGACTATGGCGCTGCCAATGATCAGAGTTGGCCTCTCAGCGGGTGTGTCGCTGAGCGGGGAAAATCTGTTTGAAACGTGGAGCGGTTGGTGGTGTACCGGGGCTTCAGTTTGGGGCTATGCCTCCTTCGGACAGTTAGGGACGACTAACTGAAGCTACCTGTGGCGGTACCACATCGGCTACAGGGGACTGGCTAACTATCTGAGCTACTGACTCTTCGGTGGTGCGGTACCGTGCCTCTAACTCACTGACCCTTGCCTCCAAAGCTACAAATAAACTACATTTATTACAAGTACCGTTATCAAAGGAGGACGAGGAGTAACTGAACATGTGGCACACAGGACAAGAGAGAGCAGGAGAGGAGAGAGGAGGAGAGGATGGAGACGCCATTGCTGTGGCTAGGCTAGTTAGTGTGGCTAACAGAAACTGGTGAAACTTTCAGATAGTGGTTAAGAGACCTGTTTGTGCACAGACAGAAGAAGTCAAAGGATAGTGCAGAGATAAGTAGATAGTCACTGATGTGAGAAATATACAGAAATCTTCAGGTGAGCAGAGCAGAGAGCACCGTGGCAACAACACCGATACCGGAAATGACACAATACGTTACCGCAAAGCACGGTAACAACATCAAGGGCTCCTGTGTGTATGATGAGAGATCTAACTGTTGGATGATCAGTAGCAATCTTCAGGATCTTCTTTAAAATATCAGACACCATATCTTTGGTTAGAGTACTATGGTGTAGGGGTGGGCGATATATCGAATATACTCGATATATCGCGGCTTGTTCTCAGTGAGATATATAAAATGACTATATCGCGACCATCGAGTACTTGTCACGTAAATGTTTTAAGCCGTCAGCATTTAATTCTCCGGAGTTTCTCCTGTCACTCACTCCTGGTGCTGCTCACAGCACGCAGCACACTGCCCCGCCCACCCAGAAACATCCCCTGTGCGCATGCGTACTTTTTGTATCAAGTGAGGAGAGAAGTGAAGAGCGAGTTATTCAAAGATGGAGACGGACGACTTGGTTCTGAAGTAAAACAGCTGCGGTCACGCCAGCCGTCTCTCGTTTTCGCGTGGTCACGTCACAGCAGCTGGGAAAGTCAGCACTAGCTTACTGCAGCGTGTGGACACTTCCGGTTTTCAAAATAAGCCGTGGGTGTTAAATGTATTAAACGTTTATTTATAAAATATGACGAATGGTTAAAATTTGATTTTAAAAAGTGTGTCTCATAAGCCAAGTATGATCCTGCACTGCTTCAATGCTCATATGTACATTATGAAATATATTAAAAATTCATAAAAAATATGACAAGTGTTAAAATGCTATAAAAAGAGTGTGTCGTATAGCAGGTGTAGATTGACTGTTCTACACTGATTTTGAGCCAATAGGTCACATGACCTGGAAGCTATTGAGTTTTAAAACTCATATTTACATTATGAAATGTATTAAAAATTAATAAAAAATATGTAAAATAAGTGTTAAAATGCTATAAAAAGGTGTGTCTCATAGCAAGTGTAAATCTACTGTTCTACGTTGGTTCTGAGCAATTACAATGCTATCAAGGTAATGACATTATTTATTAGAAATAAACAATACAAAACAACATCAAAAATATCGAGATATATATTGTGTATCGCGATATAGCTTAAAAATATCGAGATATTGGTTACAGGCCATATCGTGCAGCCCTACTATGGTGTTTTTCTTGTTGCAAAAGTGTTTTATCTTACCCACAGCTCCGTCACCCACTTTCAGAGTGTCGGGAATTTGGGAAAGTGGAGCAAATCTGTTCTCTCACAGTTTATCGCGGGGTCTCATGTACTTAATTATTTTGATTGTGATTTTCCACTTTTTGCATGCAAATTAACAAAAACTCTAATAGAAGGGTCTACTTGATCTTAAAACCTGAGAGACAGCTAAATTCTTTACAAGACCAACACATCATCAGCATATAATGACAGGTGGTGATGAGTGTCACAAACTGAAAAAGGCTGGTGTTGTGGAGAAATTGCTGAAGTCAAAGGTCAATGGTGAGGTCAGGAGGGAATAAAGTGTTCAGGAGCCTCTTATTTCTTATGCTGTATTATTTATTGACGCTTGGCCAAGGAGAACTAGAGACCCTCTCAAAGTACACGTAAAGTGCTTGAGTCAGTCTCGCATTCTGATGAACTCGTGATGGTGGATATACTTTAAACCCAAAGATCACACCCCAAATACTATACGCCCCAAAATTAGTCAAAGAGAATGTCTTTACTCTTGGAGGTGTTATTGTCAACACATTCCAGTCTGGGGGCACAGATGTCCGCTTACGCAGATTGGAACGGCAACAACAAGCTATCTATTATGACTAGAAAGGCAGCAACAGGCCTCTTCGACCCTGGCCACCACAGTGAGATATGGTGGCACCTAGTCATAAGACAAACAGTTAATACTGCCGAGGACCACAAGGCTCACACATGACCTCAAGTAACCTAAAGATAGAAAATTCCATAACAATCCCCTCTTATTGATCATAAGATCAATACTACCTACCGAGTAATAATAATAATAATAATAATGATAATTACCAAATTTAAAGACCACCAAGGAGTACAGTCAGAATAGGAGTGTCACAAACATTATAAAACATTTGTAATCACACAGAATTATTCAAAAGGACATCCATAGAAATCATCTTTCAAACAAAGCAGACCTAGTAGATAAACCCTAGCAATTAGAAGGGGTTTCATAAAACAATTAATTTAATATTTTTAGAGCAAATTTTCTTCTCTCTTTTTAAATCAATCACAACAATCATCGTTAAAATCAAGACATTGCAAAATCTTTGACCCATGTACATTATGTACAGTAGAGGGTCACCACCATGGAGAGGTTACTAGCACATACGATGCATGGTGGCGTGGAATCCATCTTTGTAGAACTTTCCATGAACAGTCGATGTTCATCAGTTGCATTTTATCATGACAAAATTGTACTTTGAACTTCTAAACATGTATTACATTACTGTGAAAACCATCATTGAAAATAGATTTTAAAACTGATTCATAAAATGGCAATTTCTAAATGATTAAAAATAACATCCCTTAGAATACTAAACAACCAGTAAAACCAGAATCATCACCTAAAGTTAACCTAAAATGAAACACAGAGGTAACAGAAAACATAGACACCCTCCATTTACAGACCATAAGTCTCCTCTTCATCATTTTCACCAAGAGAAAGATCATTAAGGTCAAAGCCTCGAATCCTTGCCCCAAAACCTTCAAAATGATAATACCTCTTACCAACTGGATTGGCATAGTCAAAAATTTAACTAACCCTGATCCCCATGACCCCAAGGTACCAGAAAAATCCCCAAAGTTTAACCCATGTTTATCATGTAACTCTTTGATACCTTGAGCTGTGTCATGCGCCATATCCATGACCTCAGCAGTCGAGTCGGAGATGTAGGAGCAACATTCAGTACCTATAACTTTACAAGTTCCTCCCTGTGCTGCCAACAGGAGATCAAGCGCCATACGATTCTGTAAAGCTACAGTTTTAACTTCCTGCAGCTCCCTATGCTCAGCTAACATGGCTCTACTGGAGGCACTGAGATGATTCTTCAGGACTTTAGACAGAGATTCAAGCTCCTGTTGAGTTATATACATACCGTACCAAGGCAAGAGGAAGCTGGCTATCTTTTGAGATGTTGAGATTCCCCTTTTATATTTATGTAGAGACGGGTATAATGAAGCAATCTCAGCGGATTTCACTTCCCTAAACAAGGGGATTAGGTATGCTAAATAGCAGACACAATGAAACAACTCATAGGGCATGCAACTTTATCTCCACAGACTAGATACACTCTCTCAGGTAACGACGACTGTCTCAGAGTGACATTTACTACTGTTTTACAGCTGCTTTGTCCTAAATTATCAGGTCCGTCTCATACTCCCTGAAAACACAAGGAAACATTTTGCAGTTCATGGGTGAACACCGGAGGCACATAAGTTGAGCAATCACGTTGTGGAGTTCGCTCCGTCTGTTGTGGCACTGAGCAGTTACGTTTCTGTATCTGAACTGACTCTATGGACCTAACACCGGACCACGGCTGCACAGAAACTAGGGCCTTCACCATTAAAGATGCAATATATGGTTGGGGAACACACACCTGATCTCCAAGAGGTTTTGAACAGTTTGTTTGGGCCAAAACTATTTGAACTCTATTTTCAAAACCTAATTTTACATACATCTGTATATGAATAATGCGAAAAAGTGTAGTATAATTGAAACCGCTCTGTAGGTACTGTTCATTGATTGTTTTAGCAATGTATAAGGCAATTTCAGCATTACGTGTATACTTTGCAGAATCTACAGGGTAGGCAGGAGTATAGCACTCATCTGCTTCATCTTCAAATCTCATGGCCAAACTATTCCAATTGAACATTTCATAATCCGCTCTAGTGAATGTAATTAGATGAGACATTGGTGAGTGTATGGACGAAGGTATATTTTGACATAGCCAACAGTTACTGAGATTACAATCGCGAGCATAATCATTCATTAGACTAAAGGCCGAATTTGTTTTTTGGAGGTCACCTGTACCTCCATCACGCCTTGTTGATTTAGGTTTGTCTGCATCAAGTGTATTTATGGAAGAAAAATGACCAGCATAGAGAAACCTATCACCTTCATCTGTTTTTTCCTCATCAGAGGTTTTACAGCTGTGCGCCTCCCCTGGGAAATCTTGGTAATTACCATTCCACAATTTACAATCTGGGTCATTTTCCATTGTGGCGTGAACCCATTCTGCTTTGCCCTCGACTTTTAGGGCAGTCCTAGTTGTCAGCAACAACTGGTAGGAACCTTCCCACCTGGGAGACAAAGACACTTTTTCCAGACATTTGATTAATACAAAATCTCCTTCCTTTAAAAGGATGAATTGGCTCCTCAGAGGGCTTTGGGAGCCTGTCAGCCACGTGAAAATTATATTTTCTCAAAATTTCAGTTAGTCTTTTTACATATTCAGTCATAAACTCATCCGTCCAAAGCATAGACGTTTTGTGTGGAGTCAAAGGGGGACTTATCCCTGTGGACATTGGTCTCCCCATTAACACCTCATGAGGACTTAGTCCTGTTGTTGCACTTGGTGCGCTTCGGATAGAATACAACACAATAGGCAGTGCATCAGGCCATTTTAGGCCTGTTGTCAGCACTGTTTTGGTCAACCGATCTTGACCAGAACTTTGTGGGTGATATGGAACATGTAACTGCCACTTGAACCCTAAGATATCTGACAGACCCTGCGTTATTCTTGATACAAAAGCCGGACCTCTGTCACTATCTATTCCCTGTGGCACTCCAAACCTAGGGATCACCTCTTTTAGCAGACACAACTGTTCGAGCGTCTTCTTTCCTTGTCGTGAAAGCCTCAACCCATTTTGAGAATCGATCTGTCACAACTAACAAATATTTGTAGCCTTGACAACTTGGCATATGTGGGTCAATGACGTGACGCAATTTTTTTTGTGTTCCTATGGTTTAGTTACATTTAAAAAGGTTAAAATTTGAAACTAAACTCACAAATTACTTGAATACATTCTCTTTTTGAAGACCTTGTCTAAAGTTTCTGGATTTTATACATTTTGAGAGAATATTCAGGGGATAATGGTAAAAATGTCAATGTGGTGTAACCATAAAAACTTTGTACCAAAAACATTAACATGCTCAAAAAAGGTGAAATTCCCAATAAAACACATTATCTACTAGTTTGGCATAATTCTACATTTGTGTTGTTTAACAATGAATAAAATAAATGAAACACAATTGCTCTGAATATTATAACTAACTTGGGGAATTGTGTCTGTTAAGTCAACTTCCTAAACTGTCAAGGCGGTGTAACCGACATTTGAGGAGCCATTTTGTTCATTTGTGTAAGGAGATCATGTTACAGGAAATGGCATCACAAAGAAGGACCCCTGATCACCCTAACTGCTGCTTGCCAAGGTTTGTAGCTTTCTTTGAAATCTTGATAATTTGACATATTTAGGGTGTGGTCAGGTGTGCTTAGAGTTACATGTCAAATGGTATGACCTTAGGAAACCATTTATAATTCACAATAACTGTAAAACTAAGTATGTATTTTAAAAAATGTGTTTGAATTATTCACATCAAGGCCACATATTTACATAGGTGTCTATCATAATGCCTGTTAAATTTGAATTTAAATTGAAATGTCAAATGGTGTAACCGGTTACACCATTTGACATTTGTTACATTCCTTCTGGTTAGAATCTGATTTTGTCAAATATCAGAAGTTTTTGATGCTGATTAAGATGTAATGTGAACTAACTTACTATGTGGAACTATTTTTGAGTGTTAAGTGTTATATTTCTTCAAAAAAAGTGGCAATTTATCCACAACTTAATTAATGTTAAGATAAAATAATTATTTTGCTTTAATATTTTTAATCTTTAATACATTAAATGCATAAGTACCACATTTGTATTCCATTCACTTTCTACTTTATGTTATAGGCCTATATATTATACTGTATGTAATTTCATAATGTAGCAGCTGTGGGTGAACAGTGACAATGCTAAAAAAGGTCAGCAGCTTTAAAAAGACTTAAAACTCCAACAACATCATATATGTCAGTCAAAGATTAAAATTTAGATCTGTAAAATTACATTTATTAACTTTTTATTGTTTCATAATTATTGCTATATAATACAGCCTCTTCTCCCCCAACAGATGCCATTATCGAGCAAAGAAAAAGTGGATTGTCACTCATCAACTCAGATCCTGCAGCAAGGGTCATTTACCTTGCCAAAAGGCAGGAAAGGTGGTTGTAAACACACACACAAACATTTTTTTTTTAAAGAACCGAAGTTTAAATGATTTTTGTTGCCATGTTTGGTTCCTAAACTAATTCTTAAATTAAGACACTGCTCAAAAAAATTAAAGGAACACTTTAATCAGAGTATAGCATCAAGTCAGTTTAACTTATCTTAACTTATCTGGTCAGGTAAGTAGCTGGGGGCGTTGTTTATGATTTTCATCTGTTTTGGTGTTAATGAAATTATTAACAGGTACACTAAAGGGGCAACAATGAGACGACCCCTAAAACATGAATAGTTTCACAGGTGGAGGCTGCTGACATTTTTTACCTGCTCATCTTTTCTGACCAATTTCTCATTAGTTTTGCATTTTGCTAAGATCAGTGTCACTACTGTTAGCATTGTGCAGTACCTGCACCCTACAGAGGTTGCACAGGTAGTCCAACTCCTCCAGGGTGCCACATCAATATGTTCCATTGCCAGAAGGTTTGCTGTGTCTCCCAGCACAGTCTCAAGAGCATGAAGGAGATTCCAGGAGACAGGCAGTTAATCTAGGAGAGCTAGACAGGGCCATAGATGGTCCTTAACCCAACAGTGGGCCAGTATCTGCTCCTTTGTGCAAGGAGGAACAGGATGAGCTCTGCCAGAGCCCTACAAAGACCTACAGGAGGCCACTGGTGTGAATGTCTCTGACCGAACAATCAGAAACAGACTTCATGAGGGTGGCCTGAGGGCCTGATGTCCTGTACTGGACCCTGTGCTCACCGGCACCATGGAGCTCGACTGGCATTTGCCACAGAACACCAGAACTATCCACTGGTGCCCTGCGATTTCACAGATGAGAGCATGTTCAACCTGAGCACATGTGATAGACGTGAACTGGTCAGGCATGCATACAAGCATGTGGAGGTCATACAAACTACAGATTATCATTAGGAGTTGCTACAAAATCTTTTTTTTTTTTGCTTTGATTTTGGGGATGTCTTTGAATTCAGCCCTGTGTAGGTTAATAGTTTTAATTTCTATTAATGACGTGGCATCCTTTCGTTCTTAACACATTACCCAGTCCATATCAGGAAAGATATCCAGCGTGATTTCTTTTCCTGTTGAGATCTGATGTGTTTTCAAAGTGTTCCTTTAATTTTTGGACAGTGTATAAAACACCCAATTCTTGTTGTTGATGTTTTTTCTTCATCGAAAAATAATAAAAAAACAAGTTCAATGGACCTCGTTGACTGTCATGCTTGATTTTCAGATGAAAAATACTGGTTACACCAATTGACACAAACCAGTGTCAGTTGGTGTAACCAGTATTTTTTTATAAAAATGTTATGATTTACAGGAAAATTCATGGGGAATAAGATGTAACCCTCTATTGCAATGTGCTAACATATTTTTAACAGTTTATACATAATTTGTCCAATGTTATTTAGAAAACGGCAAGGATTTTCAGCATTTGTCCTGCTCTATATTGCAAAAACGCATACAATTTTATTTAAAAATAATCCTAATGAAATCTTTTTTAAAGTGATATATTTAAATCAAGTAACTGTTTATATAGGTACACATGCATACACTCTAGGTGGAAATAAATAGTTAATATTTCTCCTTTTGTTGTGGTTACACCATTTGACATTTTCAGGGGCAATCAGTCTTTTGTTTTGTAAAAAATAGTTCAAAATCTATTTGAAATTACATGAAACCAACAGAAATACAAAATATACATTTTTGCAAACCTGATGGAAGCTTTTAAAACTATGTTTTCAAACATTTTTTAATTGCTCATAATGCAAACTCTTATTTGTCACTGACCCATGTACAAAGTCTATTTGCAAATTTACAAAGGGACCTGTTGGAGGTTCCAGATGGTCATGCTTCACTGTGCTGTTCTTCTTTCTGGTCTGTTGACACGTCATACAACTGTCTACAAGTGTTTGTGAGACTTGTGTAATGCCTGGTGCAAACCATTGTGAACGAATAACATCATTTATCACCCCTCTTCCGACATGTGTTGGTCCATGTGCCACACGTGCCAAGACATGTAGGAGAGCTCCTGGGCAAACTGGTCGCCTATCCGGGTGGAGCCACAAGCCAGACTCCGAATCAACTGCA
This sequence comes from Collichthys lucidus, assembly GCA_004119915.2. Classification (NCBI taxonomy): domain Eukaryota; kingdom Metazoa; phylum Chordata; class Actinopteri; family Sciaenidae; genus Collichthys; species Collichthys lucidus. The sequence continues at coordinate 2,755,901 of CM014081.1, forward strand.
CAACCTTACGCAACCAAAGACTTCTCTCCCTGTCATCAGCGTGATTTTGCATTTTCACAACATCATTAGCGGAAGGTACTGGAATTGGATTGACGGGTTGTGTGGAGGTATATTGATGGAGGAGGAAAGTGCGGCTTGTTTGGCTGCAGTATCAGCCATTGCATCATTTCCTTTAGTGTGGGCTGCACATTTTACAGTCGCATGCTGTGACAGGCGCAAAATAGCCTCTAATAAATCATTTACCAACGCATGATGAGACAAAACCTCTCATTTTCCATAATTGTCCAAAGTCATGTGCAGCGCAGAATGCATATCGCGAGTCAGTGTAGATAGTGGCAACTTTACCAGAAGCAAGTATGCAGGCTCTACTAAGAGCTGAAGTTCCATGAGGCAAAAATCCTGCTTCCATGACTTCAGAATCATTTACTACTGCATAACCAGCCAAATGTACGTTGTCAGATGGTCTGCTAGCCGAATCATCAGAACCATATCAGAATTTGGTATCAGTGTTTGCAGCAGATCTGGTCTCGGAGATGTGCACATTTCAATAAGCGAGATACAGTCATGCTCATCATCTGTATCAATAAATGGTAGCAGAGTAGCTGGATTTATTGGAGGTGAGCGCTTTAAAGTTATGTGGGGACTTGATAGAATTATTGCCTCGTAACCTGAGCGAAGTGCTGCTGTCATGTGTTGTGTTGCAGATGTGTTCAAAATGTGTAATACTGCATGTGGAACGTGCACGACACAGTCATGAGCCAGTACAATGGGTGATGATTTGTCGATCAAAATGGCAACAGCGGCCACTGCTCTTAGACAACCTGGCATACCGAGAACTACAGGGTCAGTCGAAAGGAGTAGTACGCAACGAGACGATAATGAGAACCACGTTTCTGTACCAGAATGCCCGTGGCGAAGCCATCTCTCTCATGCACATGTAGATGGAACGGCTGATGATAGTCAGGCAAACCCAATGCTGGAGCCATTGTGAGAGCATTTTTTTGATCCTGAAAGGCTTTGTGCATCTCCTCAGTCCACTGTACGACGGGTGGAGCTGATTGCAGTGTGGCAGCTCGCAAAACCCATAGTTGCATATTCAAAAATCCAGTGTCTGCAGTAATTAGCCATCCCCGGAAAAGAGAGTATCTGTTTCTTGGTTGTGGGGGGAGGCATGTTAACTAGCAGTTTCACTCTCTTCGGTGACAAAAGGCGTTGTCTATCCTTCAGAACATGACCCAAATATGTCACCTCATGTCGACAGAATTGCAACTTTGCCAGCGACGCTCTGTGACCACACGTCGGACAGTCTTTGTAGCAGCAAGATAGTGTGGCAAGCTTCTTTTGATGGAGAAGCTATTAGGAGGTCATCAGCGTACTGCAAGAGAGTGGAGCCACCTGGCAGGTGGAGCCCATCTAGGTCTCTTTTTACTGCCGCCGCATACACCGTGGGACTCTCGACCCCTGCGGCAACCGTCGCCAAGTGTATTGCTTACCTTTGAATGTAAATGCAAACAGATACTGGCTATCCGGATGCAACGGTGCAAGAAAAATGCAGAACTCAGATGAACGACTGTGTAGTGTGTGGCGTTAGTTGGTAAAGAAGCTAAAATCAAATTAGTGTCAGGCACAATTGGAGCTGCGGGTACCACTATATTATTAATTGCTTGCAGGTCCTGCACGAACCACTATTCACCAGGGCGATTTGCTTTGGGAATTGGTAAAATGGGAGTGTTACATGAGCTGGTGGTTTGAACTTGCACATCTTGATCCAATAGAGACTGAATGACACTTTCAATTCCTAATACAGCTCTGTGAGGCAAATTGTATTGTCTAATCATAGGTAGCTTAGCATTAGGCTTAAGTGTGACTTTATGTGGCGGAGCCAAATTTACAAAACCCACATGATTTTTTATGTTTAGCCCACAAAATAGGTGGAACCTCAGACAATTCAGAAGGAGGCCCATACTGTGCGGGAAGAGGCGGCTGATGAGTAACAAATGTAGACATGGGTAATTGCATACGTTAATCAACATATACAGTTCCTCCCCTAAATATGTTACTGTTTGGTGTTGAAAAGCTGGTACAGCTTCTCTCAATGCCTGGCACTGAGCCACCATGTCTCCAAGGTGTTTCAGCTCACAGCCAGGTGTGACGGCCACCACGATATGTGGATATGAATTTTCAACATTAAACAACCTCTGCTGTTCACTAGATAGTTGGACTGGTATGGCACATCGCTGCGGACCAACAAACAAACATTGTTCACATTCTAACCCCTCTTGTTTATTTTAAAACCCGGAAACCAATTGTTTATACTGCTCAGAAGGGTTAAATGCTGCAGTACAATGACAATGCAAAAGAGGCCTCATTGTAGACATCAATGTTGCACATGCTGGAGATGATTTGGCCATTTTCTGAATATCTGAAACAGTGAAACTGGGAAGCATATTAAAACCTATCAATTCCCAGCAATACAAACTGTCTTCCGTACTCTGCAAAAACTGAAATGCTAGAGCAGCTTTTTCATCAGGGAGGGTCAAAAACAGTCCATCCGGGGTGCACTGAATAGTTGCATGCAGTTTACAAAGCAGATCCCTCCCCATGAGATTAATTGGGCTTTTGTCAGATATCAGAAAAGAATGCATCACTTCACAGTCTTCAACAGTTATTTTAGTCCTCTGAGATAACGGTTCCACAATGGGAACCCCGGAAACACCTACAGTGGTGATAAAGTTGGTTGTAGGTGTGCATACATGCTCTGCAGTTTTTACAGTAGAAATAGTTGCCCCACTATCTAACAAAATTTCAACGGTATTTCCATTAACTTGAACGGGCATTATCGGGTCTCCAGCGGGATTACTAGAAAGTTGAATAGTTGCAGCTTGAATATGAAATGGTTGTTCTGATCCCGCCCCTCCATGGCCTCCTTATGCTTGATTGTAATATGTTGGCTGCGTGTAAACAGCTTGTGTGGGTGGGGCTGGAAGAGCAGGAAATGACGTAGTCGCTTGTGGAGCGGGTAGAGCCGCAAATGATGTAGTGGCTTGTTTTTGGTTCTGGTTATTGGATTTATTCCGACAAAGGCGACCACGCTTGCACTCTTTAGCCCAGGGTCCCGCTGCACCGCATTTGTGACAATTTCCACGTTTCGGATTATCCCTGTTTTTGTTATTGTTTTGACCACCCTGCTGTTGTACATACTGCATCATTTGTTTTGAGCTGGGTGCATTATTACCAGCGAAGAAAACATCGTTCTTATGCATAGCCATTATTTTGTTTATAGTTGACTTCCAGATTTGCACCATGAGACATTCATGTTCATCTCGCTTTATTCCAGCATTAATATCCCATGTTTGTATGAATCTCTGGATGAATTCTGGCACTGACTCTCTTGCTTCTTGAATGCAGTGAATTACCTTTGAAAAGTCGGCACGCTTTCGTGCACATTTGGTTATTGCATTTTTTTGCTTCCACATTTAACCAATCAGTCACCCTCAACAGCTTCAGGGAAAACAAACTCATCTTCAAACTCAGACTGCTGTGCTGCCAATCATTATTTTAGGAGCATTTATTGGAGAAGCTTGTGATTCTTCTGAGATAGGGGGCTCTGATGTTATTTTTCTGTGGGTTTCTGTAACTCTGCTACTCCTAGTCAGACACCCTCTCATTGTGCCTCTCCTTCCTCTCGTGTGTGTTTCAGAAACAGCCTGCTTTGTTTTTGGTTTCACTGCCTGGACCTCCTCGTCACTAAGGTCTTTGTTAGGCTCCTCCTCTCTGGACCTGGCTCTTTCCTCTTCCGAATCTGATTCACTTGACTGTCTGCTCTCTTCCTTCTCCTGTCTCTGTCTGACCTTTTTTCTAAGTCTGCCGTCTCTCTGTCCCTCTCGTCTTTATCTCTCATTTCTTGCCTGATTCTCTCTTTTTCTCTGAGCTGTCTCTCCATCTCTTCCTTTCGCTTTCTCGCCCTATTTTCGGATGCACAATGGGGGACTGATGAATCATCTGAGCAAGTGGCTCAAGAGAAAGTGAAAAAAGTGCTGGTGACAGGGGACAGCCCTGTCAGGATAATCTAGTAACAGGGAACAGTGCAGAGGAGAGTTGGTCAGTGAGTACCAAAGCTGAGGGATTTTAATGCATATCATATGAGAATATGTTTTTTTCTAAAACCACCCACAAAAAGGACCACTCCAGCCTATCGAAGTCTTTCATAGTGTCAAGGGATAGCAGCACCTATATTTCCTGAAGACAACATTACTAAGGAAAATCCTCAGCCTTTGTTGAAATGCTGCCACTTATGATTCCACGGCCTTTCATTTAATGTCATGCCCCCCACGCCAGAGTGAAAACATACTTGTCTAATCTAATTTTAATGTCTTTATGAACTAAAATAACCATGTATGTATGTATAATCAGTGATATAATATAAACATCATCATGAAACCTGTTTTTGTTTCTAAAACTAAATAATAAGTAATAATTCAGTACTTGTCCTGCTCCATCAGAGTTAATTGTTGTTGCTTTGTCTCTCCGACTATTCTTTCAAACTTTATTCAAGCGTCAAATAACTCATTATCATAATGTAAACTACATTATAATTTATTTCAAGGTTCAAGGTTTATTTACTGTCAGTTGTGTGCTTACACATAAAACGAAATGAGAACTCAAGACCAGCGATGTACACAAAAATAGTCTAAAATTAATATGTGTCGCAAAACACATATTCATTTTTATTTTTAAACCTATAGTGCAATGGATTAAAAAAAAACAGAGCAGCATGTAAGACAAAGATACAATTCATAAGTTCCATATTTCTCTCCTGCTGCCTGTTTTAAACAAGACTTTAGAGCCATGACGTATTTTACTTACCCTGTTGTTTTTTGTCTCTGCCAGATTATTGTTGATGATGATGACAGTAAGGTGTGGTCGCTGTACGATGCAGGCCCAAAGAGCATCAGGTGTCCCATCATCTTCCTCCCTCCAGTCAGTGGAACAGCTGAGGTGTTCTTCCAGCAAGTGTTGGCCTTGACAGGCTGGGGCTATAGAGTCATCTCGGTAGGCTTGTCACCGAAAACACCAGTTTTTCGGCATCTTCTTCAGCTTTAAATGCAACTAACCATTATTTTATAGCAATCATCAGCTGATTATTTTTTCACCTAGTCTAATTTGTTTTGTTTGTAAAATCTTGTAAGACAGTAAAAAATATTTTCCCAGTGCTCAGTTGGCAACTTGAGATGTCTTCTTGTTATGCTCAATGGCCCAAAAACGATTTAGTACAGGGATTGGCAACCGCACACAGCCCGCGCCCTCACTCGAAGTGGCCCTTAGATAAATTAATCATTAATCAGTTGTATTTACACAGTTGGCTACTAGATAGTGCCTCCAATGCAGCATCTGTTTTAATTTAAAGAAAAACCTACGTGTTTAGTATGCTTAGAGATGCTATCTGCCATGAAAGATTTCAATTTAAGTCGCCAGTACAACACGTTGCACAAAGCTAAATACAAGAAATATACTGGAGCTGCAAGGGCTGCTATAGTAGCTGACCTCAAATCAAAACTACACAAACAACAGGTACTTATTACCAGAGCCACAACCACACAGGAGTCTGCACTCAAGGCATCTTTGATTGTTGTTTTTTTCATTCAACCTTTTGTATTTCTATTTATCAAACAAGACTACAACTGCATTTGAGAATGAAATATGTTGAGTTACTGCACTGTATCAATATATATACATACATATACATACTAGAGTTGCACGATACCCACGGTATACACGTTACCCCGCGGTGCCAAAACGTAACGGTTCCTACTATACTAGAAATTCTACGCGTCGTCATTAGTGGCACCGTAGACATATATACATAGACATTAGAGCCAGAGGTGTGAGCAGAATGGCATGTGTCGGTGGGCAGTTAACTCTTCTGGGGGGGCAGCAGCGCCGGTCCTGGCCACATTTGTGCCCTGGGCGACCGCTCTGCTAACTTAATGAGCGGTATCGAAAATTTGCAAGGTTTTTTTCATTTTCGTGCGCCCCCCACGGAGACGGCACTCAGGGGGGCAGGGCTTGTCCCTGATTACAGTAGAAGTGGAACCTGTGATAGAGAGAGAGACACAGATGTACAGCAGCAACAAATCGTCAACTCACTATAAACTGTAATGGAGATATGGCAGCAATAATGACAGTGATAATATATGTAGTGGACGTCGTGCAGGACCACAGCAGCAGCCACAATCCATGAATTATTATTATTATTTTTTTATGAACTGCAATGTATTTGTACAAGTTCTTAATACTATAATAATTCTGTTGGTGCATGATAAACACAATACTGGTGAAGTACGAATTAGACTGAAACAAGTTTGAAACAACAAGTTTGGGTTTTTGAGCCAAATTAGTGGAGCCACTGACGCCGATGGACCACGGCAGACTCGCCGCTCGGGCCCGGTGCTTCTGCCATGGTTAGTGTGTTGTCTCGTTTTTGTGACTGTAAGCCATGCGTGTGTCTGGGGGAGACAGAACTTTAGCTTGTTTGTTTTGAAGCGAGTTTCTATTGAAGTGGAGCTGTCTTCTTGGAGTTCGTACTTGCCGGCAGAAACAACGTACAGCCATTTAGCTAACAGACGGGCGGACCCAGCATGCGGAAACAACCTATCATATCCCCGGACATCACCAGTAACAGGCAAACAGCCAATCATTCAGCAGCTGTGTAGTTCGGTTGCAGTACTTGCCATGTTGGTTTGTTTACGAGGGAGTAGCATGCAGTGAGAAGCCGAGAGGAGAGCAGAGGCGGCCGCTATGCAGTGGAAGCTGGCACCGGTAGTATAGTAATCCACGGTAGTGCCTTCGTGTAGAATTTCTAGTATAGTAGGAACCGTTACGATTTGGCACCGCGGGGTACCATGTATACCGTGGGTATCGTGCAACTCTAATAGACATATATACATAGACATATATACATAGACATATATACGTAGACGTTGAGCAGGTTGGTCCGTTGCTGCGTTACGTTAACGTGTCCGCCATATAGGATGTGGAAGATCTGCCCGTAAACTAATAAAAGGAAATGGACTGACTTCATAAAGCGCCTTTCTACAAAGTTCTTTAAGTTAATGTCTCTTATACACCCATTCACACAGACACTAATATATCTGGGAAGCAAACAGGCACCAAAAACAATGTATGTAACTTTTAAAGTGATGATTATAAATGTTTACTCCTTATGTAAGCACCAAACCAACGTATGTATTTTTCTAATGCCGAGTGTTTACAGCTACACGGGGGGCATTGATGAACATACATATCTATACAGCTATACAATTGCAGTCTGTGTGTGTGTGTGTGTGTGTGTGTGTGTGTGTGTGTGTGTGTGTAAGTTAAAAACTTTGAAAAAGAATACTCTTGCACAGTTTTTCTGTGTGTTGCCAGTTACTTTGCCACCGAAATGGCGTTGACGTACGATTCAGCGATTCTACGTATATATGTCTATGACTGACACCACTAATTTTGCTTAAAAAACCAAACTTGTTCCAAACTTGTTTCAGTCTAATTTTTACTTCACCAGTATTATGTTTATCATGCACCAAACAACATTAGTAATTAATAAGTATTTGTAACTTGTACAAATACATTGCAGTTCACCAAAACAATAATAATAATAAAAAGGCTGCAGTATCACGATAATACCCGGAACCGTGATACTTTTTCTGGTATAGTATCGTGGTTACTCATTTTGGTATCAACAACTCTAATTGTAACCTAACGCGGATATACAAGTGACCCAATAGTCCGATAGTGTCAGTTATATGTTTGTCCTCCAGGGGGCAGTATCACGACTAGAAGCATCCACACTACCAAAATCTAACAAGAAGAAGAAAAAGAACCCGTCGTATTGTATAATTACAATGACTGACAGAATGACAATGAATCACAATGAATGATAAAATTACCACAGTAGCAGATATGGTAGCAATAATGACAATAATAATATGTGTAGTGGACGTCGCCAGCATCAACCCAGCATCCTGAGAGCGCAGTGTTCTAGAGGGGTAGTAAGGTATCTTTTAGATATGATGGTGCCTGACCATGAAGAACTTTGTAAGTAAGGAGAATTTTTTTAAATTCTATTCTAGATTTAATAGGTAGCCAATGCAAGGCAGCCAAAATGGGAGAGATGTGATCTCTGATCTTGGTTCCTGTCAGAACACGTGCAGCAGCATTCTAAATTAGCTGCAAATTCCTAAGAGACTTATTGGAGCAGCCTGAAGAGTTACAATAGTCCAGCCTAGAAGTACACAGTGACATCCATTGCACGTCTGTCCGTCCTGGGAAAGGGATCCCTCCTCTGTGGCTCTTCCTAAGGTTTCTTCCACATTTTTTCCCTGTTAAAGGTTTTTTGTGGGCAAGTTTTTCCTCACTCAAACCGAGGGTCTAAGGACAGAGGGTGTCACTCCCTGTACAGATTGTAAAGCCATCTGAGGCAAATGTACTTTGTGACTTTGGGCTATACAAATAAAATTGATATGATTTTAGAATTTACAAATGTGTGGACTAGTTTTTCTGCATCCGCCTGAGAGATGATGCGTCTGATTTTACCAATGTTGCGTAAGCGGAAGAATGCAGTCCTCGAAATTTGTTTTATATGGACGTTAAAGGACAAATCCTGATCAAAAACAACTCCAAGATTCTTTACAGTGGAGGTGGGGGCCATCTAAAGTAACTAAGTTTCTAGAAGGAGAGTTTCTGAGGTGTTTCGGTCCAATTACAAGAACTTTAGTTTTGTATGAATTTACCATCAGGAAATTGTAGGTCATCCAACTTTTTATATCCTTAGGCATGTTTGGAGTTTAGTTAACTAATTGGTTTCATCAGGCTTGATCGATAAATATAATTGGGTGTCGTCAGCGAAACAATGAAAATTGATAGAGTTATTCTAATAATGTTCCCTAAAGGAAGCATATATAAACTAAATAAAAGTGGTCCTAGTACAGAACCTTGTGGGACTCCATGACAAACTTTGGTACGCATGGAGGATTCTTCATTGACATGAACAAACTGAGATCGATCTAAGAAATACGACTTAAACTAGCTTAGGGCTGTTCCTTTGATGCCAATTTGATGTTGGGGGGGGGGGGGGGGGATGTGGAACTTTATTAGCACATTGCTCCAACAATATAACGCTATTATAACATTAGGAAATAATAACTTTATTAGCTCATTGCTCCAACAATATAACGCTATTATAACATCAAACACTGTCCGTAAAGCCAAATCAATGGGAGCCCTGAGCTTGTGGGTCCGTTGAGGTTCGGAAGTAGCGCTCAAACTCCTTTAACAGCGAAGACAGGTGATCATGCACCAGCTTGCACCAGTCTCACACAAAATCCCAGCTAATGTTTAAACATGTCCAATATGCCTCTGTTCACGCGTCGTCCCCACAAATCCAGTTTGGCTTTAAATGCAGCTACTTTATCTGCCAACTTAAAGATAGTTGTCATTTTTTCCTGGAGTGACAGGTTGAGTTCATTGAGCAAGCTGAATATGTCGCACAAATAAGCCAGTTTTGCGACCCATTCCTCAGTCACTGAAATGTGCTGCCAGCGGTGACTTCTTTTCTGAGAGAAATCTTTGCAGCTGCTCTCGTAGTTCAAACACTCTGGCCAGTGATTTCCCACGAGATAACCATCTTTCTCTGTGTATAAGAGAAGACCTCTGTGCTCCGCGTCCATCTCCTCACAGAGTTGCTCAAACAGACGCGAGTTAAGCGCGTGTGCTTTGATGTGGTTAATAACTTAACTACCTTTTGTACTACTATCTTTTGTAATTTACATTTATACTTAATATTTTCTTCTTCTCCTACCAACTGTGGATGAAGTAGTAAGTCCCCCTTTATTATAGTCCCAGTCTAAGTCAAGCGGTCTTTTATTTTGAAACGTTTTTTTATTTCGAAATGACCGTATTAAATAAAACAGAAATAACTAATTCATTCCTGTGCGGCCCGGTACTGATTGATCCCAGGGGTTGGGGACCACTGTCTTAGACAGAAAAGGAAGGTTTGATATCGGTCTGTAGTTGGCTAAGACCTCTGGGTCTAGAGTGGGCGAAGAGGTTTAATTACAGCTACCTTAAAGGACTGTGGTACATATCCTGATAATAAAGACAGATTAATCGTATCCAATAAAGAATGACTAACTAGAGGTAAAACATCCTTGAGCAGCCTAGTTGGCATGGGGTTTAAGAGACAGGTTGACGGCTTAGCTGCAGAAATGATTAAAGTTATTTGATGAAGGTCGATTGGAGGTACTTTGTCTGGTATAGTATTGTGGTTACTCATTTTGGTATCGTGAAAACTCTAATACATAAACACAAACATTTATTTTTCCACACAAACATTTAAAATGGCAATTTTATTATATCATGTTAAGTGTGTGGTTCTATGTGGCCCTCTGGTAATGTCAACGAAAAATGGTGGCCCCGTCCATTATTTAAGTTGCCCATCCCTGATTTGGTATAACAGAAGATCTGTGAGTATGTTTGGGATTGCAGTCTTGTTTAAGATCTTGAAAAACTATTGTAATCAGACCGGTGTAACAGTTTGCAAATCACAGATGTGACAGAGGTATGGTTCAGTTGAGTCCTGTGTGAAAAACTTTGTCATCTCCTATAAGATTGTGAAAAAGAAGGTGAAGCTAACAAAATAATGTTGTCTCCAGCTGCAGTATCCGGTGTACTGGGATCTCATGGAGTTTTGTGATGGCTTCAGGAAACTTCTTGACCACCTGCAGTTAGATAAAGTAAGTGTGTTTTCTTCTTGCTCCTTCTTCCTGCTGCCTCATGTCTTTCTACAATTGGTACAATTGGCAGGTTAGGAAGATGCATCAATCGGAAGCTGTCAGTTACAAGATACTAAGTGTGTCGAAATGTTAAATGGACTTGCCTTTCTGGTCTACTGACTCAAAGCTCTTTTATTTATTTATTTTTATTTTTTTTACAACATTTGTCACATTCATGGCAGAGGCTGTCGACTGTGGCCTAGAACAGATCCACAAATGTGTAAGATACACTACCTTAGTAAAACTGCAATACCATGTTCACTAGACATAGAACATTTCATTAATAGACTTTAAACAGTATACCCATATTTGTTTCCTGCTTCACATATGTGAATACCTTTTGCTTTTATTGAGTGTGCATGTAAGGCGCACACTATATGTTATCCACCGGGCTTATTATTAAGTGTGCCTCAAAGAGCACACTTTTTAAAAGCTCTTGGGCTTATTGAGTGTGCGTGAAAGGCGCATAGAAACGTAGGAAAATTTGTCTCACTTAGATCCGCCTGCTAAAGCTGTCAGATATAGTTTTGGCTCGAGACACGAAGATTCGGCAGCAGCACCCATCGACACCCTCATAGACTCCCATGTTAAAAAGGCGGGAAATTTTCAGGAGGAAAGCAGAAGTAACACCTCTCTGAATTGCTCCCAAGAGCACATTTCTTCACTTTATCAACACAAAATGCCTATGTAGTCCAGGAAGGGCTCAGCCTGCTTCAGGTTAAGCCGGTTCAATAACTGGAAATACGGTTTGGCCAGAAATCCTTCCTGTTCGAAGGGTGGTCTCAGCATTTTTTCTCTGTCTCTGTCAGGATTTCCAACTGACATTCTAATAGGTGCAGTAACTGCTCCTGCTGATTAGGTCCTGGTTGCTTGGCAACCTCAAGCCTGCCTGAAGGAAGAGAGTTGTGGCCATCATAGCAGTTGTCTGTCTGTCTAAAATGACAGACAGAGACAGCAGAGCAGCTAGCGCGTTAGCACTAGCTGTAAAGACATGCTATATGCTAACATTAATGATAATGTTAACATGCTAATGTTAATTGCTAGTGTATCAACACTGACATGCTAATGTTAACACGCAAACATGTTAATATGCTAATGTTAAAATGTTAATTTACATTAGCCATTAAGAATCAAATACATTCTAATGTTAACATGCTAATGGTAATTGCTAGCGCATCAGCGTTAACAAGCTAATGCTAACATGCTAATGTTAATTGCTAGCACGTAAGCGCTAGCTGCTCCTGTGTCTAAATAAACATGTTAAAAATGACTATTTGAGGTGTGCTTTTTGGATACAGACCCCGGCAACAGCCCACTCGTCACTCTCAAAATTTCTGCGGGAATTTTCTAGCACTGAATTTACTGAGCAGTGTCAGTAATAATGTATGGGGCGACGGGGCGACGCACACTCAAAATTTCTTTAGAAATTTTCTAGTATTCTGTAAACTCCTCAACAGTGTCAATGATGTATGGGGGAGAGTCATGGGCCAGAGTCACGCACACTCAAAATTTCTTTAAAAATTTTCTAGTCTTTTTTAATACAATCTTAAATTCAAAGTTTTACAGGTTTTACACTTTTGGTCAAACAAAGCAATTAGTGTTTGAATGTCTAACCTAGAGACTGGCATAAACTAATAAAAGCTTAATTAATTAGACAAGTCTCCTTCAGATGCAGCTTCAGATCACCACCTCCTTGTTGGGAAATTCAAGCAAAGGCAAAAGAGACACCACAAAAGCTTCAAGGATGTCAAAACACAGCTATAGCTGAGGGGGATGGATAGATGGACAATAAGCAGAGTGTGTAGCGCTCAACCTGTGAGAACCCAAAAGCACAAGAGTGGTTAACACCAGAATTCAACAGAATTAAAAAACAGGACCCACAACACCTACACCAATCCAATACTGAATTCACATTTAATCTGGAAGACATAGCATTCATTAACAAATTCTTTATGTTTAATAAAGAATACCATAAGGTGCAAGATTGCATAATTAGACAGAAGATTTTTGATCATTCTGGATTAAGAAAACCAAAAACTACTCTATGGAGGCTTAATTTCAGCCTACTGAACAACACATTTAAAAGTAAAATGGCAAATAAGTAAATAATGTACTTGCATCATAATGATAATGAGGTAACCCCGTCTTTCTGTGCAATGCATCTAAATCCTTCCCCAGATTAGTCTGCAAGATTGCTAGGCCTACAAAACCAACAACAACAGTAACAACCAATAACCAACAGTATCAGTAAAGACTGATCCATCAGTCTAAACCAAAATGACAAACTTGTGCCTGAATCTCAACAGAAGAAATTGATTTCAGGATTTAAGACTAACAAATCTGCTGGCTGCAGTTGGGTGGGACTTCCTATTTTAAGTTATGAGAAGATTTGGCTTTTGTGAAATATTTATACAATGTATGACACTTTACTCCTCCCCATCAGTGAGGATCAAAATTAATGGGAGCCCTACCATGTCTTAAAGATAACTATCTGTCAGATCAGCTGATGCCTCTTGTTTGCTGGTGTAACCCAGCATATGAGGCTAAATGAAAAGACATTGAGCTATCTTTAACGGACATACATATACAGTCAGTACCGGACTGCCCGAGCAGAGTTAATGTTATGTTACATTACATTGTAATGTAATGTTCTCCAGCTTCAGTATGTTGCTTTCTTCATAAGAGTATGGTTGGAGGTTTTGAAGAGATTTCAGCTACACAGACCAGTAAGATTATTGAGCTGGCTGACATATGATCCGCAGCTCCTCCCAGCATCACAAGACCACGGGTACTTCTGCTGAATGTTAACAAGTGGAAACGTTAATCATTTTGAGGACTTATGTCAGGCTTATTAGCTGGACCTGTAAGATTAACTTTAAAAAAAAATAAATAAATAAACAAGGCCCTCAGGCTTTGTTAAGCCCTCAAGTGTAACCCAGATACTTACTGAGGTGTATAATTCAAAAAACACTAAAGGCACCATAGGCAAATATACAAGGGCTTCACCTTAATGGAAAGAAGTGGGCTCAGAAATCCTGAACCTGAGATTTGACTTCTCATTTTTACCTTGATGTACCTTGGAAATACTCCTGAGAATATTAGTAGGAGTGACTCATATCTTATGTTATACAGATCAGAGACATGGAGAACAACAAGCTGGTTGCAAACATCATTCATTACATCATCATTAAGAGACTGGGAGAATATTAAACATCTGGTGGAGAGACAAAGTCAGCAGTGTGGATCTGTGGAAAAGAACAACCAGAATCCCATTGACTTAGAAATTCAAAAGTAAAAGTGGAATACTCTTCTCCAGAAAATCAATAAAATAGAAAATTGGTCACAAATATCACCTTACAAGTTCTGTAATAATTGTAATTTGGCCACTATGTGAGCAGCAACATTGAGCCAGTGGCGAGACAAAAGCTGTTTTTGGATGGTTGGAGACCAGACATGCTGCTGCATCTGTCAGAGAGACAGCTGTAGTGTTCCTCTGAATATAATAGACATACCGAGTTGCAGTCTTGGGAATAAGGACAGTATAGAAAAGGGTGATCAAATAACAACAAGTACATTAATGACAGCCCTTACTAATGATGATCTATGTCATGTGAACCTTCAGGTCCATCTGTTCGGAGCATCTCTAGGTGGATTCTTGGCTCAGAAGTTTGCAGAATGCACACACAAATCTCCCAGAGTGCACTCCCTGATACTGTGTAATTCATTCAGTGACACCTCCATCTTTAACCAGACATGGACAGCAAACAGGTGATTTTAAATGATTCCAGCACAGATCTTCCTCTGAATGTTGATATTTATTGTTAATGTTTGGTTTCCATGTTCCTGCTTAACAGTTTCTGGTTAATGCCAGCTTTCATGTTGAAGAAGATTGTCCTGGGGAACTTTGCTAAAGGACCAGTGGACTCTAAAATGGCAGATGCAATCGACTTCATGGTTGACAGGGTAAGTTGATGTGTGTGTCACCACTGTGCAAAGGAATACCTCTTATTGCCACTTATCACATTAAATTCGATTTTCTTTGTAAGACATGGAGTTAAATATTAGAATGACAAATGGTAAATGAGGTATTTGTGATCAGAAGTACATTTCAGTGCTCGTGGGAATTTGATGATTACATTACAAAAGAGGAAATGGATTCATGGCTCCTTCTTTAATCTCCAGTAGTTGAACAGCCCGTTTTTTGTAGTTTTGAGCACTAGATGAAATGTCCCTGGCTTATTTATTTTAATTCTATTTTCTACCTTCTACCTTCATCATGCAACTTGGTGTGCATTGTGGTGTGCACAGGTACTATACGGATCATAGCTTACAGTACCTTTTCCCCAAAAATTGTCACTCTGTAAAATGTAAATGGCACAGTGTTCACAGACAGTTTTTTGGAAGTTTCTCTCAGTCCATGCAGTGATGTCCACGACAGAATCCTTCTCTGGCTTTTTAATGCTGTGCTGTCTGAGGGCCTGAAGATCATGGTTATCCAATATTGGTTTTCAACCCTGTGCCTGGAGTACAGATGTGTTGTTGAGAAATTGCTGAAGCCAAAGGTCAATGGTGAGGTATCTATATTATGTCTAAGAAGGCAACATTCAGTTCCTTATACTCTGTTCACCACAGTGTTGAGATAGGCTGGCACCTACTGTTCTCAAGCAAAAGCAAACAACTACTTTTACGTTTAATAAAGTGTGTCTGTGTCTCTGTGTCTGTGTTCAGGATGAGGTGTTTCAGCCAATCAAAGACAAATGCCCAGTGAGATGTTTAATCCCAGGTCCTGAACTATGACGTTAAATGCTGAACTGTAGTCAATAAGCAGCTCACAAAGCTCCCTTTCTTGTCCAGGGATAGGGTGGTGTGGAGAATGTGTGCTATAACATCTTCTGTTGATAGGGTGGGATGGTAAGCACACCGTAGCAGGTGCTGTGTTCTGGGCAGTTAGGAGCTGATGTCATCCTTGACCAGCCAGAGAAAGCACTTCATCACTACAGAGACAACAGTCATTCAGACAGGCTAGATGTGTTTTTTTGGACACAGGAGATGCTTGTGGATATGACAGACTGAACCAGAGATGAGTTAAATAGCACACAGTTGCTCAGTAAAGGTTTAGTGATACACACTGATACCATCCGGTCCTCTTGCCTCCCTGGTGTTTCCACTAGAAAGCCCTCCTCACATTATGCTCAGAAAGAGTGATAGATGTGGAAAGTGCCCTCTCGTGTCCAGTAACAATTTATTCAGTTGTTTTGCTTGTTGGCTGCAGAGACTTCAAAGTAATACTCATAAAGTTCATAGAAGTTGTTTAGCTCACCTTAGAGATGTCAGAAAGGAAGACAAATGAGAAGCACCCTTTAACAGCTGACATGACCTCAATCTCTTAGAAAGAAGCTTTTCTTTATTTTAGTGTACACATGTAATCTCTTTGTCTTTGTGTATTTTCTTTGTGAATGTTAACCTCTGCTTCCGTATGTTGCAGTTGGAGAGTCTGAACCAAAGTGAGTTAGCATCACGGCTAACACTTAACTGTCAGAACTCTTATGTGGAGCCACACAAAATAAAGGATGTTGCTGTGACCATTATAGATGTAAGTGTTAAACCATCTTTCAGCTATACCAGAATCATCCATTCATGTATGTATTTTTTTTACCATAACATCAGCCATTTCTCTGTGAATGGTGTGGAGGTGTTTGATCAGAGTGCTCTATCACTGGAGGCGAAGGAAGAGATGTATAAACTGTATCCTAACTCAAGACGAGCTCATCTGAAAACAGGAGGAAACTTCCCATACTTGTGCAGGAGTGCTGAAGTCAACCTCTATATACAGGTAAACCCATTTACCAACCAATGATGATGAAATAGACATGTTGATCCTCCAGGTAAATAATGAGATGCAATTTAAAGACAGAACAACGTCAACAGGGTGTCTTTGAGGCTGTACTAATTAATGAGCATTACCTACTCATATTGTCATGGTTTGTGTGTGATCTGATCTGTTGTTTTAACTGATTTATCTTCAAAAATTAAAGACACTGCTTGTTGTACAGATTCACTTGCGTCAGTTTCATGGGACAAGATATGCTGCCATCAGTCCTGCCATGGTGAGTCCTGAGGAACTGGAGGTGCAGGACAGTCACCTGAACCGTAACCAGGACTCTGATAACCATTGAGACAATGTTTACCTGCAGACTGTCTCCTCTGAACATTTCCAACAGTTACTCTTCTCCTGAACACATCATTTCACAGGACGTTCTTCAGATTTTCCATGGAGCTCAACAGCCGAAATTATTTTTATTTGACAGATAAAGCAATATTTTGATAATGACCCATACATAAATAGTAATGGGTTACTTTGCTTTAAAAATATACAACACCTTCTTCTTGCCTTATGTGGAATGAATCCCATATTTGTTGCACTCATGAACTGTTTGCCTCAAGCGTTGATTTCAATGTGTAATAGTTGTTATAGCCAGCAGTGAACTGGTTTCCTGTTAACCGAAAGACAGACACACTTCTGGAGAGGTGTATTTCTGAGTGTTTGTGTAATTAATTGAAATAAAGTTACATTTCTTCCTTTTTTTTGTTTGTTTGTAAAACAATTTTGAATTTCACATCCCACATTTACACTGGGCATATCTAGCCATCCCTATAAAATAATTTGGGGGTGCTGCTAAATAAAGAATGCAAATATACTGCAGCTTAACTGCATAGAATATTTAAACGTGAGAAAGAGAAGCTGACGCTGGTTTCATTTTCTATGCATGTATGAAAAGTCATGAAAGTGCACGTGTATTTGTGAGTTTGAGGTAGTTGGTCAGATGGTAGGGAAAGATGATTATCTGTGCAATAAACAGACAAACTGACACTGCGCCTTCCTACAGTTCACAGCTGTCTTTCTGCCATTTATGACGAATTTACAGGTTAGGAAGGTAGTCTGATGAATTATGAATTGGATTGAGGGTGGAGAATGCCTCTTTCAGCTCCCTTTCTCCCTCTTTAAAGTTAGTACCGCAATCTGATAGTAACTCATAAGGGCGTCCTCTACAGGCAATGAAACGGCGAATGGACATGAGAAAACTGTCGGTATCAAGACTGGTGAGTATTTCTATGAGTACAGTGAGTGGATAGGCATTTGAACAGTATCCCCCACCTTTTCTCTCATCTTCTCCCTATTTTGATGTTAAATGGACCGAAACAGTCAACACCCGTTGACCAGAAGGTCGGCTTCTATATCAGCCTGCAGGGGGTTAAATCAGCCGTTTAGGATAAGCAGGCTTAGCACGCCATTCGTTACAAGTCCACTGGTGTTTTTTCACAGCTTGCCTACCACGGAGAATCCAGTGGGTATGTCAGATAGCTGCAAAGAGGCAGGTTGTGGGGTGTTTAGGGCCGAGAACTATAGGATGAATAACATCGGGATCTAATATTTCTATCTGTCGAAGTCTACCGCCTACTCTAATGAGCTCTAAAATGCTATCTGGGGGGAGAGGGGAAGTAGACGAGGTAAAATCTCTTTACTGGCTTTCAAGTCCTTGAATTCATCAGAGAAACTCTCATGTTGGGTCTGTGAGAGTAGGAATGCCTTGGTTTTCACTTAAGTCAAGGTTGAGGGATCCATGTTGGTCAACTGAGGAGATTGTTTAAGTTCCTCGTATGTGGATTCCACTATATCCTTCCATGTGTTGTATTAGCAAGGGGCAGGCAAGATGGGGCACTTGTCAGGTTGTGTGAGGCCACAAAACATAGGTTTACGCAGTTCAGAGGAAAACTCGTGCTGGAACTGGCATCGTTGGCCAGTAGGTAGCAGATAGGTGGAGAAATGCTGGGCCCTTGTGCCATCGGTCTTTAGCAAAAAGTTCATTAATAGTTTTACCTCTTGTAATATCACCTTCTGGATTTAAGTTGGAGTTTATGTACCTCCACTGGTTAGCTGAGGTAAGCTCAAGTATTTCTACAATTCCGTTGGCCACAAAGACTTTGTATCGACACGACTCTGACTGCAACCAGTTAAGAATTACAGTAGAATCTGTCCACAGAACTGTCTGCTTACAGGAAGCGTCAACTCTGTTAGAATCACCTGAGACAACTGGGCACCTGTTAGGGCTGCAGACAACTCTTGACAAGGTATGGAGAGGGATTTCAGGGGTGCAACCCGTGACCTGGCCATCACGAAGGAAACGTGAGTTTGTCCTGCTTCGCCCCTTGTCTTTAGATATGCTACTGAACCAAAGGCCCTCTTTGAAGCATCACAAAATATGTGTAGTTCTTTGTTTGTAGCTGAAGGAGAGTTACCATTACCACTGCTTTCATACCATCGAGGGAAGTTGACATGAGTCAGTTCTGGGAGTTCTCTCTCCCATTTCTTCCATGCTTGAGAACAGATCTCTGTCTTTAATTGGTGTATCCCATTCTTTCTAAATAAATCCAGCACTGTTGAAGTAGGACTTTGGCTCTTGTAGTGAAGGGCACTATATATCCTAGTGGATCATATTGTGAGGCAAAAATTCTGTAGATGTTTCTTAGGGTGAGGTTATGGTACAGGACAGGTCTATACTTAAAGCCCAAGTAAACGGATGAACAATGCCAAATTAGCCTTAGTGCGCCTTCCCTTGGGTCTGTTTGGTCTTGGTTTAGCTAGAGCTCAGCACTGTCCGATCGTGCCTCTGGTGGTAAATCATCCACGACAGACTATTAACTATTGCTGGCCCACTGCCTAATCTTGAATCCTCCTGTGGTCAGTGAAGCTCTGAGCTTTTGCAGGAGTTGTTTGGCTTCTACTGGACATGGGAGAGATTGGAGACAGTTATCAACATAGAACAACTGGGTAACGGTTTCAACAACATCTGCTTTCTGCTCAGTGTGATCTTGGACATGCTTTTGCAAGGCATATATAGCACAGCATGGGCTGCTAGTCATTCCAAATGGGAGCACTTGCCATTCATACACCTCTGGCGGCATTTTGCATTCCATGTTGCGCCATAGAAACCTGAGAAGGGTTTTGTCTTCAGGTAACAGTCTCACTTAGTGAAACATAGATTTAATGTCACCACTAATCGCCAATCTATGCTGACGGAATCGCAGGAGCACACCGATAAGGGAGGGACCTAGAGCAGGGATTGAACTCACAATCATCTGGTTAGTGGACGACCCGCTCCTGTGCCGCAGCTGCCTAAGTCTTTATAATACTGAGGTGTCTGCACATAGATGCCAAGTTACATTCTAATATGGTATACATTGAGATACTTGGTTTACATTAAGATACTTGTCTGTGTCGTTAGCTGTTACTTTGGTCCATATTTGGATAGGGGTATTGGAGAGCTGCCATCCTGACGTCACTGTCTGGTGTGTTTGCGGCACATTGTCAAGTTTGTTAATGTATGTATTAAGTGAGTTAAACCATGTAATACCATTTGTTAAAAGAGTCATGTGGAATGTAACCAGGTAGAGTGTGCTTAGGGCACACTGTCAAGTGTGTTAATCATCCTGGGAGAGGGGCCTCTCTTTTTAACTTAACTTAAGTCAAAAGCCCATAACAGTAGTCAAGTCTACTGGAGATGAAAGCATGGATCAGCTTCTCCTGATCTGTTTGGGACATAAAGCCCTTAACTCTGGATATGTTCTTAAGTTGGTAGAAGGCTGTTTTGGTGACTGATTTTATGTGACTGTTGAAGGTCACATAATAATAATAAATGTAATAAATGTATTATACAACTAAGACAGTATCAGCAAAGTTTTTCCTCAAACATCTTCAACTGCATCGTCACTGAATATACAATACCAAAAGCCAAAATAAATCAGGTAAATAATAGTTGATTAACTGCTTTTTTTATTTGACAGAAAAGCAGAAAACTGACAAAGCAAGGAGAGAGGCATAGACAAGGACCATAGGCCAAAATTGAGGAAAGACATAGCCTTTATTTATAGGGTACATGCGCTTTCAGGGCACCCCCAAGGAACTCTTGAGTCAGCTTACAACACACTTTATAGGATAGGATTATTACACTGATTTTTCATCTGCATAAAATTCATTATATTTACAATTTTCATGAGTGGCAGTATAAAAATCCAGTGTGCAGAACTTACTGCAACATCTACTGGTTGCAAAATCCAACTGAACACTGCATGCCTCACCCTTAAATTCCAAGCACAAAAGAGAAATGACAGTGACTGTGAAACTCGTAAAAAGCCAACTAGAGCCAGTGTTTGGTTTGTCCTTTCTGGGCTACTATAGAAACATTGCGGTGTAACAAAACCCGTTCCACTGTTGGATAAAAGTCCCATTTTAAAAAGGTATCAAAAACAACAATTCTTATTTTCAGGTTACTTTACAGTTATTAGTTAACAAAGTTCTGTATATAATATTCCACATCTGCCAACAGATCCTTTAAATTTTAAATACTGGACTCATTTGTATCACCATAACAACATTTAAAAAAAGTGTCCATAACGAAAGAAATAACTATTTGTGTGAACTCAAAATAATCAACGGTTAACTGCTTTCAGCATGCCAAAACCACCAAAAACTGCATCAAAAGTGACAAGTGAATTTCTAATAACGAAGGAACGAACAAACAAAAAAACAATGCATTTAAAACATTTTGTGTCTGGAGCCAAAAGGAATATTTGTTTTAAGACAAAGTAAAGAAATCAACTAAAATGGAATGCTGACATTAAATACTTACTGCTCCAAAACTGGAAGGATCTGAAAAGTTGTGCGAATGTGATGTGTTGTAAAGTTTAAACGTTCTAAAGTTTCTATAAAAAAGTTCTGATGTTGTCTGTTAGTAAAAAAAGGTGCCAAAGTCACCCATGCCGTTACGTCTGAACTGGTTTCCCTGAATGGAGACAAAGATCTGATGGTCCATCGGATCCTGCACGGCTCGGCTGCAGGTCTCCTTGTTTCTGCTCAGCTGACGACTAAACTGCCACTTCCTGCCTACAGTGGAGGCTGTGCTGTGGTTCTGTAATAATTCAGGCAGAACGTCTGCTGAGCTGCTGCTGGGCAGGTTTGATGTTGATGTTGTAGAAACACATTCCTGCTGTTTGTCAACTATCGGTCCAGCAGGTTCTTTTGGGAAGAAAAGGTTTGATCAATACCGATTACTTTTTACAATCAAATATGCCTCACCCGCTTATATAGCTCTACTACCTTCTGTCATGTCCTGATGAACTCTGTGTTGTTCTGCGTTGCTTGGTTTTACTACGATCACCCCATAGCCTTCATTGTTGTGGATCACATTGTTCTCCATGGTAATGGATGGCATCACATCCAGTTCATCAGCAAAGTCCTGTCCATACACACATATTTTTATATTTGCAGACGGGAACAGAGACAACGTCAGTAAATGTGCGACTGAGTTTTAGTTGTTGGCGAGAGCTTTGAAAAAAAAAGTTAATAAATAAAAAGCACATTTAGTGAGGTTTGTGTTTGTACAACTCTTTGAATCTGTCGTTTAGAGGCATTAGTCCTTCTGTTAGCTGCGTTGTTGTATTTCATTATGTCAGAGCTCACCTGTGATTGGTTGTAACATAGCTGTCAGCTTGCACACTGAGGAGGACACATCTAAACATAAATTGACTAACTGAGTGAAGTACTGTACTGCTCGTGACTTATGATCTTGATTTAGCTCCCGTCTGTACATGCTGTGCTTGTCTCATTGTGTAAAGAATAGTTTTATAACACAAAGCCTTTGGTCTTTATTGGGGAATCCTTGGTACTAATGCTAGTCAGTCAGTATGTGTTTCCAAAGAGTCCAGAGTTTGGCGGAGTCTTTCTCACCTTGATGAGGATCCCATCCTTACAATGATGGATGCCATTACCAACCAGACTGCAAACACTACCGGGGTAAATCTCCACACCAGCTCCCTGGCGGAAACACATTTACAGACACCAACTAAACTGATTATAATATAAAATAAGCAGAGAAATCTCCATAGCTGCTGCTCCCTAACAGCAGCTTCCAGAGTATCTACCTGCAATCAGCATCTCCTAAGCGCTCACCTTTGAGCCATAAAGGTCACACATGTTCATGGTGAGGTGGGCCGATGTTCGAACAATAACTCCAGTGGTCTCACACTGCAGCACACAGTTCTTCATGTTCAGAGCCCCCTGACGCACACCTGACAGAAACAAGACAAGAAAATACACAATACAAAACATGACAAAAAAAGTTTATTTCATGGGGCAGAATTTTACTGCCTACTAGGGATGTAACGATATGGAAAATTTGATATTGATTATAGTGACATACACATACCGTATTTTCCGCACTATAAGGCACACTTAAATCCTTCAATTTTGTCAAAAGCCAACAGTGCGCCTTATAATATTATAATCCTTATAATCCGATGCGCTTTATATATGGATCAATATTGGTTAATCATGGCTACCGTAGTCAGGGGGCGTCGCTGAAGTAACCATAGACATGTAGACGCCGCATTGAGCGCTGAATCGTACGTCGACGTAAACGCCATTTTGGATGTGGCAAACCCATTTTCCTTGTATTAGTTTATGGGCAGATCTGCCACATCCAATATGGCGGACGCGTTAACTTATCGCAACAACGAACCAACCTGCTCAATGAGGCGTCTATGTATATATGTCTATGTATATATGTCTACGGAAGTAACAGCGGTAAGAACTGTAAAGAATTCCAGTCTAACACCATTTGTGTCGCGAAAATACTACGTCACTGAAATTACCTTGAGAAAAATAATAAAACAGCTGTTTATTCATTTTGGGAGTGAACGGAGTTGTCAGAACGCTGGTTTGTATTCTATTAACACAGTTCGACTGACTTATCTGACTGTTTTGTTGACATTCCCTTTGGTGCGCCCTATATATGAAAACAGTTTTAAAATAGGCCATTTATCGAAGGTGCGCCCTATAATCCGTACATTGAAATAATTTCACAAAATCTTGTTTTTTTGTTATCATACTAAAACATTAGATGCCAAAATCTTATCAAAATGAAAGTTTATTAAGAAATAATAAAAATACCCCCAGATTTTGTCCTTCACCACACTCCGCAAGCCAACCAGACACTCAGATCGGCCAAACTTCTACAGACAGCCTAAATGTCCCTGAAGCAGAGACTATCCAGGTGGATTCATGGACTAAACTCTGATCATCTACCTGTGTGTGTGTTCTCACTTTGTTTATTTCATGTACCAGATTCTAAATCTGAGTCCGACTCGCAACTTACTCCACAAAGTATAATGACATGAAGAAGTTTAATTTGATTTGTGTGCAATGATTGTGTGTGTGTGTGTAACCTCGAATAAAGCTGTTAATCAGAGAAATAAAAAGTTATAACTTATATATTATTTCCTGATTGTTTCACAGCAGTTACATTCACATTCAGCACAAATAGATATGCCCACGCGGTAATAGTTACATCCCTACTGCTTACAAACCTAGATTCATGTATACTCACACAATATGCCCTCAATAGCATCGTGTTGGATAAACTTGATGTTTGACAGTCGGACATCAGCTCCTGTGGACTCCACAAAAGAGTCACCCTTGTTTTTCTTTTCAATCACCACCTCATCAGGAAGCCCAAAACCTGAGAGAGTGAGAGAGTGAGAGAGTGAGAGAGTGAGAGAGAGAGAGAGAGAGAGAGAGAGAGAGAGAGAGAGAGAGAGAGAGAGAGAGAGAGAGAGAGAGAGAGAGAGAAGAGAGAAGAAAGAAAGAAGAGAGAGAAAGAAAGAAAGAAAGAAAGAAAGAAAGAAAGAAAGAAAGAAAGAAAGAAAGAAAGAAAGAAAGAAAGAAAGAGAGAGAGAGAGAGACGTCAGCAGAAACGAGGAACACTGTCTGGGTATAGCTGCACCCCTAAAGGTGTGTGCACACTTGTCAGGCGTTATATAAATTAGGATTATACTGGAGTGCAGATGTTTTAACTCATATAATATTTGTGTTTCCTGTCTTTTGCACGTCTTGTGCACTTCCCTTATTTGGCCTGTGTCTTGCTGAGGCTGGCAGGGAGAGATATCAGTAGTTCAAGGACAGTAGAGACAAGGACATGGGAAACAGGCCTGAGAAGTGTCATTTTGATACATAATGGTCATTACTGAGCAGAAAACCAAAAAAGGACGTTATGATATTATCTGTATCAGTGGGGAGGTGACATTCACCGAGACATCCCATTTTTAGAAAACGTATAAGAACCAACTGTTAGAGCTCCTCAGGGAGCCTTTTCTCTGTAACCTCTTTGTGTGTTGCACTGTTAAACGCTCCTTCTTGTACAAGAATAATAAATTAAACTTTGAATCCAGTCTTCCTTATTCAAGGGTTTTTCTTTAAAAATTCCTCTAACAGACGTAAACCCAGACGGATGTCTGAATTTATCCACTCCTCCCATGGGTATTCAATAGACACATCCAGATACAGTAAAACTCTATCCAATTCTAAATATTTCATTTGTCCCTTAACTGGCAGTCTCCAGGTAGGATTAGAAACACAATTACACGCATAAAAATATCAAAAAATACTAATATCAGAATTTTAGAGAGTTAAAATACAGATGATGAATGGCAGTGACCAGTGGACTTTAACACCATCATGACATTTGTCTCAAAGTGTATCAGTCGTACATAAGGTACACTGACTATCTGCAGCTGTTCACCAGTCAAAGGACTTCTGGGATAAAACCAAGCATCCCTTCTATTTTTTTCACATACAGTGAAACTAAAACAAAAATAACTTGTTTCCACAGTAGCACAAAATGGTCACACTAAACACTGATGTCCTAAACTGTTTGGAAGTAGAGGATGAAACAAGAGGGTTGCATTCTACAACTGCACAGCTAGCAGTCAGAGTAGCAGTTTACTATAAATTTGCTTCCAGAACGGAATGTTGTACAAAGTAAAGTATGTCAAATTTGTACTTGAGCACATTTCTTTATTAAATGAAGTTACATTTCACAACTGGCTATTCTAAAACTTAACACACAGATTTTTAGATTTACTGCAAATGTATATCATCCCATTCTCCATCCCCTTAATAACTAATCATTAGTATTGGCCCTGATAAAAAGATATCGGACAACCCCTAATCTGTAAGTCTGAAATGTTTCATTCACACAGTATCATTTTGAAGAATGACTTTTCGAAAGCTGTGTCGAGTAACAATTTATTATTTAAATCTAAACTAACATCTGTGTCCGCGTATCCCTGCAACATAGCTCCATGTGACTGATGTGAGACATAATAGGTTGCAAAATTCAGGGAACTTTCCATGGGAATAAACCGGGAGTTCATAAAATGGAAGGTTGACTATATTGAAATTAGGGGGTAAGCATATTTGATATATGGTATTGATGTTTAACTTGTAAATGGCACATGAAAATGTATTCATAGATGTATACAGTAGATAGCTAGCTGATAGTTCTAGCTGATAAGTTCAATGCTAAATAAGCTATAGCTAGCATCATTTTATTCACCATTTATGAGACATCTTATCATGATAGGAGCTTACCCCTAATTACTAAAAACCCTCAATTTCCAGTTAATTCCTATAAATTCCCATGGAAAGTGTCTCTTGTGAAATATTTCCAAAATTCTCCAGCTTAACTTCCCATGGAAAGTTTCTGTAAATTTACCAGAAATTTGCTATATCTCAGTGGAAACAATACATAAGCTTTATACCCTCTATAGTGATGGAGTCTGGTATGAAGATGGAGCTGCTGACATTGTAGACCCCTGGGAGAACAATGACCACATCACCATGATGGCACGAATCCACTGCTGATATTGGATCTCTATGGAACTGAACACACAGTGTAGTAGAGTTACACAGCCTGAACTCACCTACTGTATTTAGTAGCCATCAGGACAATCTAACAAAAACAGCGTCATTCTGTTTTATAACATTCACCCATGTGAATAATCAAAGTTTAAAATGAGGATTTCATTTATTAAAAAGGGAAAAAGCTCCAAATCTACCTGGCACTATGTGAAAAAGTAATTGCCCCCTAAACCTAATAACTGGTTGTGCCACCCTCAGCAGAAACAACTGCAGTTTGTGTCAATGAATCTTTCACATCGCTGTGGAGGAAGTCTGGCCCACTGTTCTTTGCAGAATTGTTTGAATTCAGCCACATTAGAGGGTTTCTGAGCATGAACAGCCTCTTTAAGGTTATGCCACAGCATCGTAATCAGATTAAGTGCGGACTTTGACTAAACCACTCCAAAACCTTGACTTTGTTTGTTTAAGTAGTTTAGAGGTGGACTCGTTTCTGTGTTTTAGATCATTATCCTGTTATAACTCAAGCACACTTATATTTAAAGTCACAAACTGATGGTCAGACATTTTCCTTCAGGATTTTCTGGTAGAGAGCAGAATTCATGGTTTCATCAATAACAGCAAGTTATCCAGGTCCTGAAGCAGCTAAGAAGCCCCAGACCATCATACTACCACCACCATGTGTGACTGTTGGTATGATGTTGTTTGAAATTAGATGTTGACATTAGTTTTGTGCCCGATGTAACGGGATGCACATCTTCCAAAAAGTTCAACTTGCCTCAACTTAACTGAGGCAAGTGAGGTCTTTAGATGCTGTTCTGGCTCCAAAGAGTACTACTACTCTTTAACATAGGGATGGTAGGTTTGGAGCTTTTTTCCCTTAATAAATAAAAACATCATAAAAACTGCAAAATTGTATTCACTCAGGTCATCTTTGTCTAATATTAAAATTGCTTGATGATCTGAAACATTTAAGTGTGACTTTTTCCACAGCACAGCACATACAGCATACCACTGCACTTTGCTGTGGTTTGAATGATTACTGATCTTTTCTGTTCTATAGCAGCTACATCCATAATGCAGTTTACAAACAAAGAGACAATAAACATTAAGTAACGAACACACAAACTTTGGTAAATAATTGTTAATCAGCTATATCTAATCTTCTGCAGTTTATGTTTTTAGTGAACTAAACATTAGAAGCTACCTCCTAAATGTTTTCTACATTCATCTTTCCCAGTAAAGAGTGAGGAGTTATAAGAAGGTGTCAAATCCGGATCCAAAATGGACCTGTCCAGTGCAGTCTTTCCATGGTCATACTCTAAGTGTGTGTGGTACTGACCTGAACCTCAGTATCATCAGAGGAGCACTGAGGTAGCAATCTGTCACTGAGGAGGGACTGAAGCTGGTTGACACTGCAGTAGGCCATCACTACATGGACCACCTTCATACCTGATGCCCTGAGCCCACGGCTCTGCACACACTGCTGCCTGGCATTGCCTTTGTAGCCCAGCACATACCTAGAGAGGAGGTGGTGGAAGTAAGATGGAGATATTGAAGGAAGGTTGGACAAGATAAAGAGGAAGTAGTAGTGATTCTCAACTCATTTCCTACCTCAACAGTGGGTTCTCAATGATGTGCAGCTTGCGTTTCAGTGTCTCAAGCTGGTCATAGAGCTTTAGGCCCTCCATCATCGATATGTTGTCCAGCTCTGAGTCTGAGTCAGTGCTTAGACCATCGCGAAGCACCAAGAACTGCTGAAAACATTGCGAGCAGTTTTCCAGTAATGACTGGTATTCTGCCACCAGGCCTGCAGGGACTCTGTCCTCTAATATGTCATAATAACTGAGATAACAAGCATTTAGAATTAGAGTTCAGACGGATGAATCAACACATACATACAACACCTGGAGACTAAGTGTACTCACAGCCTGAGACGAGGCTCCACACAACGAACAAAGTAGTCAAAGTCATCATCTTCATCTTCTTCATCCCACTGCCTCCAAATGTGTTTATAGAAAAATCTACAGACATAAAAGGATCACATTATTGGGCAGTAAACTTAATCAAATTGTTTAAACATGTGGAGAAACAATAATAAGTTAGGTTCAAGCACTGGATCAAGTCGGCAGTCCCACCTTAGGTGCTCAAGAGCGAGGGCAGTTTGATCAAAGTCCCCAGACTGCTCGTAAACCACCTGCACCTCCTGCAGAGGGACTTTGTGCTGAGTGGCCTCAAGCAAAGACTGCATGGCTTCTTCAGTGACTTCACAGCCTCTGATGTCACATTGCAGAGGTAGCACTAGCACCACACAAGCCGTCAGATCCTTCCAGTCCACATCCTGTACCTGAAACCATAAGTATATGTGCAATTAATCAATTTATGATGTGATTTATTTGTCATTTTACAATACTCGTCGTCGTCGTCTTCTCCCGTCTTATCCGTTAGGCGGGTCACAGGGGCAGCAGCTTCAGCAGAGAGGCCCAGACTTCCCCCTGCCCGGCCACTTCGTCCAGCTCTTCCAGGGGGACCCCAAGGTGTTCCCAGGCTAGCCGAGAGACATAGTCCCTCCAGCATGTCCTTGATCCTCCCCGGGGCCGCCTCCCGGAGGGACATGCCCGGACAACCTCACCAGGAAAGCATCCAAGAGACATCCTCACTAGATGCCCGAGCCACCTCAACTGTTTCCTCTTGATGCGGAGGAGCAGCGGTTCTACTCCAAACTCCTCGCGGATGGCCGAGCTATCTCTACCATCACCCTATCTCTAAGGGAGAGCCCAGCCACCCTGCAAAGAAAACTCATTTCGGCTGCTTGTATTTGCGATCTCATTCTTTCGGTCACTACCCAAAGCTTGTGACTGACCATAGGTGAGGGTAGGAACGTAGATTGACTGGTAAATCGAGAGCTTCGCCTTTCGGCTCAGCTCCTTCTTCACTACGACCGACCGGTGCAGAGTCTGCATCACTGCAGAAAGTGCACCAATGCGCCGGTCAATCTCCCGCTCCATCCTTTCCTCACTCGTGAACAAGACCCCAAGATACTTGAACTCCTCCACCTGAGGCAGGATCTCATCCCTGACCCAGAGGTTGCACTCCACCCTTTTCCGGCTGAGAACCATGGCCTCGGGTTTGGAGGTGCTGATTCTCATCCCAGCCGATTCACACTCGGCAGGGAACTGCTCCAGAGAGAGCGAAAGGTCACACTCCGATGAAGCCAACAGGACCAGATCATCTGCAAAAAGCAGCGACCAAATCCTGGGGCCACCGAACCGAAGCCCCTCAACACCCTGACTGCACCTAAAAATTCTGTCCATAAAGGTTATAAACAGAACCGGTGACAAAGGGCAGTCCTGGCGGAGTCCAACTCCCACTGAAAACAAGTCCGACTTATATGGAAGAATTATCCTGTCTTTATTAAAGAGCGCACATTTTCAGTTTGAGAGCATGATTTCTCCTTCTCGTGCTCAGATTTTGTGCTTGCACTCAGATTTCTGCTGCTTTCTTTCAAAATGTGTGCTTGGACTCAAAACATCACATGCTTGTGCTCACATTTCTTCTGCTTGGACACAAACATTTCACTATGTCACATATGTCCTGTACGCGCTCAGATCTAATGCGCTCGCGCTCAAATCTAATGTGCTCACACTCAAAACATGTCCTGTACACTCAAATTTTTTCTGCTCGTGCTCAAAGCAGCGTGTCCTCGTAGATTGAAGTGTCTGCTCAGACTGAAGGATGTCCCGCCCTGCACTTAAATTAGTGTGTTTCACCAGCCAATAGGGAGACAACTAGAGTGTGGCCCAAACTTGGGTGTGTTCCTTCGCGCTTTTGAGCAATCCGCAGGGGCGGGTCTATGGTCTGTTTGTAAAACTGCCTCTCTCCTAAAATACACCAATTTACTATACTATTTGAATAGTCACCTATTTAAGACGCCATCTTATTTATGTATGATTATTTCTTAAATAATCCTAAAAGGAATTATCGGCGTTTAGATATCGTATAATTCTATTTATCGTAGATTTCCTCTAATTTTATATTAGCGGGATGTTTTATATACTATAAATACGCCTCATGGCATACCTGTCTTGCCGTAGGCGAGTGGTTAGGTACACCGCCACCATTTTGAAAGAAAGCAGCAGAAATCGGAGTACGAGCACAAAATCTGAGCACAAGGACAATAAATCTGAGCACGAGAAGGAGAAATCATGCTCTCAAACTGAAAATGTGCGCTCTTAAATAAAGATAGGATAACTCTTCCATAGACTTACTACCGGCAATGCGGACCAAGCCCTGGCACCGGGAGTACAGGGACCGTATAGCCTGTATTAATGGGTCCGGAACCCCATACTCCCAGAGCACCCCCCACAAGACTCCCCGAGGGACACAGTTCAACGGCTTCTCCAAATCCACAAAGCAGATGTAGACTGGTTGGGCGGACTCCGATGCAGCCTCCAGGACAACGCTAAGGGTATAGAGCTGGTCCACAGTTCCACGACCAGGACGAAAACCACACTGCTCCCCCTGGATCCTATTCGACAATCTTGCAGACCCTCCTCTCCAGGACCCCCGAAGCACACCCTCTGGTCCCCCTTTTTGAAGAGGGGAACCACCACCCCGGTCTGCCAGTCCAGAGGCACTGCCCCCGATGTCCACGTGATGTTGCAGAGACGTCAACCAAGACAGCCCCACAACATCCAGAGCCTTAAGGAACTCCAGGTGGACCTCATCCACCCCCGGGGCCTTGCTGCCGGGGTAGAGTTATTACGATACTAAAATGAGTAACCACGATACTATACCAGACAAAGTATTGCGGTTCCGGGTATAATCGCGATACTGCTGCCTTTCTTTATTATTATTATTATTTTTATAAGCTGCAATGTATTTGTACAAGTCAGTTTGAAACAACAACGTTTGTTTTTCCGCAACCGTCGAGGCCGTGCTCTGTTTGGCACGTTGATACCCGTCAGCTGCTTCAGGAGTCACACAGGCCAAAAAGGATCTGTGGGACTCCTTCATCAGCGTCGCTTCGGAGGGCCACCGCCACAACACCTTACGGCCACAGCACCGGTCAGCTGCCTCGACAATGGAGGCACGGACTCAATGTCCCCCGCCTCCCCCGGGATGTGGGAGAAGCTCTCCCGGAGGTACGAGTTGAAACTCCCGAGCAAACCCGCACAGATTGTTTGGGCCTGCCACGTTCGACTGCCATCCTCCCCCACCATTGGAGCCAACTCACCTCCAGGTGGTGATCAGTTGACAGCTCCGCCCCCTCTCACCCGAGTGTCCAAAACATGTGACTGCAAGTCCGATGACGCGACCACAAAGTCGATCATCGAACTGCGGCCAGGGGGGGGCCCATTCACCTTTTCGGGCTGTGCCCAGTCGATAGGTGCTAGCCAACGAGCCCCTCCCCCGGGCCTGGCTCCAGTGACGGGCAAGGGAAACCTGGTGTCTATCAACGGGCTCCGTTGATAGACATTTCATCAGAGGGAATTGAGCTGTGCCTGTCTGGTCCCTCACCTAGGACCTGATTGTCATGGGTGACTCTAACAGGGCAGTGGCGTCACCCCTACAAATTTGCTGGCCACCCCTCTCGTCAGTCACATGGACTCTATCGTCAGTTATGTGTTTCATCCCAAATCATTCGGGCCAAATGCACAGCCAGGCCCAGGAAGCTTGACCTTCCATCACTCACAGTAGCCCCAGCCAGCCCCGCTCCCCTGCCAGCTGTTGCACACTCCGACAGTAAGAATGTGATGTCAGAATAACTGATTTTGCCTCGTTTCATTATAGATATCTCCCAGTCAAGAGCAGAGCAGAGCAGGCCAAGCAGCCACAACCGAAACCCTTCCAGGGTATCTGCACATATCTTAGCAGCAAATTTAAAGACTTTTAAGACCTTTTCAAGTCCCCTGAGAGGAAAACTTAAGACCTAATGACGACAGAAAAAAACCCAAAACATACATACAGAGAGCACCACAGTAGTGTGGTGAGGCTGAACAGCTCATCAGAGCTTAAGACTCGTCAGATGGACACAAATCAGGAGCTGATTTTCCATCCTGACATGGTTAAGTGGATGTATAAACTGTATATGTACATATATTTCAGGTAATTTCTAGATTTTGGCCCCACATAGGAATTAAATTTAAAGACTTTTAAGACCTTTTCAAGTCCCCTGAGAGGAAAACTTAAGACCTAATGACGACAGAAAAAAACCCAAAACATACATACAGAGAGCACCACAGTAGTGTGGTGAGGCTGAACAGCTCATCAGAGCTTAAGACTCGTCAGATGGACACAAATCAGGAGCTGATTTTCCATCCTGACATGGTTAAGTGGATGTATAAACTGTATATGTACATATATTTCAGGTAATTTCTAGATTTTGGCCCCACATAGGAATTAAAAAAAAGACATGGAACAGTCCTAAGACATTACAATCTATCATCCTTTTTCTAAATGATGAATACATGCAAGTATATTCAATAATCTATGTATAGACCTATTGAATTACGACCAAGACAAATTCCCGGTTCGTAAAGGCGCTCGCACATTACGAGTCCGGGAACATCGCTTTAAAAACGAGGTGAATGTGCTCGTTTGATGTGTACGAGTGGTGCCGGCTAACTGTCTGTAACACCGATAATATTTCGGCCTTGAGTGTGTCTACATTTGCAAAGCAGCCAAAGGCATTACCTGGCGAAACTGCCGGTTGTTGAGTGGAAGTTGAAGGCTGAAGTTCAGTGGACGGAGAGGCCGTGTTGGCAAGCTAGTTGTCCACCATGCTACTTTTTTTTGGTGCTTTTCCGCTTTAGCATGGGAATCAAGCTCTTTATGACCCATTGTCCCTAGCTGTATTGTTTTTTGGCACACAGTACACCTTGCTTCATGAACGTTCTCTACTTTCATCAGCCATCCCCGATATCTCTCGTCTTCCAACCAACTGTCACTAAACACACTTTCCCATCGCGAATCGACTCTCACTCTGCTGCTTGAAACTAGGCTCCGCAAACGTAATGCATTACATTCCTCTTCAGTCACTAAATGATGCAAGTTGCAAGCACGTAGATCGAGGTGCTCCCCCCGATGGTGCGGTGGTTAAAATGAAAATTAAGCACGAGACCAGACGGATCGGAAAGACGTGAAATTTAAGACCTTAATTCTAAAATTCAAGACATTTTAAGAAAAATCAAAATCAAAAAAATATTTCAGACGTTTTAAGACTTTTTAAGGACCCGCGGGGACCCTGCCTTCCCTAGAACCTATAAGGGACAGGAGACTATTGATCCCTGGAGGGAAATTCTTGTTGAGTATTTCTGTACTCGCTTGTTGCTTGCTTGCAATTGTTTTGATTACAATAAATGTACACCTTTAAATTAAGCTGTATGTGTCTTTTTAAGGATGAAGTATTTCTGTTTTTTTTTCTAGCAGCCTGTATACTACAACAGTATAATAAAATCCTGCAATGATGGCTTTTAGTTTTGGTGTTCCACCCCAAGAATTGAAATGGCCCCATCTGACCACCCCTATGAAAATTATTTGGAGGCGCCCTTGCACCAGGGAAAATGTAAGATTGTTCAGAACACTTCTATCTAGTGGTTAAAAATGGCACCACAGGCCAAATTCAAAAACACTGAAGAGTTGTCTGGGTGCTCGAATAAGCCATCTGTAACAGCACTTACCTGTCAGTCAACCAGCATCATTATTCAAAACGTATCATGCCTCATGAACGAGAAAATTAGCTACAGAGACCAAAATGGTTTTGGTAGCAGGCTGTAAACATGTTTATTTCTGTGTAGGTAACCTAGTAACTTACTCACAAGCGTCACAAATATTTGCATTATTACAGAAAACTTTAATGGATTCCTATAGGCAGTAGTAATGACTTTGAGCTTCTTTAATGATAAAGTTAACTACAAAAGACGAAATTTATCACAACAAAATATAAAAAACATTTTTTCCTTGCCTTTTGACTACAATGTTACTGCATCCAGAGGCAATACAAAAAAGACTAACGTAGGACATGATGTCACATGCTGCACTAGGACAAGATGGAGCTACACTTGTCTGAAAAATGTACCTTACAAATTAGAACCTCATCAGGTGTTACAACAGATCCCAAATTAATTAATAATTTGGGATCTGTTGTAACACCTGATGTAACACCTGTTGTAACACCTGAACACAAACACTTCAGACAATTCTACAATGTCTTTATATTCTTCTGAACATGCGACTGACTCCTCTGCCACTCCTCTCAACCACTTCTTTAGCTCTCTTAACATTCCTAGAGTACATCCTGAGTCTGTTAAGACTTTGGAAGAACAAGTCACTATTGCTGAACTTAGACAAGCAGCGTTTTCCATGCAAACAGGGAAATGTCCAGGTCCAGATGGATTTCCAATAGAATTTTATAGAAAATTCTTTACTTAAAATTACCTCTATTTTTTTTATGCAGGCTACAATCTCATTTATTCTAAAGAAAGATAAGGACACCCTACTGGCCGCAAGTTATCGACCCATAAGTTTACCTAAAACTTTTGTCTAAACTACTTGCCATGCGTCTTGAATCAGTTCTTCCCACAATCATCTCGCCGGACCAGACAGGGTTTATTCATGGTAGATATTCTTTTTCTAATCTCAGGTGGCTCTTTAACATCCTGTACTTCCTCTTCATCATACATGCCAGAAGTCCCAATTTCGCTGGATGCAGAGAAGGCTTTTGACCAGGTGCAGTGGAAGGATGCAGTATCTTTTCTATACCCTACAGAAGTTTGGATTTGGCAATAAGTTTATTTCCTGGGTGAGATTGTTATATACTTCACCCACAGCATCTATCAGAACCAATAACATCTGCTCGGAACATTTTCATCTCCACCGCTCCACTCGGCAAGGCTGTTCTCTGAGTCCCCTCCTGTTCGCTATTGCCACTGAACCTCTTGCTGTGGCCCTTCAGTCACACACATATTAATATCTGGATTTATCTGGAACAAGAAGACCCAGAGACTATGCTTCATTATGCTTAAGAGACTAAAATCTCAGGTGGATCTGGCATTGCCAAATTTTAGATTTTATTACTGGGCCTGTAACTTAAGAGAAATCCAGTTCTGCCTTCATTTCGAGGGCTCCAGTTCTACCCCAACATGGACAGTTATGGAACCTATGTCTGCCAAACCAGCCTCTCTGTCTGCACATGTTCATGCTCCTGTAAATCTCTTCCTGGCATGTGTGGGGTATCAAAACAATCAAGGACTATAATGACGACATATTTTCATCTTTGCAGCAGACAAGTTGGCCCTTCCTAAAAATATATTTTTTAGATATTTACAGATCTGTAGCTTTGTTAGAAATGTTTATCCTAGCTTTCCTAATTTACCAGAACCTACTGGCCTGGACCCATTCTTGACCCCGCTGCCTGCTATGAAGGGCATGATCGCATTTACTCTATAAACCCAGCCTCACTTCATACTATTAGGACGCTATGGAAGAACAATTTGCAATGTGAACTCGCAGATAATGTTTGGGATGAGTGTCTGTGGGTGGTCTATTCCTCCTCCATATCTGCTAGGCACGGGTTGCTACAGTGTAAGATTCTTTACCGCTGTCATTTAACTAAGGTCAGACTGTCTAAAATACATGGTGATGTTGATCCAATTTGTGACAGATGCCGCCAGTACCCGGCTACTTATTTCCATATGTTTTGGGCGTGCCCTTCCCTGACTACCTTTTGGTTGGAGATTTTTAATTTTATTTCTCAGGTCACCTCTGTTTCTTTCACACCAATGGCGGTTACTGCCCTATTTGGAGTCACCCTTATACCTGCTATACCAAATTATAAGAAGAACCTGGTAGCTTTTGTAACCCTCCTAGCTAAACGTCCCATTCTTATACAGTGGAAATCCCTGACTCCACCAACCTCATGTCTGGATATTTGCTTTATCAACATAGAGAAAATCTGTTGCACACTGAGAGGATCGTCAGCTTCTTTCAGGAAAATATGGGTTTAAAAAAAAAGTTTCACTTGTTATGGAATTTTCTCTTTTAGGGTTATACGAGGTCACGTGTGAGCCTTGTGATCCACGGCA
Source organism: Collichthys lucidus (assembly GCA_004119915.2). Classification (NCBI taxonomy): domain Eukaryota; kingdom Metazoa; phylum Chordata; class Actinopteri; family Sciaenidae; genus Collichthys; species Collichthys lucidus. Next base: position 2,792,569 of record CM014081.1, read on the forward strand.
GTATTAACTGTTTGTCTTATGACTAGGTGCCACCATATCTCACTGTGGTGGCCAGGGTCGAAGAGGCTTGTTGCTGCCTTCCTAGTCATAATAGATAGCTTGTTGTTGCCGTTCCAATCTGCGTAAGCGGACATCTGTGTCCCCAGACTAGAATGTGTTGACAATAACACCTCCAAGAGTAAAGACATTCTCTTTGACTAATTCTGGGGCGTATAGTATTTGGGGTGTGATCTTTGGTTTTAAAGTATATGCACCATCACAAGTTCGTCAGAATGCGAGACCGACTCAAGCACTTCAGATGTACTTTGAGAGTGTCTCTAGTTCTCCTTAATCAAGCATCAATAAATAAAACAGCATAAGACATCAGAGGCTCCTGAACACTTTCTTCCCTCCTGACCTCACCATTGACCTTTGACTTCAGCAATTTCTCCACAACATCACTGACAGGTGTTAAACCTGTAAGACCTTTTAGAGTGGGAATCTTGTAAATTAAAGCAACTACATCTTGGTGTTTCATGTCCACTCTAAGCTGAGGGGCATCACTCAAACTTTAGGTCATTTCTCAATGGCTGTAAGACTTATGTTTAGACTTACATGAATCTGTGTGTGAAAACAGGTGAATGAGCTACTATACATTGGTAAAATTTGTTTATTATTTGTTATTTGCCCTATTATTAGCTACTTACCTTGAAATTGTGGATCTGGGAAGTTCTACTAGAAATGTTGGAAACATATTACTGTAAATGGTATTTATTACCAGTTTAATGGAATTGGCAGAAGACGATGTTAAATAATTTTTTGTGATGTTTTCAATACATTTGGGGACAAATTTTGTGAAAATTGCAGACTGTTGAAGTGTTTGATGTGTAAGCCCCCCACGCAGCAGAAATGACATACTGTACATTTAGAATATTAAAGGATATGTGTATGAAAGCTGGTCTCACCTCCACCAAAACATCAAAGACATCAGTGGACCACAGAGCCAACCAATCACATGGCTCCACCACCTTCTCCAGGTAGTCTGCTGTGAAGGCCTTCACCTCAGAGGGCTTACAGTCTCCTACAGACAGACAGACAGACAGTTAGTTAGGGATGGCTCAGGTCATCCCTTAGTTATGCTGCTTAGCTTATGTCTCTAGTTACCAAGCATGTAGTCCTGATACACCTTGAACCTCTCATAGAACAGCAGATGGCTGGTCTGGAAGGTGTCAGGAAGACTTGAATTCACTCCTCCATGATGCTCACATCTCTGCAGCTGAGTCCCCAACTTTTCAGTATTGAAGTGGTCTGTGCCACTGTCATCACCAGCACTCTCATCTTCATCTTCATTCTGAAACAGAGCTTTTGGACAAACATAAATATGATCAAACACCTGTAGAGCAAGTTCAGTTTTCTTTTCTGTACCTTCAGTGTCTCTGGCCTTCAGCTGTTCATAAGTTCAAACTTTGCCTCATCAAGTGCCAATTATTAGGGCTGCATCTAACGAATATTTTTCTATCGATTAATCTAACGATTATTTTTTCGATTAGTCAATTAATCTAACGATTTTTTTATCAATTATTCTAACAATTATTTTTAATTACTTGATTAATGACAATGAATTTACCTAAATAAAAAGCAAAAGCATGTCTTCTTAATATTTCAAGATTTTATTCAAACACATCTCTTGAAAAACAAAACCTTTGTTTCAAAAGTAACAAGATGAAATGTATGCACCAAAAAATAGCTGCCTTCACGACCCACAGTCTTTATAGCATTTTAACACGTCATATTTTTTTATGAATTTTTAATATATTTCATAATGCACATGTGAGCATTAAGGCAGTGCGGGATTATACTTGGCTTATGAGACAGACTTTTTTAAATGAAATTTTAACCATTCTTGTGTGTCCACACGCTGCAGTAAGCTAGCGCTGACTTTCCCAGTTTTCTCAAAGTATTTGCCATTAAGTCGGCTATAAGGGCGCACTTGAAAATATTGGAG